>JAAOZV010000011.1:840980-1203974 GCA_023653515.1 Trichoderma orchidacearum
CTGACGGCACATGTTGGCACCGCTTGCTCAGAAAGCCAACCTCGAGATTTGCTTTAGCTTATGGCTGGCAGGGGGGGCCAGCGCCCAATTCTGTCCATGATGAGATAGCTTTGTCGCTGCGAGTTGACGAAAGAAAGATCAAAGGTTGGCCGCCAAAGCAACACCCGCTACGTCCTGGGGATCTGATTTCCTGAAATGGGGCCGGCATTGACATCATACGAGCCATGCCATCCATGTCCTTTCACCAGCCAACACCGCCAGCCATTGCCCTAGCGCCACTGAATACGCTGGACCGGAAACTTTATAGGCACTGTATGTTGAGAGGAAGGGGTGATTTCCTGCTGCAAATCAATATCACACGCAGCCATACCAGGCATACGTCGATATCTCCGAAGCGCAGGCGCCACGTAGCCGCAATGTCTTGCGTCTCGCTAATTCATCGTGACTGTAGCAATGGGCAATATGTGATTTAGCATTCGCTCTCAATGCTTTAGAAAGTGAAAACCGGTAGCCGAAAGCCTGTAGGATCGGTGGAAGAAGAACTCGTTCAGATGTGTGGCAACTTTGGTGGATCTCCAGTGCCCCGAGCGCAGGATCCAGACCCTCAATATGTGATTCATTAAAGCTCCAGGCTTTGCACCGATCACAGCCCTGGGGCGCTGCATTCAACCGCCCAGAAATCGCCGTACGAGCATCGCGCTCATGTCCCAGCGTGCTCCGTGCTTCTGTGCCTTGTCCGAACGAGGAGCCTCCGCTCTTTTCCCCCGCCAAAACGCTCCCAAGCTAAATCACCTTAACGCTCGTGCTAGGCAGGAGTAGCTCAGACGGGGGATCTGCAGCGCTACTCGTTACTTGCAAGCACTAACCCCATCCCTAAGAGCATTGGCGGACCTTGTCGGTGGAAGATTGCCGACCGGCACACCATTACGCGCTTTCCGTTGCTTCTCTCAGAAAGGCTTCCACGCCAATCAGCGCCCTCGGCGCCGCTTCCCCGCCTACGGTTTAGCGTTTCTGCTAGCTGCAAGGCAAGAGCCGGGGGAGGAACGAGTTTCTCGCTTTGGCAAGCCACTACGTGCGTGCGTGGCCAACCAGACTCAGTGAGTGAGAAGGGCATCCCTCCCCCAAGGCCAGGTACTTTCCGCGACTTGCGTTGAATCGCGTACCGGTAGGCTGCCAGATTGTGTCCCGGCCTCCTTCCCATGGTTGCGCGTTCAGATGGGCAGTATTGCATAGGTGGCGTGCCTCGGACGGCACTTTCCTCGGTCGAGTGGAAGGTCCGAGGAAGCAGGAAAGAACGTTTGATACATCGTGGCAGGAAGGCAACATGGTACGACTTCAGGGCTTCTGGCAGCGTTCCAGCCGCCCGCTACAGCCATCGCTAGAGCTACATGTAAATGTCTGGTTGCTAACTCTCCTGTGCCATTCCTCCCATGGCTAAGAATAGTAAAGTTGACAGGGTCCGCCAAAAATTAAGACAATATTGAATGCTCTGCGGACAAATGGCTGAGGGCGAGCTGAAAAAAAAAAAAAAAAGCACAGGGCACGTGTGATGGCACTGACAATAGGATGCTAATTTCAGCATTCCTGGGGCAACAATAGGATGATTCGTGTCAGACAAAAGGGAAAAAAAAAAGACATTCAAAGGGTCGCAAATGTCGTGTTGGTGAGGTCACGTCGAACCAACAGCCAGTTCGTCCAAATATGGAACCAGGGGCGTTAAGCTTACCACGCGATGAACAACACTCCAGTTCCCCCCCAGATCTAACAAGGAACCAACACATTATCCGTCCAATCTATGCACCGGGTAGCGTCCACTCAGGGGGAAGGGTGATGGAAATGCGACTCTCACCATGCGACGAGAACCCACCGCAGTACGATCGCTGCTACTGTTGCACCCTCGACTCCCATCTCCAAATTTTACAGTGCTCATCCCACGTGGAGCCCAGATCATACGTAAGGTAGGTATGTATTACCCCAAAAGTTTGACAAGTTTGAAGCGCCTTTTCTTTGTCCTGTCGATCGTAAAATTTATCGAGGTCCCGAACTGGAAAACGGCTAGTCCAACAGAAAGCCCCATCCCCTGGCTTCATTCCATCGCGCCTTGCCTCCCATACATCCATCCTCCGTAAAGCACCATTTCCATCCCGCCAAGTCACCCCCTTGTTGTCTCCAGATCCGGTTCATTATCGTACCAACGTAGCACGGCCACCTCTGGGATCCCCTCTACCCCAACTTTTATACATGGAGTCGACACTCCGAGCAACGCAGTTTTCACTCTCAAATCGGATTTTTCTCATGCTCGCCCCGTTTCCATCTATTAACTCCGAGAGTCACAATCCTAGTCCTTGTTCGTCCCATAACTTCTCCGTCCGGATCTCAGTATACATCAATAGTAACCATTGCATTGATCAGCAGAAGCCCCCCCTCTCTCCAAACATACCATGATCCCCTGCTTCCCCACATCCTAGCGACTATGTCCACACTCTTCCCCGCATCTTGATCCCCACAAACTTCACCCACTGCCATTTGTTTCTGCCCTTCATCGATATCTTGTCTTCGTAATATAGTTGGAAGAGATGAATAAACGACGGCGACATCGGAGACTATGAACCTTTCAAGGGAGAAGAAAGGTCGCCGCCCTATGATTAGAATGCAGCAGTACTTTATCAGACGCCCGATGTAATAGTTGCACGATTCGTAATGACTCTGTAGCTTCGAACAAACTTGCTATTTCGCTCCCTAACTGCGACATGCCCATGGCCATGGCGGCCGTAAAATGAGACTGCCAGTATACGGGCTTGCTCCTGTTCGAAATATCAAATCAGATGCAAAAACTAAATTAAAGTCTGTGATCTGACAAACAGCTTTCTCGCATGATGTCTCAAACCATTTGAACAGCATGTGCCGTGAAAATCAAACTTTTCGATTCCCCCCCCAGAAGAGGACAAAAGCATAAGAAAACAAGGCATCAGCCGGTACTCGAAACCTCAAGTGACAACACCCCATGTAAAGCAAACATCTCTTGTTATCTGAGTTCAGTCGAACCGCAACTACCAAAATTACTCAATACCGCGAATCCCATCACCGCAGACCTTCCAACGCCCCTTTCCCTCCCTCAGGGTATCGAAATGAAGAAATAAAAGACAAAAAAAAAGCAAAGGGAAAAAGCAAAAGCACAGAGACTTGTCCGTTTAAATAATCCTACAAGCCCCTCCCAATATTATTTCAGTCCGTTGAATCCTGTTCTCCTTTTCGTATCATTATATGCGTCTTGACAGCCGCAAGTTCTGTATATTCCTTTCTTTCGCGATAAATAAATCATCTCATCTTGTGCGCGCTTGGCAAATTGCAGGAGGGAAACATCCCTTCTTCTCTATAGGTGGCCGGCCAGGGCCATCAGCATAAGCGCCCCGCTCGTAATTGCTTTTTGTGAGGCGGCCTCTTGATAGTCGAGTCAGACACCACCACCCATAAAGGCAGCAAGGTCGTCGAGGTCCAAGAGCTGTCGCTCAAAGGCCTCGCACAGCTCTGGTGCCGTCATGTCCTGGCTCGTGGCCTGGCCATCCTGTGCTGCCACCACACCATTGGGGGTCATCTCAGGGCTCTGCCGTTTAACGTCATGCACCTGCATATTGGCCTGCGGTGCGCCATTCTGCGGCGGTGGCGGAGACACGGTACCCGGGGTAGAGATGTTGGCGGAAATGTTGCCGGATCCCCCATTGATAGTTGTGACGCCGGGGCGTCGAGGAATAGTAATAGGAGGTTCGCTATCTCCTCGGGCAGATCCTGATACGGAGCGTGGTCCGGCAACATGCTGGCCAGCAACAACAGGGGCGCCAATCTGCTGATCGTATTCCATGGCATCCGGGTTGGTGTCGGCGTTTGAAGACAGTTCGTCCTTGATGCCGCCCTGAGGCACGGGCACGTGGGAGTGGGATCCGTGTCTGGAGGTGCCCATGATTGCCGCAGCGTCATTGTTAAGGACGCGCTGCATAACGGTCAGGTGCCTCAGCCAACTAGTCATGAGAGGCCAGTTCTCTGTACCGTCGTGCATGAACCGCAGCCCGTCTTTGACGATGTGGGCCGCCGTCTCAACGGCGTTGGGGGGCGTCAATCCCTTGAGCGAGAGATAGGCAATGGTTGCGCTGGCAGTAAAGGCAGAAAAGAGCATGAAGATGGGGAAGCAGGTGGCATGATCCTTCTCGGAGCCAGCTTCGACAGCGGTCAGAAGCGATATGGTGCCGTGGCACGATGTGAAGAGGCGATCCACAATGTCGTGGCATCGCGGGCTCATGCGGTACGAATCCAAGTTGAAAGACGGGGACGTGACGTCTTCCAGGAGACGTCGACGGTGGACGAAGATCATGGCGCAGTGCAGCAAGCAATGAAGCATGGCAAAAGTGTAGCCAGAACCCATAGTCATGTGGAGGTTGATCTGGCCAGGCTTGTCAACGAACTGCATGGGGAGCGAGGCTCGCAAATTTTCGATCTTGATGAGGAGATCGGTGCAGTCCTCTTCACGGAAAGACTGCAGGCCGAGCATACCAACCACATCGCGCCAGGTGGTCGCAGCCAGGACGATGTAGCCGAATTCACCAATCTCACCACCGGGCACGGGTGAGTGGTTGTGCTGGTTCAGATGCTGCGGAAGCGTCTTCACATAGACGGCATTACCGAATGCAAAGTTGAGCTCCGAGCTGGGCAGAGGCACATCGGCGGTGTCCTGGATGGTCAAGGCCGGGTATCGGCCAGGGGTGCAAGTGAGAAGGCAATCCAGGATGTAGGTCAGCCACAAGGTGCGGCGGAAGGACTCATCGCGCAGGAACTGGTCGGCATTGTCAGATGTGTGATGGCTGTTAAGAATCCGGTACATCTGCAGCAGCCGCGCGGCCTGGCCGAGATAGACGTAGGCGCGCACGGCGTTCCGGCTACCCCACTCGTGGATGATGATCAGGCAGAGAGCCTGAATGTCAGCCAGGTTGGGCTGATCCAGGTTCGCGTTGATCAGGGCCATGGCCTTGGCGGCAAAAGTCTCGGCCGCCGAGGTAGGAGTGCCACCATAGCGACGAATGAGACTCGGAGAGCTCCTGCAGAAGCATCATCAATCAGCATTGCATCAAACTTGATCATGTAGAAAACAGAGAAATAAAAAGAAGCAGGTAGACACGACCGAAAAATCAAACCCCCCGCGCCCAGACCGATGCGCGTTCTTAGCAGCAAGCCACATCGGACAAGGCTGTTTGCCTTGGATACGGCGCCCGACCGGGCCAATGCTCCACTAGAACCGGAGGCTGAAACATGTGGCCTTGGTGATCAAGGCTGCATGACGGCACGCATACCAGCCCGCGCAGGGGACGGAAAAAAATTTCGAATGAGGCGAAAAAAGACTTACCGAGCAGCGCAGGTCAACAGACCATAAACAAGACTTGATTCGAGCGAAGCGCTCTTGAGCTGCTGCAGGAAAGACGGCTTATGGAAGGCCACAGAGGCTGGAAATGTCTTGGTCACGACACGCTCGCACTCGGCGATGAGTTCCGGCGTAAGCCTGAGGCAGACAGGTTAGCGAATTCCGCTCGGGTTCCGGTGGCGTCAGCGAACAAGCAGCGAGGGAGAGGGCAGCGCCAGCGAAACTCGCGCGCATATGGCGGTGATTTGGAAAAATCGGGCCGTCTGCCATCCGAACGGAAATGGGCGGGTGGGGATGAGAAACATTGCAGTCTAGCTCGGCGCATGAGGAGGAGCAACGCGTGAGCGAGCTAAGAGGGCGGCCGGGCCACTCGGGGGGGAGATGGTCGGGGGCAGCAGCTGTGCCGAGGGCCAAAGGACAAAGCCAAAGGGGAGACGCATCGACGGGTGCAAGGCCGCCAATTTCGCCCACGATGGCAAATAATCCCGAGCCAAGGCAGAAAAGACAAGGGACACTTGCTTTTTTTTTTTTTTCCTTGTTGGAGGCGGGCGGCGACAAAGACAGAGGGAGGGGGGGGGGGGCGAGTAATGAAAGAAAGCACTCACTTTTCGGAGGTGGCCTGAACATGTCTGGCTCCGCCTGAGCCCACAACGGGCTGCCTGGCGTCAGAGGCACCGGGCCCGGAGGCCGGCAAAGCATCGCGCGCTGGGCGATGGGCGGTGGCATGGCGAGCAGGACTCTGGCCGTGGTGATGGGCCATGCTCTCCGACGGGAGATAGCATTCGTGCATGCCCTTTGCGCAGTTTTTGCAAGGCGCGCGGCCGTTCTCGTAGACGCACTTGGTTTTGCCCTTGCGGCAGCGCACGCAAGCGCCGCCGGCCCTAAGGGCAGTGGAGCGCACCACGCCGGAAGACATGCTGGGCGATGTGATGACGGGCGAGAGATTCTGAGAGGTGCTGCTGGGAGCGAGGCGCGTGGCCGTCGCAGAAAGAGACTCCGTCGAGCCGGAGCTGGCTGCCGTCGCGAGGGTGATGGGGAGAAGACAAGACCGGAGGTCGCGACACCCGTAGGCCCGGGACGAAGGACGGTGCACGCGCAGAAGAGCAGCTGGTCTCGCGCTCTTCCAGCAGAGGAGCGACAGAGAAGGGAGAAATGAAATAAAAAAAAAAGAGAGAGCAGGAAGAAGACGACCTGCCGCTGTCGAAGAGTACCGCAAGTAAAGTTGGACGGGTGAAAAGAAACCGGCCAAGGCGAGTGAGAGATGGGTGAAGGAGGAAGATGGAACAGGAGACGGGCGGCGCGAGGGTCTTTGGGGGGGAAAGAGAGAGAGGCGGGGGGCGTGTCGAAAAGTGTGTGTCCCAGCGGACAGCGGCCAGCGGCCACAGCTTTCGAGGCCCCACGGGCGGATCGGCTTGAAGCCTTGTCCTGCCGGGCCTTCAGGCCCCACCCACAGGGTGTTGAGCAGCCGAGTTTTTTCAGAGGCTTCATGTTCAGTGGGCGAGGGCGCGCGCGTAGGCGACGGGACGGGAGGCTCCCTCTTGCTCTGCTGCGCCTGCACGGAGAGGTCCCTGATTCTAGCCCGCCTTGTCCCTACGGAGGTCTGGAATTGAACCTCTCTGTTTCTCTGTCCTGGCTACGGCTTGGTTATCTGCCGGTCAAGCAACAGCGGCAAGTGGCCGGTCCCTTCGCCTCGCAGAGACCCAACCTGCAAACTCCCGTCGTGGTCTTTCACCGTCCGGTCAAAGAAAACTGACTTGACGCCTGCGCCTTTTTTTCTTTCGGGGAGGGGGGGAGCGAGGTTGTCCGCGATGGATGGGTTGGTTCCTGTCCAGTGCTTTTCCTCCCCCATCCCACTATGACGCAGGGCCGACCAGATCGGAGTTTTGCCGCCTGCCGCAGCCCACAGGCCTTCTCCGGGTGCTTCGTACAGCGTGCGTACTCCGTACGCGGGATTCCAAGCCAGGTGAGTGAGCGACGCGTTGGCGTCCCCAGCATGTAACACATACCCGCAGGTACCGCATACATGGAAGGACTTGCACGGCCCTGTCTCGCGGAACCAGCCCTAATTTCACCGGGAGTTGCCATGCAGTAGGAAAGAGGTGCCTTGGCTTGGTTCCTGCCAAGGTACCTCTAGTAGTGCCTCATGGTTCAGGTTGTCAAGCAGCAGAGACGGAAGGAAGCTTGGGATTCCCCGGGGCGAAGCTTCCAGGTGGCCATTAACTGCATGTGGTCCACGATAACTGACGTGCGGGAATCCTCCAAACATCTTACCATTCTCTTACAATGGATTACCCTCGGCATATCCCAGGCTTAGTCTGGGCGAGAGAGTCGAGAGCATCTCTCTCTCTCTCTCTCTCTCTCTGGTGGGATGAACTCGAGTACTAGCTACGGCCGTGGACACTACTGGCGGCTCTAGGCGCATGCCGACGAGGAGAGTGCTTTTCGCCCCCTTTTCCTGTCAACCCTCCTGGAGAGTAGCCTCTGGTCTGGCCGCGACGGAGAGAGCACCCATTCGACCAATTTTACCACCAAGCGCCGGATGGCCAAAACTCCAGAAGCACCTGGCCCACTCTCATCCGGGGACCTATCAAATGGTGCGTGCTGCTACGGAGCAGTAGTACCGGCACTAATACCGCCAATCCCCTTTCGCCATGGCCCAGCATATGGGCTGACTGACGCGGCGCGTGCTCCTCCGTACAGCCGCGCCGGTACCGACCAAATCTCCATCAGCCGATAGCCCTCCCAGGTGGCCCTCTCGAAGCGTCATTTAGAAGGAGGGACGTTGAGCTGTCTGCTGGGGAACTGCAACACCAGATCTCATGATTTTGCGACCTCGCACATCCGATCACATACAGATACGCACGCGGCGATAGTACGACGCCATGTTTCGGGGCCCAAAGGTGATCTATGCTTGCTCTCATACCTGCCCTACTTGAGCATCTCAAAGGGACAAAGCACATGTACTCAGTACGCTGTGCGCCACGCCTCTTCTGACGGAGGCAGCCAGCTCTGACGGGCGCGCGCATCTCACGGTGGCATTTCCACGGGAAAAGAAAGCCACCGAATGGTTGGTTGCGCACAAAAGCCTACGGGGTATATGAGGAAAATGGTCGTACTCGCGGTCGGTGTCCCCAGTGGGGCCGATCCTGCCCCAGAGCCTCAAATCCTACCGCTGCACCACGCGGGAGAGAGGCTCTTTAGGTACGAATTACGGGGTGCGGAGCACCATACCTTGGGCATTGAATGATGATGCAGCAGCAGCAGTAGCAGGAAATTGGCATCCAGACGGAGCAGCAACAGAAGAAGAAACCCGATAACTAATCCATGTCTCTGCGGAGGAGCACACGGGGAGGAACGGTCTGCCGGCTAGTACGGAATATGCAGGTGGGTGACAGTGGTGGCGCTTCCGACTCGGTCCCAACCAGAGAGCTCTCAAAGTTCCGGCACCGATGGGTAGGAGGAAAAGGAATCAGCAACAGCAGCTGGCACCGCCTCTGCGCTATCTTCAGACAATCCGTGTATCTTCCTCTCCCCTCGCAGGCCACGGGGAAGCAAAAGCAGAGACAAAGCCGGGCGGCCAAATTTCTTTCCCTTCGGATGGAAGTACTAGACCCGCGCGTCAAATATGGTGGGGAAAAAAGGAGACAATACAGCGGGACGATACCAAGTCGGTGGGGTGGGCCCTAATGTCCACGGCGCACCGTCGATTATGCCTACAGCCGGACAGATGCTGCCAGCAGGCGTTGGAAGGGTGCATGCACTCCAGACGTTACTAGCTCCTGCTGCCTACTAGTACCTTACCTTACACATTCTTGTCTTTCCTCAGCATGTACAAGGTACTACGTATGTGGGCGAGCGCCTAATGTATGTCTCGCCTCGTCTCGTCTTGGGTGTCTTGACGCTTCACCATTTCCTTTACATCAGCCGCTCTGTCACCGAACAGAGCACCCACCGACAGCGCAAAGCTGGTTGACATCGCTAAGCTGCTGGCCGCTCCCCCTCCCCTTTTCCTTTCCAGATCAGCAAGCCAGCGAAGGTGAGAAACACGTGCAGCGGCAACCGAGATCTACCGTGCATGGAGAGGAACACAGCATCGTCACCTGAGAGCCAGAATCCGTCCGTTGGACTCTCCCGAAACAACGCCGGCTTCTCGTCGGCCAACAGCCTCGGCCTTATTCACCACGCTGCCTGCCTCCAGCCGAGTGGTAGGAGTGTGACCGTTGAAGAACAAGTTCCAACTCGGACGGCACTGCCCTGGCTTTTCGAGGCAAGGGAAAATCCGAAAAAATACCACCCCACGACGCACAGGGTGGGCCCTCCGTCTGCTCCGATATTTGTCTAATTTCTGTGTCTGCTCCGTGTTGACGAGTCCGTCCCGCCTTTGATCAGCGCATCTGCTACTACTACTCCCAAAAGTTGTCACCGGAAAAAAAGGTTTCGGGGTGTCGATAACTAGACGCAGCCCGGTGACTTTGGTACCCTTGCCTCTTTTCCATTGTTTTCAGTTTCCAGGACGTCGCACCGACCTATTGTACAGAGCGACCACGGCGCCGTAGTACACTCACTTTAACTCCCTACGGACAACGCAAGTTATGAAATGTCTTCTCTGCTGCTCACCGATAGAAGCTTTCGACGCCGGATCCTCCCATATCATTGCTAGTGATATCTGCAAGCCCTATCCCTCTTCTAGCTAACATGCTACCAATGGTTTGCTTATATCATGCTATGCTGCCTCCGGCAATAGCTTGCAGCTCATTTGGTTGGCCGGCTGTCGTAAATGCGTAGACGAATCGAAGCGGCAATATTTTCAGTAACGGAAGGCGCAAGTGCTATCTTGGCGGTTACAATGTTCCTCTCCACCGCTAGGTACTCGTCTGTGGATCATGCAACGGTTTAGACCACATCCGGTGTCCAATTTCACGTCGCGATTCAGATGCTATCCTCGCCACTCTGCTAGACATGCAAAGCCAGCGGACCCTCGCACCACCATGTCCCTTGCGTCAGATCATTCCCGAGGAGCTGGCCGAAGATCATACTAGTAGCACATAGGTAAGGACAGATGAAGAAGGGTTGACGTGGACTAGCTCGAATGCTCCGTACACGACATGAATTTGTTAGAGAAGCAAATTCAGACGATTTAGTATACTTTGCTCCCACGACCGAAAGAGAAGCATCGCGAGAAGTACGTACTCCCTTCCCGTACGTCAACCCTCTCCCAGCGCGACACGGGCCGTGACGTGTCGAGTCCACTACCACCAGCCGGTCGATCTGAGATCCAAAGTTTACAAGCGCGTCTCCTGAGCTCCGTATCTTCCGGCCTCTACCGGTGCGCAACGTGCATGAAATAATCAGCCCCTTTTTTTTTCGAACGGGGGCCCGTCATCTTGTCAGCAGCACCATACCACCACCGCTGCCGCCGCCGCCGCCGTCGCCGTCGCTGCTGCTGCTGCTGCTGCTGCTGCTGCTCATCTTTATGGAGACAGACTGCTACTATGGGGTAATGCTACGTCGCACTCTGTACTACTGCCAAAGATTGGGGAGAAGGGCTCCGGCCGTTTAATGAGCCATTTTAGTTACCGCGCAACTGGTGTCTCCCCCGGGAACCACGTGCTGTGTGCGGAGACTGAGTACTACTTACCAGAACCTACCCGATGGAAGAACGTACTCCGTGCCTTTTTATTTTTCGCGGCACGTCTCCACCCATTGACCGAAAGCTAGATAATGAGACGGATAACAGCAAAAATAGAGAGCAGTGAGTGCACCGTGGACTGCTTCCCGGCTGCTCTTGTTTATCGTGCGACTGTCGGGACAGCCGATATTCGTGCGACGGCTAGCGGCATCTGCTGGCCGGGGTGGATATTCTGTACCACGGCGAAAATTGTAATCGAGGCGAGCGAGTTCCCCACCACGCGTACCGGCCAGAGCGGTTCATTCGCGGCAGAGGATGGATGCGGCACCATCGGTTTTGATGGAGTTGCCCGGCGCCGAAATAGTAGATCACGTGCGTTTGTTCCGGTCCTCCGCTTGGGAATGCCCGAAATGCGGCTTCTCTGTACATCTACAGGCCGAAACAAGTCCGAGGTGCGTTATCCCTTTATCAACCTCTGTGAGCTGATTTTGGAGTTTGGAAAGGGTGGCGACGTGAATCTACGCCTTCTACGCACTCTAGACACGAAAAAGGGCAGCGGGTTCTAGACTCCAGCGTTGCGGAATCTGTGAGACAAGAGCACGACTAATTCGTCAGGGCACCATTTCCAAGGTGCTGTATGAAGTACTTTGTACGGAGTGCCAAGCAGCGTTATGCTTCTAGTATTCTATTCGAGCAATCTACCCTGCAGATCAAAGACCCTCGGTTATCTAAGCGGAGCCAGCTTCAGCTCTGGCCAAGCGGAATAGATTCTAGTGCTATTCCGCGACGTTTTTGTAGACACCACACAAAGAGCACAGCTCCGTATTTATTAGCTACCTAGAGATTAAGCTTAAACACGCGGTGATTAATCCGAGACCGACTGTGTTCTAGATGGCACCGGACGCTCGTCTCCGCGGAGTTGGAGTGTTCCAAGGGAGTATGCGACAGCAGTGCGCTCGCTATATGAGGCGTGTAGCTGTCTATTGTCTGCTATCTTGAGGCATAGGTGATGATGAGTCTAGGTCTTGGTACTTGGTGGCATCTAAGGCACGTCGACCGAGGACATGAATGGAAACATTTGGGCATACATAACGGCAATGTATCACATGGAGCAGTAAAATATCAATCCGATACTATATATCTGTATTCTCTAAGCTAAATACTATGGGAATGTTTGCTACGTGAGAGTGATTTCTATCAGTTCGTCGTAGTTTGTGGCTGTTAGGCATACAGAGTACACGGGTGGACATCTCAAACAGCTGATTACTGGCCATGGGATACTCACAAACTAAAAGTGATGATGTGACTTTGTATAGTTAGTAAGCAGCGATAGAAGTTTCAACGAAATAGAAACACCATGTCAAGCTATCCATTGTCCCCGTCTATTATAAGTATCCCGTTATTAGATCTGTTGGGCAGATTCTCCACTGGGCATAGAAACGGTATACTCCAGCAGCAGCTTGACAGCCTTTCCAGCCTTCAAATTGACATCCCAACTCACCTCGCCTCCCTTCTTAAGCCTGGCGAGCGCCGTGCCCCAATCACCACGGTCGTCGTCATCTTCGTCCCTGTCGTCGTCGTCTTTTGCAGAAACGCCAGTGGGGACGCCATTGTTGCTATCGACGACCAGGCCGCGCGGCTGTGTGATTTGCACGCGCAGCCGCTCGTCCTCCGAAACGGGGACCTGGTCGAGCACGAGAAGGCTGACGGGCCTGCCGCTCGCGGCGCGGGTGTTGTGCAGCGTGATGGCCCGCACGTACACGGAGCTGTCCTCCTTGCTGAAGAGGCCCGGCGACGTGCGGCGCACCTCGGGCTTCGCGTACGAGACCTTGATGGCCGGGTCGACGCCCAGGCCGAGCGTGAAGGAGTCGCCGGCGCTGCAGCGCGGCAGCCTCGTCTTGCCCATGAAGGTGCCGTCCAGGGTAAGGCCGGCCTTGCCCCTGAGCAGGGCGAGCTTGCTGGTGTTCTTCACCTTGGCTTTTAGGTGCGCCACCGGCTTGTACTTGGCGACGACGGTGTGGCTGAAGACGACGTTGGAGAAGGGGATGCGCACGACCCGCTGCTTGGAGCCGGTGCGCTTGGGCACGAGCGTCTTGAGGCTGGGCAGGTCGTAGGTGGTCGTCAGGCCGACTTCTTCCATGAGAGAGTCGTCATCGTCATCGTCATCGTCGACGACGTTGTCAACGCTGTTGCTGCTGTCCTTGATGTTGTTGGGACCTGTGCTGGGTTTCTGGGCTGCGGCCTGGGCGGAGAAGCCGTCGAAGAGACGTCTCTGAGCTGGCGCGGCCGGAGCCGTGTTTCCAAATAGTGTGCTGCTGCCAAAGGCGCTTGGTTGACCAGCCGAACGACCAAATCCTCCGCCGCCTCCGAACAGGCCACCCTGCTGTGGCTGACCAGCGCTGAATGGGCTTGCAAACGGGGGGTTCTGCTGCTGCACCGGCTGAGAAGAGCCGAATAAGCCTCCAGAGGTAGCTGCTAGTGGTTGTTCTCTCAAACATTCTACTTGTTCTTGTTCTCTTACTTCCAACGCATCTTCTAATGTCTCTTCTAATGCTGGATTAGGAGGAGGTGGAGCACCAGCAAAAGACCCGAACAGAGATCGAGACTGTGCCACGGGACCAAACGGCGCCGGAGCAGAAACCACCGGTCCGTTGGATGGATGGAATGGGTTCTGTGACGGTGCGGCCGAGTTGTTTGACACCTTCTGTTTGCGTCGCGCCTGTGCCCTAGCCAGATTCTGGCTGGCGAACTGCAGCTCCTCGTTGCTGCGGGTGATGCTGGTCTCGAACCACCTGGAGTTTCCGGAAGAGAGCTTGATGCGCCAGGGGACAAGAGTAGGGATGGCGTCCTCGAGGCCAGCAAACGTCGCCTGGGAGGTGGAGAGGGTGACCTTGCAGTTCTTCCACGTCTCGCTGGTCTGGTTGATGAGCATGGCGTCAAAGTAGAGCGTTGCGGAGGCCGTGGTCGTGGAGAGCCGGAGGTCGTAGCTCGGCGTCCAGTATGCCGATGAGGTGACGTACGACAGGACGAGGTTGCACTCGAGGGGGCTTGCATCCTCAGCCTCTGGCTCGTCGGAAGGGGCCACGTTTTGGTAAATGTCCACTTCGCTGGACGTAGAGCCTCGACGAGAGGACAGGGGTGTGAAAGCAGCCGCTTCAAGAGTGATGCGCACGTTGTATACGTTGGCGGGCCAAAACGACGCCTGCTCCTGGCGCAGACGGTCCCTCTCTCGTTTGGCCTCTGCCTTGAGTCTCTCCTTTAGGGCCTTTTGCTTTTGCTTCTCCTTCCTCGCAAGGGCCTTTAATTTGTCCTGTTTTGCGTTCTTCTTGTCTTCCTCTCGCTGCAGCTTGTTGGCCCTCTTTTGGGCCTTTTCAATGTCCTTGGTGAGCTCCTGCTGGCGCTGCTGGCCAGCAACATAGTCCTGGAAAGCCTTGGCGCGCTCGTCCTTGTATTGCTCGAGAATGCTTGAGATGGAGACGTCGCGCTCGCGGTCGGCGGCGGGCTTGGCGTAGTCTTCGAGGATCTGCAGTCGTCTCTGCGCGTTAGCCACGTCTTCGTCGGCCAAGTTCAGTCGGCGCTTGAGCTCGTCGAGCTCATCCAGGGCGGTTTTTAAGGCTGCATTGTCCGGTTTCTCGGCATCATCATCGTCCGAAGACAATGCCTCTGTCTCTGATGAATCAGAGTCGGATTCGCTTTCGGGGTACACCTCGTGGAAGAGCTGGCGGTTGGGTCCTGCTTCGACCTCGAGGTTGGTGACGCTGACGCTGCCGCTGGCCTCGACTTTGACTGAGTCCGGATCGATGGTGCGGCTGAGTCCGACGACGGTGACTTCATTTGTGCCTCGCTGAAGAAATGTCAGAAGGGTGACATCTTTATGGCAACGTTTTGAAGGAGGCTTACCTTGAGCTGGATATTTTTAATCTCTCTCGAGACTTGCGCCCTGGAGGGGAAGAGAGTCACCGAGGCCGTACCAAGGTCGCTGGCCAGGTACTCAATCTTGTGGATGGCATCTACTTCACTGATGGCAGTCGAGACACCCATTTTTCACAAACTCGATTTTCTTTTCTTCTTCTATTATCCTTCACTCAGGCAATGGCACAGCAATTGACTTGGCACACGGAGCTGGTTGATTGGCAGAGCTACAGAATGAGTACCTATACAGTAAGCTAAGGCCCCCCTCACTGCGACGAGGATGGAGAGTATTGAGAATAGAAAGAGAAGCTGCCTGAGGAGAGCAAACGAGGTCCCTTTTATACGTTAGCTGAGGGACTAGTTGATTTGAAAGCGTGCGCAAGGCAGATTTATTGGCAAATGTCAATCCATCAACATCAGACGCGATTAGTTGGTCCAACGCTCTAGGCTGCAGCCCAGGCAGACGCGGGGTCAGCTAGTAGTTTCACCAATACGCATATTTTGATTCGGCTGGTGGTGACATGAGATGTCAAATTTGCAAACGTAAGGTTTTGGTATCTTGATTGTATGAAATGCTTGGTCCTAGCATCATAGCCATCGAATGATGTGCCTGGCCGTGGGGATGGGCGATGCGTCCTCGTTGAAGTCACTAGCAAGCTTTCCGTAGGGAGCAGCTGATGTCGCCATCGTCAACCAAGGTACCTAGTGAAAGGTGACAGGGGGTATCGTTGCTTCTAGCTGGGCTGAGCGCTAGAGAATGGAGCCGCGGGTCTGTCTCAATGGACCCTGGTGGAGGCACCAGTTTGTGTCGTCTAAAGGGTATATGGGACTTTTCCTCCTGGCAGCTGAGGCCGGATCAGCAACTGCGTTTCTTCAGGGTGGAAGGCATGGCGATGTAGGTAGCCAATCGTAAAGATAGTCTCATCAATGTCCAAGTCTCGAGGCCGAAAGCCAGCTCCATGGCCCTGGTGGTCACATGAAAGGAGGTGTCGTGTTACATTGAGGGCCTCCCACATGATGGCCATGGAAGATTTAAAAAAGAAAAGAAAAAGGATTCCTGGAAAAAATACAAAATATACACCGTTGTAGATACCAGTCGCCAACTTGCGGGGGTAAATTTTGGAACCTCGATTCATCCAAGGAGAGGTGAGATGGATTTATTATCCGCAGAAGCGTGAGTACGAAGCCATCCATACATTTCAGGTGGGACGGCTAAGAGTGTATCCCAGCATTGCCTCGTCGGCTCCGTTCCAGCTTCTCGTGGGTCTCAACGGGAAGGCATTCACTATCCATTCGGCTCTTCTTGCGCGCCAGTCTCCTGTTCTTGAGAAGTTGGTCAATGGCAGCTTCTCTGAGGCCGCTGAAAAGTGTGCAACATGGCAGTCTGTGGACGAGGATACCTTTCTCCAGTTCTGGCAGTATGTTTATACTGGCAAATACGACGCTCCCAACCCGAAAACGTGTATTAAATCACAGAGTGAGGGCGCTCACGAGAAACCTCTGAACAAGGCTGCGTTCGGCACTTCAGGGTTTGGAGGCGGCCAGGTTTCACTAAAACGCGACGCGCAGTGGAATGCTTTTAAACTCCGACGCTTCTCCACATCCTGCCCGCCCAAGGAAGTCTTCAGATCGAATCTTGTGTATGAGAATTTCACAGACGTCTTTCTTTCCCATGCACGTCTTTATGTCTTCGCAGAGTGCTATGGTATTGCGGACTTGATGCAACTTTCTCTCCAAGAGCTTCACGGAGCCTTGGTGCCGTTTAATTTGTACGAGGAGAGGATTAATGATGCAGTGGCACTGGTACGTTACTGCTATGACAATGCGGTTCCCGAGCCGTTAAGAGAGCTGGTCACTGTGTACGCGGCCTGCAAGGTCGACAAGTTGTGGTCAAGTGAGCAATTTCGAGAGCTCGTGGAAGCACATGGTGAACTATCCAAAGTCTTGGTGGGACTGATGGTGGATATGCTGCAGTGACAAGGAGGCATTCACAGAAGTCGTTCGGCATAAGGAGCAGGCTTCCCTTGAGGTATTGCACGGACTGCAGGTGTGTGGAGAAGCCCTGGCAAGGGATGCACAGGACGGGATCCATTCTATAGGAGCTTGTCGGTGAGGCATCGCAGCTGACGCTTGTGAGGGTTATCGCTCTCTGTCCTTGTGGCGTGGAGTCGGACCTGGACAAAGATTTGTTTCAGTAGAGGGATATACTTGACGACAGAAGATTGACGAATCCAAGCTAGGCGGAGAAGCTATAGAAACATGAAGCCATCATTCTTATAAAGCACAAGTAAGGTATATGAGGCCTGTAATACCGCTAAAGCAGGACTGCTGCAGGAGGACTTTGTAAAGTGGCGCCTCTGCTCCAGATAGCGTCTCCGTTAGGTAAGGCACAGAAGTATGCGACCCTGTATTCGCATAACTCGGTAAGCGACGCCTCCATGCATTGCATATACTCCGTACTGGCGCTACGGGATGACGCCCAGCCCCGCTTTTAACCGCCTTCGCTCTTCAAGGAAGCAGCTCAGCTGCCAAACCATCGATTCGATTCGACTGATGTTCCGGCTCGACTTCCCAGCCACCTCCAATTTACGGACCCGACCAGGCCCGTCGGAGGATGCTTGGCGCCCCGAGTTCCCTATTTGCATCATCTTCAGGTCCTGCGGCTTTCCTACCACGTTTCTTTTCCTTCTTCTCCTCTCCGTGACCTGAAGCCGACCAGAGAGCGCGAGCCATGGATCCACAAGGAGCGCCCTTGAAACCGCTGGACCCTGAGCCCATCGAGTCCCCGATCCCCAGGCAGTATGCCATCGCGAGCGCGCCCCCTACTTCCACTCCGTCCCTGGCTCTGCGACCGGCGCTGGACAAGCAGCTGGCCGAGCACTCGACGAGCATGACGGAGATTCCCCGGGCGACATCCGTCACGCGAGCCGCCGACTTTCAGAACTCAGTCTCACGGGCTGCCGACTTTCCCAAGGCAAGCGACTTTCCGCCGAGACCCAACGACTTTCCCAAGGGCAACGAGTATCCCAGCGCGCACGAGTTCCCCCCGAGGGCGTACGAGTACCCTACCCAGAGACCGATGCAGCAGCTCCAGTCCCCCTATAATCCTACGCCGCAGGTCGACCTTGAAGATGTCAAGACGAGCTGTCAGCGCCACTTCCAACACCTCATATACCTCCAGAATCAGCGGCGCAGCTTTGGCTACTCAGCGCAGGCGGTGGATGTGGAGTGGCAGATTCGCAACCAGACCGGCATATTGATACACGAACTGCAGACGCTTCAAGATGAAGTCCGCAGGCTCGTCAAGGCGGCAAAGAACCATCGATGGCGCAAATGGCTTTTCGGAGGCATCCTGTAAGGCCCGCTCCTTTCTTTTTTCCTGACTTTACTTTTTTTCCTGTAGAATTGACCTGATTTGACTGACCTTTTTTTCCGATCAGCGCGACATTCATCCCCGCCGTGCGCAAGCTGTTTCGCCGAGGCTCAGACGCGGAGTCGCTGACGTCGTCCAACAACACCGAGTACGCGTTCCGCAGGTCAAAGACGCTCATCCAGCGCATCAAAGACAGCGTGCTTGGCCATCACCATCTGGCCAGCATCGCCTTCTTCGTCTTTTCCGTCTTGTACGTGTTCCAGAACGAGGTCACTCTGCGGGTGGCCAAGACGGTGCAGAAGCGCCTCAAGAAGCTGTCTCAGCGGCTCGAGTATGGCGGGCAGGAGGTCGACGAGAAAGACTTGAAGCTTCTGGAGGGCTGGAGGTGGAGGGTAATTCTGTGGTGAAGCGAGCTGCGTGAGACTTTGCAGCAAGTAGAGCTTGCCATGCGTTGTTCTGATTTTAATTTGGGCCTTTTTTTTTGTGTTTCTGATGGTTGAAGGCGCCGCGAACTCACATATATCCTACTAAAGGGAACATGATTGTAACGAAGCGTTTGCATAACAATTGCAGCCAACTTTTGGGTTTGTTTCTTAGTCCTCTCTACCTACATACCATATGATAATGTCGATAGCATCTAGAACTTTGGTGATTTATTTTCTTTTTCAATCTTCATTTTCATTCACTGCGTCATGGACTGAGGGGCGTACGTGCTGATTGGCTAGCCGCTGTATTTTCCATGATGGCCGCTACCAGAGATGCTTCGGGTCGAAACCTACAACAATCACATGAAGTAGCCGAGATGGAGGGATCTCATAAGGAACTGCCCAAGGAATCCAAAGATGCCTACTTTCGTGATTTATACAGGAAAGCGCCCGATTTCAAAGCTTTGGCTCTGGTCGACCCCGATTTTGCGGCCGTGTCGGTTCTCCCTTTCTCCCTCATCCAGCCCTTCATGATCGCCCAGCTAACCTGAGAACAACAGCGTCAAGGGGCGTGATCTGGACTTTAATGATCCACAGTCCGTCATGCAACTGACGAAAACGCTACTCAAGCTGGACTTTGATCTTCGCATCGAGCTACCCGAGGATCGGCTGTGCCCTCCGGTGAGTTTGAATGGACTGAATGGCAATTTTTTTGAGACGCTCCTAATACGGGGGAAATGAGAACAGGTGGCCAACAGACACAATTACATCCTGTGGCTCAAGGATCTGTTGGATACGACGTCGTATGATGAGCCTGGTCGAAAGGTGGTTGGACTGGATATCGGCACGGGAGCGAGCTGCATATACCCGTTGCTCGGATGCGCTCAGCGTCCCTGGTCATTTATCGCGACTGGTGCGTTTCCTACAATGACGTTGAGAAGACAGGATAGAGTGTGAAAACTGACCGACTTTTGAAGACATTGATGAGAAGAGCCTGGAATGGGCAAGGAAGAATGTCAAGCTGAATGACTTGGAAAGTCGGATCCGCGTCGTCGGCCGCAAGCCCGAGGACGCACTCATACCGCTGGACGACCTGACATTGGACTCGATCGACTTTACCATGACGAACCCCCCCTTCTACGAGTCCGAAGAGGCCATGGTCAAGAGCGCGACAGAAAAGTCCCGTCCGCCCTTTACGGCCTGCACCGGCGCCAAGATAGAAATGGTGACGGAAGGCGGCGAGGTCGGCTTCATCAGCCGCATCCTACGAGAGTCGCTCGTGCTGCGCGAGCGCGTCCAGTGGTACAGCGCCATGGTGGGCTTCCTAGCCAGCCTGACGCACGTCATCGACAAGCTGCGCGAGCACAAAATCGACAACTACGCCGTCACGGAGTTTTACCAGGGCAACAAGACGAGGCGGTGGGCGATTGCCTGGAGCTTTGGGCCCCTGCGGCCGGCGCAGAGCGTGGCCAGGGGCACCAAGGCGGCGATGGGGAGGAGCATCTTGCCGCCGATCACGGAGGTTGTCGCGTACAAGATGCCGCTGGGGGGGAGCAGCAGCAGCAGCAGCAGCATTGGCGATTTTGCAGAGACTCTGAGCGCTGCGGTTGCGGCGCTGGAGCTTATAAGCTGGCATTGGGATAGAGAGAAGCTCGAGGGCGTGGGCAGGGCCGCGGACAAGGTGTGGGCTCGGGCGTGGCGACGACGCAAGAAGCGAGAGATGGAGACGGAGGGCGAGCAAGGAAAGAAGGCATCGTCTGACGGGCAGACTTGTGTGTTTGGCTTCAAGGTGAGCGTGAGGGTGGCGAGGGACCATGTTGCGGTTGAGCTGCGATGGTTGGAAGGGCATGACGAGTTGGCCATGGAGAGCTTCCGCGGGTTCTTGAAGACGGCATCAGAGAGGGCGGTGGAAGTGTCCAAGGGGCGAGTCAAGGGGTGATACACGGTTATATGCCAAGTAATGTCTATTTTTTCACGTCTAGCCATGTCTAATCCCAATGCAAGCAATGACTAGCCTTGATATCTCACATCTCGTCAACTTCATTCCATCTACATCACGGCAAATGTCCATCGTAGCCGGCCTTGACCAGCCTCTGCCCAGCCTGCCACACCTCGTCCGGAATCTCCTGCTCAATCTGAAAGCCCTTGGCGGGATACTCGCGAATGCGCACAAGATCGCCGACCATGATGCTCGTCACGAGGTCCCGCGGGTTATCCGCATCAGGATACTGCTCAAAGGTCAAGGGAGGCGACGACACGGTAAAGAGCGTCGTCTGATCGGGCCACTGCTTCCGAAAGGTGGCATACGTCCTCCTCTCCATGTACGGCTTCTGCACCAGCACGAGGCTCTTGAAGCGCAAGCCTCGCTCCACGAGCAAGGCATGCGTGAAGCGCACGTTCTCGCCCGTGTTCCTCGCCTTGGCTTCCACGATGATGCGCTCGGCGGGAACCCCCATCTGCCGCGCGATGGCGGCAAACACCTCGGCCTCGGGCGCGGCGAAGCGGTCCCTCGTCAGCACGCCGGCGTCGCCCGAGTAGATGAGCCAGGGGGCCAGGCCGTCGAGGTAGAGCTGCGCGGCGTGCGCGGCCACGCGGGTGTCGAGGCTGCAGAGGCAGAAGATGGCGTCGGCGGGGTGTAGCGGCATGTTCATCCGGTGGTAGTTGTAGACGAGGGTGGCGTCTGCGTCTACGGTCATGCTGAGTGACGGATGAATGAAGCTATCGTGAGAGGGGGTTTGATTGCTTGATAGAAACGGCAGGGTGAAGGGAATGAGGTTGAGTGAAAGGTGAGATGCGAGGGCGGGGATACACTCACCCTGTAGCTTACGCATTGGAGATGGATTTATAAAGACATGAGTGTATTATATGTCAAGTCGCTTTTACAAGGTGCTGTCATTCAATGTAAAATTAATATTTATTTTCTATTGCAATTTTCAGAAGCAACAGCAACAAGTCAGTCCGTGCAGAACATACTATGCGGTTTTATAAAACCGAACCCGACTTTCCATACAAACTCTGACGGTATCTAGATCGGATTCTTCCCCCGTCACTACTTTTTGATATGAATATTTCATACAACAATCATGACTATAAAAGCTCAAAAATTGATTTAGTACTCAAATAAGCCCAGTCCAAAGAGCAGCGAAATCTGCTGTAGCCAACATGGGTCATCTCGGCTGGGGACATGCGACTCATACTATCTCGCTCTCCACCAGCAATACCTCATTTTGCCAAACGCGCTTCAATCACGGACATGATCTGAGTGAATGTTTCTTTGCTTTGATTCAATTGTCTGGCTATGCCATTCATCACTATCCAACACAATCTGGTACCGTAGTATGCCAGCCAGAGCTTCTTATAGCTTTGACAAACTGGGCTGGCGCCAACTAGTTCAGATACCGTAGCTCTCATACTCTTCACCATTAGAAAGACAAATAAAAACAGAATCCATCAATTAGTCCCTACCAAGCCAGCTTTTCGCTCATGCCACTCGAGCAAGCTTCTCCTTGGCCCTGTTCCTTCGTCCAGTCATAGACGCCGCCCCGTTCCTGGAAAGCATCCACGTCCCACTTGATCTCCTCGAGGGCCGCCTCAACTCCCACATCGAGAATTGACCCACTGAGCTTATTCCCGTCCTTGTCGATGAATCGCATGTATTCGTCTACCAGTAGATACGACGAGGCCATGAGACGGTTGGGCTCTGCGACGAATGATTTGTGATGCCTGTGCTTGCGGCAGAAGACTTCAAACTGCTCATCGGTAATGGTAAACCTTCGAGCGTCACGCAGCGTCCTCTCCGAGTCGTTCTGTCATTCTACGTTAGCAAGCCGTTATGCTTAGCATTGTGGAAGTTGAGGGACATTAAGGCTGTCAAACTCACCTCGCCCTCCACGATGAGCACCTGAAAGACTTTCCAGCGAAAAGGCTGTAGGATGTTAATGTGCTCATTCATGTCCTCCTCATAGTTGAGACGAGTCACCACGGTGTTCAGCTTGAACTTGATCTCGCTCTCGCGGCACCAGTTGGCAATCCGATACAATATTTCCACTTGGTTGCCTGTCCCACGACCAATTTCGATATTCGTCTTCTCGTCAAAGGAGTCGCAGGAACACGCCAATATGTCAATGTTCTTGGCATGCTTACGAACCCACTCCTCTCTAACCAGGCTTCCATTGGTGATGATGGACACAGACTCCAGATGCAGCTCCTCCTTACAATAGTCGACCAGCTCGCCCAGGAACTTAGGGTAGAGAAAGGGCTCTCCGCCTGCAAAGTTAATCTTCTTCATGCCGGCCTGCTGCAATAGTTGGAGACCCCGTTTGGCACGGGAGATGTCCTCCATGTGGGAAGTCTTGGCTGTATGAAAACAGAAGCCACCTTGATAGTCGATTAGCGATGTTTTTAGACTATAAACTGATTTTCAATAGAAAATTTCGATGGGCTAGGTTGCCAATGGCGTGTCCTTTGACGACGCAGTTCCAAGGTATGGATTCGACCAACTTACATGACTTGTTACATTGGCGCGTGAAAAAGTAGTTGACAGAAACGGGAATCTGGCCCTTTCTTTGGTGACGAAAAATAGAGGAACGTGCAAAGACGAGGGCCAGTATGAGGGCGACAAGGCTGATGAGCGCTAGAGCGAACAGCATTGTGGCCTGGAGATGATGGAGATGGTGAAGAGTGCTCAAAAAAGATATCAAAGACTCGCTAATGGTTTTGAACAGAATAGATGAACAATGAGAAAGGACGTAAACCACCCTCTCTGATATCTTCTCTAGACCACCACGACTATATAAACGGAAATAGGGCCCAGCACAGAAACATTGCACAAGCTGACAGAAACGCGCCTTGAATGGATAAGATTGTGCGGGGTCGTCCATCTCTCTGTTAATGACGTCAAATTATCCAAACATTGCAATGCTTCGTTCTCTTTGGCTCCCAACGTTTGACAAGGCTGTAGTGGACTGTTCATTTCACCCGTATAACCAGACAGCGGAACCTCCTTATGTAACACAGGCTGCTTCCAGAGGGACGGCTTGTTGCAGCTGACCAACAGATGCGAGGGCTTACTTGTACGTATATAATGCCTAAAATCAAGACAATCGTATTATCTGAAGTTGTATAATTTTAGAGTAAATGCATCTAGTTTGGCGTTGATGCTGGCCATGTACTCTTTGCCCTGCAACCCACTCCACCTACTCAAAGAGGAAATACCGTAAATAGCGTAAGTTGCATTTTACACATGTGTATAATGAGAGCGGACTCTCGCATACAATCTTATGCATCGTCTTGTTGTACACCTACCTTGGCAGTATCAATTGATCTTCACTAGGATGGTACAGTAACCTTGGCGCCTTCTACGCCGATCAGCGGCCTTTTGATCGCTGCCTAGCCACATCTCCTCACCTCCCATTTAGCCGCCCTATATATCCAGTCTACCATTAGAGTTTCCGAGTACAATGCTATTTCAAAACCATTCATCCCCGCTTGTGACATTTTTTTTTTAAAAAAAAAAAAAAAAAGTGTAAAAATACGCATCATGTCTAGCAGCGACGCACACGCCGCCTACCGCAGCAACCTGACGAAGCGCGTCATCCCGGAGATGACGCTGGCCGGGGGCCGCGACGCCGCCGCCGAGGCCCGCATCGACGCTCTCCACCCGGCGGCCCGGACCTCCGCCATCGGCCGCTTCAGCGTCGCCGGCAACGCCATCATCACGGGCGGCACGGGCGCCATCGGCCTGGTGGTGGCGCGCGCGCTGCTGCAGCACGGCCTGGCCGGGCTCTCTCTCTTCGACCTCAACTGCGGCGACGGCAACGGCAACGCCGCCGTGCAGGCGCTGCGGGACGAGTTCCCCGCGGCCCGGATCCGCGCCCGCGAGGTGGACGTGACGGACGAAGAGGCCGTGGCCGCGGCGGTGGGCGAGACGGCGCGCGAGCTCGGGTCCGTCGACATGCTGGTGTGCCTGGCGGGCATCGTGCACACGGCGCACGCGCTGGACATGTCCGTGGCGCAGTGGCGGCGCGTGCTCGACGTCAACACCACGGGGGCCTTTATCTGCGCGCAGGCGGCGGCGCGCGAGATGGTGCGGCAGGGCGGCGGCGGGCGCATCGTCCTGACGGCCTCCATCTCGGCCCATCGCGTCAACTTCCCGCAGCCCCAGGCCGCCTACAACGTCAGCAAGGGCGCGCTGCTCATGCTCAAGAGCTCGCTGGCCGCCGAGTGGGCGCGCTACGGCATCACCGTCAACAGCATCAGCCCGGGCTACATGGACACGGTGCTCAACGAGGGCGAAGGCCTCGCCGCCGCGCGCAGGATCTGGTGCGAGCGCAATCCCATGGGCAGGATGGGCTTGCCGGAGGAGCTGGCCGGCGTGGTGGTGATGATGCTGAGCAGGGCCGGGTCGTACATGAACGGGGCGGACGTGGTGGTGGACGGGGGCGGGCTTGTGTTTTAGAGCGTGATGCTATATTAACCATTCGTGTATAGATGGCAGTCCATGGGTTGGTGAACTCACCTGTATGACATGTATCCCAACAGCCATTACTACCTCGCTTCAACACCAATTGCATCTGAATTATCAATCATCATCCAATCATCCAATCATCAGTACCGCAGACAACGACAAACGACAAGCCAGGCAACAAACACGTGGGGTCCATCACCTCCGCCGCATCAAGGCTAACTACCTTAATCGAAGCGGCACTTGTCACTCCTCCCCAAAAAAAAAAAACAATAAATCTGACATGGTCATTTTCGCAGCATCGAATAAGACGGCTGGATGGACGATCGTGCATTGATGGCTTCATTCATTGCCGGCTCCGATGCATGCAGGGACTTTCGCATGCAAGTCTTTCCAGGCGCTCATGTCGCTTATACCTTGTCCTTGAGACAAAGGCTCAGAATACATGTAACTTTGCATCTCAGCAAGGGCTCCTTCATCCATCAATGCTTCTCTACTCTCAAACATTTATCTTAAATAAATAGAATAAAAATAAAAATTAAAAATAGAGAAGAATCATATGAATTCAATTCAATATAGATCAGTGCAACCCCCCATCGAATCCTCAACCCAGCGAATCATATCCCCCACGTGGGCAGCACACCCTCCAACAAACCCTCCCTGAGCGGTTTTTATTCCCCCATGGCTAATCCCGCATGTACTGTACACAATTTTTTAACCGTGCATATGCAACCAACCATCCCACCATTTTCTCACGGCGAGTAACGCGCCGCATGGGGAAAATGTGCAATGACACGGGCGCTGCTAGGCGTGCCCTCGTGCGACGAGTTCCGGGCATCTGCTCGATTGATGGGCTTTGGTTGGCCAAGATGCGTCGGAAAGATAAGTCTTCATTATTTTGATGGCTTACATGGCGAAATCCGCTTGCTTTTGGACAAAGAGGAAAGGCAAAAATTAATTCACTCTCTTTCTTGTAAGGTGATGGTGGTGATGGGTTATCATCGTCCGTCGATATAAACACCATCACCAGCATCCTCGCGGGCCACACCCCAAACCCGATGATCCCATCTCTCTCTAATCATCGCGACTGCAAATCCTCTCTCTCTCCAGATCTTCTCCCCGCCCTGTTGCACAATGGACAGGGTCACGCTACTGACGGCATCCCGCGTCGAGCCCACCGTCGCAATCCGGCCCCACTCGACGCTCATCGTCCGCCTTGGAAGAGCCTTGACGCTTCCGCTTCAATTACATCATCGTTACCGGCGCCTCTCCCTTGACCTCTGCCTGCAGTCTTATATCCTCTCCCACGCCCTCATCATCGGCACCTCATACACTTGCAAATATTTCCTCCTCTATGCCTTCATCGCCTCTCGATTTACCCTCAAGCACGCATTCGCCATGTCTCGCAAGGCCGCCGTCGACATCTGGGACTCCCGGAGCGTGCAAAAGATCCGCGCCCGCCTCTTTTACGAATTCGCAGTCTTCATCCTCGGCTGCGGAAATGTCATGTTTCTCGTGCTCTTCTGGCCTGGCTGGCTGATTCTCGGCGGTGCTTGCTTTGCTCTTTGGTGGCAGCTGGCCGCTTGATTGAGAGACAAAAAAAATAATTTTTTTTTTTCCACAACTCTCTCTCTCTGGAATATTCCGCCAAGATAAAATGAACAATCATTCCACCATCTTCTGCTACGAAAAAAAAAAAGTGGCTCCAGCTCCATCGGCCCCAGCATATCGGGCTCCAAGCAAAAAAACAAATCGGCGAAACCGCGGCGGCTCAAAGGTCCGAGCCCGCAACGTTCTCGACCACAGTTTAGCTTCGAATGCCTTTCTTCTTCTCATTTCGAAAAGAAAAACGTATTACCACCGGTATCTTTTCGGATCTGATTCGCATAGTCCGTTTCGGGGTCAAACTCCTGCCACGTGCTGGCCGGGTATATATGCTTATGCCTCTCATACCACCGGCGATCGACCACCTTTGTCAGGGTCGGATCTTCGCCATAGCCTTCGAGCGTGGAAATGTCGGGTAGCCGCGCCTTGGCCGCGGCCGCCTTGGCTGCCGGCGTCACCAGGACATTGCTTGAAGCATCGGCATCGGCATCGGCATCGGTCGAGCTTGTCCGCGTCGGCGGCTCGACGCTGTAGTCGAAGAGGGGGATTCCACCGGGCCCGGTGCTCTTGTTGACGATGAAGTAGTAAAAATCGTAGTGCTAGCCACACGATTAGCGTCATAGACATTGCACATAGAGGATAGAAAGACGTTTTCAAAAATAGAGGACGAAAAACCAAATAGACGAATTCAAGACAATGACAAAAAAAAAGGGGGGAATTTAAACAACTTACGTGAGGAATAATCACCGTCCCTCGCACCAGCATCAAATCGTCCACCCCAACTCTAGCCCATGCTCTCTGTGCATTTGCCTGCTCTCCCACGCCAAGCTCGGCGCCCACCTTGCGGCTCTTGTCCAAGAAGACCCATATAAAGTCGCCCTTCTTCATGCGGACCGTGCCGCCGGGGATGTTGGCGCCGTCGTAAAAGACGAACGGTATCGCAATCTCGGTGGCCTTGATGGCTTCCTGCAGGGCAACAAACTCGCGTCGTAGGGCCTCTCGCTCGGCGGCTTCTTTGCGCAGCGCCGCCTTGGTCACCGCCTTGGGAACGATGCCCACCGCCGCATTCGCCTTGACCTTGGCCTTCTTCTCGCCTGCCGAGGCGTCTCTATCGCTCGTAGTCGGGGCCTCGGAGGAAGCGCTCACCTCCTCGTCCTCGTTGCCGTCATCTTCTTCGTCTCCAAAGGATAGAAGCTTCTTGCCCGGCTTCTGCTTCTTCTGCTTCTTCTGCTTGAGCTTCTTCGTCGCTGGTCCCGGGCCAGCGCTGCCGGCGGAATCACTGCCAGCGTTGTCAGGAGTGCCTGTCAGCGAGCGGTCCGGTTTTGACGTGCCTGAGAGCGCAGCTTCGCGGGCTTCGCGCTCCTGCTGTTCGAGGACCTCGGCGCGGCGCTTGCGGAAGTCTGAGAGGGCGACGAGGCCGACGGTGTGTGTGGATAGCCGCTCGTGCGTAGACTTGTTCTGCGGAGTGAAGCGCGACGGTTGTTGGTCTGACATGGCTGGCAATGCTGATTGCTGGGAGTGATGGTCGTTAGGAAGAGAGAGAGAGAGAGCTAGAGTTGAAGCTACACCTATCTGACTTACTGTGCAAACATCTAGTGATTTACACTGTATAGAGATTAGTCTGATCCACAAGCAATACAGTGCACATAGTACAATCACCGTTACCCTGGATTGAGCTGCAAGCAACATGAGAAATACGAGAACGTAGCATTCTTCTACACAACTACAACAACATCCGGTTCAGCTACATGACCGCGCAATCAAGGAAGACTTTGGCCCTTCCTTGTTGCCTGTCCCACCAGCGAGTCCGTAGTATCGTCTGCATATCTCTTGTACACACCATAGTACTTTTCATCTTCACTCCAGGTATCCTTCACGCTGGGACGGTCCTCGATGGCTTTGATCCATGCGTTTAACCTCGTCCACACACCATTCTCACCACCTTCCTTTGGTATCTGCGCTCCGCCCGGCTTGTAGTAGTCCAGCAGAAACAGCCGTTTCGTCCAGGGCACCAGGCTAATGTCCACCAAGCTGATGTTCTTCCCCAAGAACCACGGCCCCTCCGGATCCATTTCCGCTACCAGCGTCTTGATGTGGTTGTGGAACTGCTCCCGCGCCTCGTCAATGGTAAAGTCCTTGTCGGGGGTGTGCTGTATGAATCGGTAGAAAGCCGGGACGATCCTCGAGTTGATGTGGTCGATCCACAGGCGCGCCCTCGCTTTTTGATACGGATCCGACGGCAGCAGGCGAGGGCCATACTTGGATTCATCCGTGTATGCATCGTCCAGATATTCGATGATGATGGTGCTCTCATACAGCGGCCTCTGCTCCGCTCCCGTAGCATCGACAGGCACGGCCAGCGTGGGGATCAGGCCCCGGGGATTCAGCTTGAGGAACTCTGGCTCCTTCTTGTATGGATTGATTTCCACGTATTGATAGGGTATCTTTTTCTCTTCCAACGTGATCCACGCCTTTTGAACAAAGGGGCAGAACCATCCTCCATACAGCTTGAGAGGCTGGTCGGCGGCACGGCGAGCCGCCAGCTGAGCAGCCGCGCCGGTGGGCACCGGATGGATTGAAGTGTCGACGTTGGACATTTTTTTTTTTTTTTGTCTTGTTTATTCCAGATGGACTGGACAATAACAAGGGAAAGGTGTCTTGAACGTGGAGACAAGTGGATAAATTCAAGAGACGAGAACAGGTCACAATGTCCGTAGGCGGCCTACAAAGTGGAATGACGTGATGCGGATGCCACCCCGCGTGACGAATCTCCCACATCATCTTTTCAAATGCATCCAACTCAAAGATTGCTGGCATAAATGGATGTTATGACATCTTCAGCCACCAATAGTTGACCGTCTCGTTATTTTAAGGAATGAAAGACTGATGGCCTGTAACCGGCATGCTAAGCCTGCGTCTAGAAAATGCCCCAACTCCGGGCCCCAGCCTCACTTTGGCCATGACATGCATTAGCCTGCATTCACCTTGACCTGTCCCCATTGACAATCGGCATAGCCAAACAGGACAATTTGGGTCAAAGTTACTGCAACTTATGACTTATGGTACGTATCTTGGACATTCCTAGGCCTAAATCTGCTAACAGGGCATACATGATTAGCATCTCCTTGGGGTACACCCGAGCGGCTGGCTCTCAGCAGATTGAACTGGAGACGAGGACCTCTTCAAGCCCGAAGAATGGGGCCTAAATTGGCAAGCCACTGATGTTCTCAAGGAGGTGAATGTCCCTCTCACCGGTCGGATGCTCGCTGCATCGGATGTTCGAACCAATAGGGGCACGAGCAAACGCGCCCACTCCACATCCATCTGAATGTCTGCATTCACTCCCGACGGTGGAGGACGGGAGGCCACAAGTCACTTGGTCGTCCCAGACGGCCCTAAAAGACTATGAAGCTATCAGGAAGAGCTAAGCCGTTTCCCATAAGTCTAGGGCTTGACTCGCATAAAATGTGCTGCATGAGAACGTTCTGTTCCCAGCTGGAGAAGTCGAGACACAACGTTGGCCTCCCGCATATGAAACAGCCAATAGTCTATCCCTTGAGTGAAGGCCGCCGAGCAGTAGACTTCACTGGGCAGTTCCCTCGGAAAATTTAGACTATTTCAACTTTTACTTCGTCCTGATATCCCAACAAAGTTCTGCTCCCGCACTCTCTCCCATTTCGATCATCTCCTGGCCTTCAACCCTCAACAATCAATCACCATGCACACTTCGACCTCGTCTGCATCGTCCTCTTCAGGCGGTGCCTCGTGCGAAGATACAAGTCTAGAAGTCCATATGGATCTTCTCAGCCTGGACCACGAGTCTGAGGACATTGAGGAACTGGCTGCCACCCCCATCTTCACCCAGTCAGTCCGTGAATATGGCTCTGGATTGAAGACGGATAGTCAGGCACAGATCTTTACACAGTATGGACTGATTGGCGGCGTAATCAGAGAGAGCAGTCAGACCAGCAGCAACGGCAAGTCGCCTGCCACAGACAACAGGCTCTTCTTCAACACGGCTGCCCCGTCGAGCGTCTTCATCTGCGGGAGCCAGGGGTCTGGCAAGAGCCACACGCTGAGCTGCTTGCTGGAGAACTGTCTCACGCTTTCGACTGCGAATACCCTGCCGAGGCCATTGACGGGTATTGTGTTTCATTATGATCCCTGGGTTTCTGTTTCCAGGGGCTCCCCATGTGAAGCAGCCTACCTGTCTTCGGCGAACGACATTTCGGTTCGAGTGCTGTGTCCACCAACTAATGTCAAACATATTCAGGTATGTTGAAATACGCTGGTATTGGTAATGGGCAGTGCTAACTCTCGAACGATTTTTTGAACAGAGTATATACTCAAAGCTGCCAAATGTCCATGTGGAAGAACTCCGAATAAATCAATCGGATTTAAATACGAAGAGAATGATGGACCTCATGGCCGTCAGCTCGGTACAAGGCGGCATGCCGCTGTACCTTCACGTTGTCCAGCGCATCCTAAAGGATTTACGCATAGAGGAACAGAAGAACGGCACCACGTTCAACTACCAAGAGTTCAAGCGCCGAGTGATGGACGAACCGTTGGCTGCTGGCCAGCTTCAACCTCTGCAACAAAGATTGGATACATTGGAGAGTTTCATGGCTCAGAGACGAATCGTTCGCGCCTCCAAGAAACACAGTTATGTGGAAGAGACCATGGGCAATGACTGGGGACCAAAGGTGAGATAAATGCCCGACACCCTGGCTCATGTTGTTTGGGTGCTAGTGATGGGCGAGGCTGACTTGATTCACTCTTGCACAGGCTGGACAATTGACCATTGTGGACCTGTCATGCCCATGTGTGACGGAGGAGACTGCTTGTTCCCTCTTTAACATCTGCCTCCATCTGTTCCTTGAACAGAGCACAGACATTGGACGTGTTGTTGCGCTCGACGAGGCGCACAAGTACATGACGGATACACCCGAATGCGAGGTTCTCACTGGGACACTGTTGTCCAATATTCGTCTGCAGCGCCACTTGGGCCTTCGCGTGGTCATATCAACGCAGGAGCCCACAATCTCGCCCAAGCTCCTTGACCTGTGCTCGGTGACGGTGGTGCATCGGTTCACATCGCCGGACTGGCTCCAAGCCTTGAAGAAGCACTTGGCTGGAGCATCCATTCTACCGCAAGTTGTGAACGTCAACAACAACGACAACATCGACGGCGTTGACAAGGCTGACGGCAGTGGTCCGCCTCGCCCCAACGACCTTGCGATGGAACTGTTTAGCAAGATTGTTGCCCTGCGCCGCGGCGAAGCACTGCTGTTCTGCCCGTCTGCCGTGATTGACGTGCGGAAGACGTCGATTAAAGCTGAAAATGGCTCCTCAGCCAATGGCTGGCTTGGTACAGACAAGGAGCCCAAGGAAGAGGAGGCGGGTGCTCAGCTGGTCAAGCTGTCGTATGGCCATCTCAAGATCCGCGTCCGGAAGCGAGTCACGCAGGATGGAGGGATGAGCATATTGGCTGCCTAAGTTTGCAGAGTGATCCAGATGCTTGACATGGAGTCATGAAGAGTAAGACGTTTGGACTTGGGTCTTGCCGAGCTAGTCTGTAATAGAGAGAAAGCGGTCTGTAGTAGACGATGACACATCTAATGCGGACCCGAAGGATCAGATGAGATGAGATGAGATGATTACATCATTGCTGGGATATTTGACTCATCACCGTCAGATGTGTCCATGGAAATCCAATGTCAGCTCCCGCGGAGCAGTTTTAATTGCCGATGGAGTGTTTGTCCGTGGTTGAGCGAGAGCCGAACTAGAGCTTACGAAGAGGAATGATGTAGCTACATAAGGTTAAACCTTGTTCTCAACTCTCAAGTCGACTTTTTGTGAGGTATATCTTGTGACAAGCCGCATTCATCTTTACAGCCTCCAATAGACCAGCTATCCCATCCTCTCTTAGTATCTCCCCATACAATACGCAAACATGACAGACACCGCCGACAACGACAAGGCCACGCAACATCTCCAAACGCTCAACAACAAAACGCTCGGCACGCCCGCCGCCTCGTTCCCCATCGTCACCCTGCCCAACGGCGACAAAGTGCCCACGGGAACGGTAGGCGCCCTGCTCGTGAACCTGCGGGCCTACGACGCGGGCGACGACGAGCAGCGCCGGGCGCTGGTGCCGGCCATCGAGGCGGCCATCCCCGTGCTGCGCAAAGTAGGCATGTTTGACCTCTTTACGCCGGAGGAGTGGATTGCGGGAGGAGGACCGGGGAGGGCGCTCGTGGGCAGGCTGGCGCAGGAAGGGCAGCAGTGAAGGGGAGGATGTACGATAGTCTTTTAAGACTGGAAACGATATAGTTTAGTCAAACCTGGAATCGGCCAGGAGCGACGACATGTCAAAGTTGAGCAGATTCTGCAGCACGGCATCGTCCATCATGAGATCCAAAGACTCTTCTTGCAACCCCCTCGTTGTCCTCTCGTCCTCAAGCCCCTTGTATCCAGTATAAGCAGAAGTCTCCACGGACATGGGCGTCGGCTGCTGCTGCTGCCTCGTCGATGCTGATGGGCCGCGGGCCTTGCCTCGCTGGCTGCGAGACGCCAGTCGCTGCATATACGTCCGAGCCGCTTCCTCTCCGCCAAAGATGAAGGCTATCCCCGAGATCAGGGCATCGGTGTCTTGCTCGGACGCAGATACTCCACCGCTGCTGCTGCTGCTGCCCATGTCCGTGAGCGCCAGCATCTTGAGCAGGATCTGTCGTCCTCGACTGGCGACGGGCGAGACGCAGCCCTGATCTTCGAGAATGCCCAGGTCTTGTGCCATGTCCCGGATCTGCTGCTGCGCATTGGGTATGGGCAGCGAGCCTTCCACCAAGAGCAGCGCCATGACCGTCACGGCGATGGAGAAGATCTGGTACGCTTGAGGGAGGAACTTTTGGAGCGATGTGGGTGATTTGTCCTTTCGAATGGCCCTGTAGACGGCCAGGGTGTCCTCTGCCGCCTCGATGCACTTGGCCCATGAATCGCCTGTGTGGCTCGACAGAAAGGGGCGATACAGCCGGATGCGCTGCGTGCTGATGCACGTACGAATGATGTGGTTCTGCCAAATGACGACCTCTCCCAGCGGCTGCGGCAAACGAGGTGGTCGACCATCTTGATCGAGCTGGTAGAACCAAGGGTACGTTGTTGTGATGCGGAGGATCTCGTCGTCTAGCTTGCAGACGGTGTCGTAAGAGCGGGCGTCCTTGTCAGCATCGCCGGCGCACAGATGGCGATTCATCAGCTTGAAGAACTTGGCCCTGAATATGTTCAACGTCATGACGGTAGGTTCGTCCATCGGCCGTGGTTGCAACTGCGTGTCCGTGATGTCGGCGTCGTTGCAGTTGAGCGGCAGCGGCACTCCTGGAGACTCGAGGCGTATCAACGGAGGGCGGTCCAAGCAGATGGATTGGAACCTATACACCATCAGTACGGTTCGTAATAACAAAACGAGATATATGACTGCTCACGTGTCTGAGTCGACGAGATCCCACCAGATGCGATGCCTCATCTCATCCTCAAGCGTCTGGGAAGGCTTCCTGTCCTTGTCTAATCCCAGAGTTTGCGCAGTCCTCACGGCTTGTCCCAGGCGTCTGAAAGCCAGCAGTCAGCAAAGAGTGATTTCAACGATTTGAATTGCGAGTATGACCCTTACGAATTCAGTGCCTCAATCCCGTTTGTAGCATACCAGTAAAACTGCGTAATGGAAAACGTCTGCAGCTGCACGATACACGGCCTCGACTCAAAGTCGCCCGCCAGCAACGCCTGATGAGACGCCCGATGCCATAGATGCGCCAGATCCCGGATCGACTCCCGGGGACACCCAAAGATCTCGACCGCCGCCGGCGGCACGTACAGAGCGCTGACCGAGATGATGGCGAGCAGGAGGGCCGTCCAGACAAAGTCGAGCGGACGGCGGTCATCATCCCAGAAGCGTTCGTACTCGCGACGAAAGGACGGGACGTGCGTGATCTGGAAGATCCAGTTGACGTGGTCGAGGTAGTAGTTGAGCAGTAGGTCGCACATGGTCCGCGAAGGTAGAACCGCCCGCAGCTGCGTCTCCCAGTACCGTCTCTTGGCGATGCCCTCCATCATGCGCCAGTGAGTCGACGGCTGATGCGCATGCTGAGTCTCGGCCAGAAGCTGGGTAAGCGACGATATGGGTAGAGCCGTGGTGTCGGCGCCTAGACCGAGCGTCCGGAGGAAGAAGGGAATGTCCTGGGAAGCCTTAGTTCCAACTCCGACACTCGAGTCGCCGGAGGGGACAAGAGCAGACAGCATAGATGCATCTCGGACGGAAGCATCCATGCCATCGTCTCCATCTCCTTCGTGACAAGCAGCAGTCCCGGCATTCGCAAGTGACCGGACTCGCTTCGGAGGTGCGGGATTCTGCCGGCACAGCGCCTCCCGACGATACCGGACGCAAGTGCCGCAGGGCACCTTGCGATCGCATTTCAGCTTATGGCGGCGGCAGGCAAGGCAGCTCAAGGGCTTTCTGCGGCCGCGCTGCGGATTGTTGATCGGATGGTGCTGCCCTTGCGAGGTGTGAGCGATCGGAGATGCGGACATGCAAGACTTGTAGACGGGCCGGCGGTCCCGGTCTTGAGTGTCCGGCGCTGCAATTTAGGAGAGACTGGAGAATAAAATCGCTGGCTTGTGTTACAGAGCGTTATGAATCGTGTCTGGTAATTGTACCTCTTTTCATCTCATCTGAACACTCAGTTCATGTAAAAATAAAGTATTTCAACAAGGGAGTAGAGCCGAGGTAACATTCAATGGAGTCTGCCGCTTGAGCGATTCCCGAATAGTCTCTTATTATTCCTGCAATACTCCGTATCTGTCGCTCCATTTCACGGTGCATCAACAGTAAGCACTATAGTAAAAGGTGACACTCTGCTATTTTTCTGAATTTGTCATGTCCGGTGCTTTCTCATGTAAAGAACCATCGCGAATGCTTCATCTACAATCAAAAAAAAAAAAAAATGCCCTTGATCCAACACGTCGTCTAGTTGAACGGCTCTCTCAACAACCCGTCAAACCTCGCTACTATGCCCGAGGCATCACCCTGGTACGACTGCGCGATGGACTCGTCCCGCTCCTTGCCCTTCTCCGGGCCCACGGCGACTCTCTTCTCGCCAACTGCGCGGGCGCCTCTGACGAGGACCGATGTTCGGGGCTGGCGCTTCTCCGCGAATGGACGAAAGACAGTCTCAGACAGTGCATCTCCTAAAGCTTCGATGGCCTTGTCGTAATCTGGGCTGTCCGACGACAGATCTGGGAGAGCGGTGCTCAAGTGATAGCAGTCCTCCCTGTAAGAATGTTAGAAGCACTAGAAAATCATCGAGCCTCGGTGGCAGCTCACTTACATGGCCTGGTTCGCACCCTGTCCGAGATGGGGACTCGTGGGATGCGCGGCATCTCCGACCAAGACGCACCGCTTGGAGAACCACTGCTCCGGCTTGAGTTCCGCGCGGTCAAAGAGACCAAACTTGATGATTCGCTCGGCAGACTGCACTCCCTGCACGATTCGGGGATCCCAGCCCTGCAGGAGCTTCAACAGCGCCTGTCGTTGGACATCCAGCTCCTCGGCTGTGAAGGGACGCCAGGTTTCTTCTCTCTCTTGGGTTTCGCGCTGCGTGAGGGCCCATGAGGTCGTGTTTGGTCCGACTGGGTAGGCAATTACGTGGACGCCGTCGTGGTACCAATTCCGCATGGCGGCGAAATCTCGCAGACTTTGTGGAGTTTCTGACAAGAAGGCCGTCTTTGACAGATGGTCTATAGTTAGCCTTGACTGACCACGTAGTGTAAGTGATGTGATTCGAACGCACCTGCGTGAGACCCGTGAATGAAGGGGCGCCCTCTTCAATACCCTTTTGCCGCTGCAATATAACTCTCGTCGCCGACTTGATGCCATCGCACCCAATGAGAAATGATCCCGTCACGGACTCGCCGTTGCTGAAAGTCGCCGTGACAGAGTCGTGATTCTCTTGAATGTCGACCAGCTCCCATCCTTCTCTGACCTCAACACCCGACTCGAGCACTCTGTTCTTCAGCATCAGGTTCAGAGCTGTTCTCCTGATGCCCGTAGCAGGCTGGCGGTATCTCTCGGCAAAGGTGCTTGGCAGGCTGGACTGTCCCAGCACCTGGCCCGTTGCTTTGGCGTCCCAAAGGGTGGTGAGTGGTAGAGACTCGGCCTTGATGGCATCTGCCAGGCCGATCAAGTCAAAGACTTTGAGACTACAAGCCCAACTTGTTAGTAACTGTAGGCTTTGGGTACTGCTTTCATTTATGTAACTCCATCAAAGACAAACTTACCCATTCGACATCAGCATCAGAGACGCCCCAGCCGTGCCCAGCTCGCGGACCTTTTCAAAGACGATGGGCTGATAGCCTTTGCGTTTGAGAAGAATGGCGAGAACTGGGCCGGCCACGCCGCAGCCGATGATGAGGACGGTAGGAGGAGCCATGGCGATGTTAAACAAGGTAGGCTATATTTTCTTGTTGCTCTTCTCAATAGATATGTGGTCTCTGTTATAAAGGGGTGTTTATCGCGTTGAAGCGCGCGTGTGCTGTATCGAGTACTGGCTGAGGCATCTTTTGTCCTTTCCTTTGCTATATATGAAATCGATGCCAATTTCAGGTTACAATTCTTCACCGACATGAGTCAGTCGGCGAGTGATTGCATCGTCAAATCCGGTGTTGCTCTGGGACCATGTCCGAAGAGGACCGGAGAAAAGGGCGGCATCTCCGGTCGGACGAGATCTTTTGCATTTGGTCTGGCGACGAAACCGACTCCGGTTCTGTTCAAAGATGAGATTTTTCTTCCTTTTTGTTTCCTTCTACAAACAGACCTTAAGGTATTCTCAAAGACTCCCATAAAAAAAGAACAGACATATATACATCGTTCTATGCCCAAAAACCCTGCATTCGCTTGCTCTACATGTACACCAAACCCATAAGGTAGCATTCGTAAGGAGATATCATTCTCAACATGGCCCAAGATGGACTGTCCCAAAAAACTTTTTTCTGCACGACAAAAGAAACAAGGTCCGCATCGCCATTCTCATGATCCCACGCTGAATCCAAACGATCCATCAAAGACATCGAGCTTCTTCACGTCGTTGTCGCCGCGGAGAGATTTCAGAATGTCCATGCAGGGGACTTTGTTGGCGGGATAGAACAGCAGGAGGTTGTCCATGTCCTCTTCCGTGAGCTCGCTCATCTCTTCCCACTTGTACGTATCGCTGACTTTGGACATCCTGCCTCTTTTCGTTAGAGCAACAGTTGCAAGGTCATCACAAGATAAAAGGGAGTTTATTCGCTCACCAGCGCATTCGCTTCTGGCTGTCTTCGGGATTGGGCGCAACCTTGCGCAGCCGGGTCCTCAGCTCCCCAACCGCCTCGATGGCGGTGCCAACGTTCTGTGGTAGATGCCCTGCAATGTGCCGCCGTAGCGAGGCCGCCAGCCTCGGCCCCTTGCCGTTCGTGCTGACCATGACCTGGAGAGGCCCGTCGCGATGTACGCTGCCAAAGTAAAAGTCGCACTCGGGCGGCACGTCGGCAATGTTCGCCGGGATCCTCTTCTCCTTGCACAGCTTCCATATGGTCGTAGAGGCTGCCGGGTCGTCGATGGCGACCAGCACCATGTCTGCGCGGTCGAGGTCTGACGGCTCGAACAGTCTGTCGATGTGCGTTACTTGCTTCTCCGTGATTCGGAATGCGACCTCCTCGTTCAGCCCCGACGCAGGGCAGACGACGGTGACTTTGGCATCGGCGTTGAGGCAATTGAGGATGCGGCCGGCCGCGACCTTCACGACTTGTCAGTTGATTTGACCGGATACTTTCCCCGAAACCCCCCGTTCCGAAGTGTCCCCAAGGACTGGCGATGACGGCTTCAAGCATGGGAGTAGGTGGACTGACCTCACCACCGCCGACCACCAAAACATTCCGGTCCTTGACGCGCCATGCTAGGATCAGGCTTCCCCCAGGCTGCACTTGCGGAAACGGCTTTCCCATGGTTTGGTGATGGTATCTCGTTAAATTCTTGCGAGTGGTAACCGTTGTGAGGGTGGTGATTCGAGTGTTCACGCGACACGATTGGAATTGGTGCTTCTCTTTTTTTAAAACTTTACATCAAAGTAGAAAGTACCGAACACAACTCAACTCCGTACACGGCGGCAGTTTGGGGATTTTTCGGGGTCCGATAAGACGGCGATAGCACCAAGCTGCTGTATTAGAGGTACTAGACCTGTACCGTGCTGCTGACAGGGCGTGCTACCGTGCTGTAGTTGCATCTTTTAGGTGCCTGGGGTTGGCCTGTAGCCAGCACAGTTCAATTGATGGGCAAACGGCTGCACGGACAGCGCGGGCCATCGCACAGCGCGCCTCAAACCCGCATGGCGGCTACGTAACACGGTGCGGCCAATAGCGCCGGCCCAGCGCCGTTTTAGCGCTCCTACGGGGCGTACGTCACCCCCTGTAGCCGCAAACAGATGCTAGCCATTGGCGGGGGGAACTGAGCGGCGTACAGGTGCATCAGGTACCTACAGTACCTAAGGTACATACAATCTGATAGCTCACGCAATGATGCGTCCACCAACGGCCGCCGCCCCCCCTCTCAGCCTAGCCTTGCCTTGCCTTGCTTTGCCTCCTTCAGCTCCTCATCGCCCTCGATGCAGCTCGAGGCTCGGCTCGACCTCTGCCGGTCGTCTGGTCCTTCCGAGTTGCCGTCGTCTGCTCGCCCGTGATATCTAGCTTGGGACCCCCCTCCCTTCTCCCAAGAACCTTTTTTGTCACCCTCGCACATCGCCCGCCATGTCCGGACGCAAGCTCGGCGGCGGCAGGATCCTGGGCAGCGGCAAGGGCCTTGGCCCGACCCCTCCGGCCGTCCCTCGAGCCTCCAGTCCCTTTGCTCCATCCGAGAGCACCGTCTCGCTGGCCTCGTCCTCCATATCCCCGCCGGCCAGCGGCAGTCTGGCCGACTTGGCCCAGGATATCGGCTCCAGCATCAGCGTAGGGGCACAGCCGAAGCGCAGCGCCACGGATGCGTCGAGCCTCGTGTGCCCCATCTGCAACGAAGAGATGGTATGATGATACGATGATGCGACGGATATACCTGGATGAACCCTGGCACGTGCTAACTCTTCTCTCCCCAGGTCACGCTCCTTCAGCTCAACCGGCACATCGACGATAGTCACCAAGAGCTTCCCGCCGAGGAGCAAAACGAAGTCAAGACATGGTTCGACAAGCAGGTCCTCAAGGCCAAGCGCTTCCAGCCGCTGTCCATCATCAACATGAAGCTCCGGGGCCTCGATGTTTTCGAATCCAATGAATCTAGCCCGGTGCCGTCGCCTGCCGCTCCAATAGCCACAACCTCTGCCGGCAAGCTTCCATTGGAGCCACCCATCGACCCGGAGGAGCTTATAACGAGACACCACTGGCAACGTACCACGAGCCATGATGTGTGCACGGATCCTGCCTGCGGAAAGGGGCTCGGGCCCATAAACGGAAGTGTCAACTGCAGGAAGTGCGGCCGACTCTTTTGCGAACAGCACACCATGTACCAGATGAAGCTAAGCCGGAGTGCCAACCACGAGCCCGTGCGCGGCTACTGGGCCAGAGTGTGCGAGACGTGTTACAAGTCGAGGGAAGGATACAACGACCACAACGGGACGTCAGTAGACCACACGGACGTCTTCAAGGCATTGCGGCGGGTCAAGGTGGAAAGGCAGAACCTGGAGGTCTCCCGGTTGGAGAAGCGACTGACGAAGCTTACGAGACTGCTTGCAAACTCACCAGAAGCGCTCGCAAATGCATCCAACGGATCGCTTTTGGGTCCCGTTCAGTCCCTGACCGGCCAGAAGAACGTTCGGAAGATGATCGAACAGTCAGTGGTGACGTGGGAGGAGGATGACAAAGTGCCCGAGTGCCCCTTTTGCCATCAGGGCTTCGGCTCCTGGTCCTTTCGGCGACATCACTGCCGGATATGTGGCCGTGTGGTGTGCGGAGATCCTCAGACAGGTTGCTCGTCCGAAGTCAGCTTGAGCGTGGCCAGCCGTGCGTACCTCTTTCATGATTCATACATGTCCCAGCACCCAATTCAATGCGCTAATCCCAACTCTTAGCAACCGGCCCGACGGCAGAGAAGCCGCCTTCCGCCACCAACAACGGCCATATAGCCGTCGATATCAGGATGTGTAAGAGCTGCAATGATACCATTTTCTCTGGTCGCGACTTTGCGGCGTCCTTGGCCTATAGGCCGCCAGATCAGCGTGCCTACGAAACGCTTCGCCAGTTCGAACGAGGCATACGCCAACTTCTTCCCAGCTTCAACCGCGCGCTCTTGTCACTACAGCCAGAGGTCAAAGAGAATGGCGAGGTCGACCTCAACAAACCCCCGCCTACACACGCACAGATCCAGGAAGCGAGCAAGATCCGGAAGCGCCTGATAGATAGCTTCACCAAGTACGGATCGGCAGCCAGAAGACTGCGCGATCTGCCTACGGACAGTCCGACGCAGCGGAGACTGCAAACCGCGGTATACGCTTATGCGAGCTCGTTCTTACACACCAACATGCTCCCGCTGAAAAACCTGCCGCAAGTGCTGCGTCACAGATCTACACTCTCGCTATCCTCATCCTCCTCGTCCCACTCGCCCTTGCCCTTTTCCACGAATCATTCCACATCGAGCCTGCGGCACTCGGAGCTCGCCGAAGCAGAGAGCGCATCGCAGGCACCCAGCGAGAGCAGCACCGTAGTCAGTCAACTAGAGACGGAGGAAAAGGACCTCAAAGAACGACTGGCCGTCCTCGAAGAACAGAAATTCATGGTGGAAGAAATGGTCAAGACGGCCAGGGACGCGAGGCGATTCGAGGAAGTGAGCGCCTTGTCGAGAAATGTGGACGAGCTGAGCAGCGAGATACAGGGGGTGCGCAAGAAGATTGGCGAGGTTGAGAAGAAGTGGGAGGTGGCGTACCGGAACGGTGCTTAAGGGCCGCTCTTTTCAATTTCAAAATTAATATCATCTCCTTTCTTCACTTTGTGAAGAAAGGAATGATGATAGGAAGAAGAAGAATATAGTGGGGGAAAGGGGCATATACATTTTGTCATCTGCATTGCATGGCGTTTTTATTTCAAGGACGGGATTTTGGGGCGTACAGTGGTAGTTTCATCTTTTCTTTTGGGGAGAAGCCGGCCATGACTGTTTCTGTACTTGTAGCCAAAGGGGGCATTATCCGGACTTTCTTTTCTTTTCGTTACTAGAACGCAGGTTACATATAATCATAGGGACATGTACTCCTCATTCGAGACTTTATATCACAGACTTGAGTAAAAGAGATATGCTCCGCACTTGAGTGATTGTTTGCCAAGGTTCAGTTCAAAAAGAGGATCCATAGTCTAGTTCATTTGAAATATGCTTTTTTCAAGGTCCCTATAATACACAGGTATGCTTTGATTACATTAAAAACATGCAAATAACTCCGTTGCACACATGAAACAAGACCACCGAAGCTCGAATGACAAAGTCGCCATCGCAGAGACATCAAAGCGTGAAAAACAAAAGAGGTGGTGTACATCCAAACGCCGCAATCCTGTTCCCCTCCTCAACTTCCAGACCTTCTGAACGTACCAGAAAAAAAGAGCAATGCTATAAATGTATATATGCGGAAAAAAAAAGTAATTTGATATGCCGCCACCATAGGGGAAAAGAAGTTTGAAGAGCAACTGAAAAAGGAGGGACCTATCGGCCCGGAATACCATGACGGACATGTTTCTCGTATATGCATGAGGAATACATATGTACAAGGGGGAACTTCAACGGGAAGCACAACGATGCAGGAGAGAGAAGGGGATAGAGAATGAAGAAGAAGAAGAAGGAGAGAATAGCAAAAGGGTGCGCAACTACTAGTGCACTACGCCTTCCACTCCTCCGAGGAATCTTCTCACTCGCCCAATCTCCAGCTCCTCCTTCTCGCTCTCCACAGCCTTGAGGAGACCGTCGACAACGGCATCCACGTCCGTCTCCGGCACGCCCGTGCACAGCGCAACCACGCGGCGGTACTTGACCTCGACGTCGCGGCTTCGGCCTTTGAGCGCCTGGACCATCTTGCGCGTGACTTCTCTGCGGCTTTCGATGGCGCGGATTCGTGCCCTCAGGATGGTTGCAGACGGCAGCATGCCCTCACTGGCGAAGCCGCCGGCTGTCGAAGCCTCATCCGCGGCTTCCAGCATGGCTGCCAGTTCGGTCTCCCATGATGATGACGGATTTGACTGGGCGGCGTTGGATTGCTCGTTCATGATCCTGAACTGGTCGTCCTCTCGCGCATGCGTCAGGTTGGCAACTTTCTGGCGGGCTAGCTGCTGTTTCTTAAGGGTTGCGGTCAGCTGTTCGACGCTTCGGCGGGCATCGCCAAGTTGAGCAGAGGTGGTTCGGAGAGTGGCGTGCAGATTGTCCAGTGAAGCCTGTTTGCTCTTCATCTCCTGCTGGAAAGTAGCGCCAGTCTCATTCAATAGATGAGTAATGGCTGTACACTAGATTAGTATCAAGGAGCTACAAATACGGGATAAAAGGTAGAATAGAAAAGCTCCAGCTTACATTCGATAATCTCGTCGCTGCTCTCTCGGCTCCGCTGGCTAGAACCGGGAGCACCATTCTTATCTGCGGTGGCATCGCCGTTCGTCTTGCCTTCGGCGTTATCTCCACCAATGCCAAAGTCCCGAGGCCGTAAGCCCACGCGGTTGGCAATCTCGGGGTCGGCTCCCACCTCAAGAAGCTGGGATATGATGCTTCTGTTGCCAATTCGGGCGGCAATGTTGAGCGCGGTATCCCCGGAGCTGTCCTGGGCGTTGACAATCTCGGACATGAAGCGCGCAATGCCCATCTTGGGAATGGACTGAGAGCTGCTGGGGCCGTTTCCGTTCAGCTGCGTGGCCTGGCTGTTGGGCGCGCTACCTTGCCTTACTACCCACTCCAGCAAGCTCTCGAGGTAATACCGGCTGGCGGCGTTGCGGCCTTTGACGGCGCTTGTGACTGCAATGTGATGCAGAACTGTGCGGCCCTTGTGATCCCGGAATTCGATGGTACCTCCCAATACTTCGAGAAGATCTGGGAACGAGCCCTGGTCCATAGAATTTGTTACCAGGCATGCCCGCATAAGGGCCGTCTCCCCAGATGCATTCACCCGCCTAGGTGAAGCGCCAGCGGTGATGAGAGCTCGCAGGAGCGGCATTCGAGCTAATGTAGCTGCCCAGTGTAGTGCAGTGTGGCTTTGAGGATCGATAGGCATGTCGAGCTCGAGAGGTGTAAAAGTCTGGAGCATATCGTGGGACAGCTCCTCCGTGGTTGAATCCATGAATAGGCCCATTAGCATGCTGCGTTTAATCTCTACATCAGGGGACATTTCGTAGGGCAGCGGGGGCAATGGGCCGCTGCCTTCGTCGATGGCGTCGCGTTCGTTGATTGCGCTTTGCGTATACATGAAGGATTCATTGGGTTCCGTAGGCGATCCGGGAAAGGCTGTGGCGTACACGTCCATATTTTGCCCGTAGGCACCAAAGCTATCGGCCGGAGTCATGGTAACACGTGCGCGTTTCCTAGGTGGCTCGCCGTCAGTCATGCTGGCGACGCTGCCGTTCTGCTGTGGTGGCGGCGGTGGCGGTTGCTGCTGCGACTGCTGCTGCTGCGGCTGCTGCTGCTGTTGCTGCTGTGGTGGTTGAGGCTGTTGCGTGGAATAGGCAGAATCAACTGCCTGATTGGTATAGTCGGAGGCAAAGCTTTGCTGAGAGTTGCCGGGGAAATCGTCGCCGTTCTGCATCGACGGCTGGCGGCTGAAGCTGGGAGCCCTTGACGGGCCGTTGCGACTTCTGGGTCCAGGAGAGCCAAAGCGAGCTTTGCTGATGGCGGCAACGGCGTGGGAAGCCGTACTGGAAATGTTCTTGAAGAAAGTGCCCGACAGGCCATTGGGTCTGCCATCCACTCCGGCATTGTACATGCGTTTCCTCTGGGCCGCCATGGCTTGCTCTTTGGTGGGAGTGTTGAAGTCGCCTCGGCCGGCGACACCGCCGTCCTGACCCATGTCGTACGTCAAGAGCGGTCGCAGCAGCTCTTCCACGCCATATTGGCGGCAGACCTCGACGCCCCTCTCGAATTTTATCCAGGTGCCCTGATATTTGCCGTAGCCGCCCTGAACCTTTTCGTGCTCGCCCGTCTGAATCTCCTTCTCGAGGATCTTGGTGCGCTTCCCCTTGTCCACGCCGGCGACTTTGAGAATTTGCGTGGCATTGAGCCAGGAGTCGTGGCGACGGCGCATCACTGCAACATTGTTCACCTCCATTTCGTACACGTCGACACCAGAATACGATGCCTATTTTCTACGGTGTCAATGGCTTTTGATGCCTCGCGGTGCGGCGCGCCTGGGGCCGACTGTCCGCCGAGAGGGCGTTGCAGCAGCATTGGGGTGAAACACATACCGAGTATATCTGAGGGCCGTCAATGCCGCCGCTGTAGCCCCGGTTGAAGGAGGCGGAACGCCCCGTCTGCGACTGCTGGCTCATGGTAAAGGACTGCTGTGATGATTGCGAGGCGGATGGCATGGCGGATGCGATGCTTTCGAGGAGGGAGGAAGGGGAAAAAGCTGGCTGAAAGGGCGAGTCCCAAGGTTTCTATCCGGGCGTCGCCAGCCCAGCGGTTGTCGCACGAGAGTTGCAGGTACACGACAATCGGTGGTGGCACTAGCTGATGCTTGTCGATAACCCAGCTCAACTCAAAATGCAAGCCATAAAAGGGCTAAAGTGAAGGGAAAAGGAAAAGAGTGAGTGATGCGCGCAGGGCCTCAACTCTGTAGTCACAGCTTTGGTCGCCTCAAGAAGCGTCGGTCAGAGGGTTTTGGATTTTTTGGCGAAGCGAAATGAGGTTTCGGTCTGCGAGGGTTGCTGGCAGGGTAACAGCGAATCTGCACCGGAATTTGTGTGCACGTAACGATTTTACCGGGAGGGGGTCGGCGATGGGCGTCTCCGCTTTGCAGAGCTGCAACGAATGAAAGCACGGATACGGGGGGGAGGAATCGCATCTATCTGCCTCGTTCCTGGGTTATGCTTTTTTACTAGAACTGAATAGTCTTTCCGGAGAGAGGTGCGAGTTTTGAGGTGAGATGAGATGGAACGTTATTGGGAAGCTGCAAAGTTTCAAAAAATTTACAAAAAAAAAAAAAAGGTACAAGAGTACTACAGTAATGTACCGGCTACGAAGGGGACACGGGGCACAAAAGCAGCTGTAATGACAGCACCACAACCACTACCACCACCACAAAGCGACAAAAGGAAAAGGCGTGATGCAATGATGGAGGAATGATCAGTGGGGGCGCAAGGCATTGGAGGGAAAAGAGGCAGGCACCTGCAGCCCGAGGCATGAGGCTCATGTGTCCCCGTATGTGCATCAGACCTGCACTGCAGGAGTACGTACGTACGTTAGTACGTAGTGCCATGCGATGCGACGACGGCGGCGCGTGCAAATGTTGCAACCTTCAATCTAATTCCTGACGTGTCGGTTTCGTGATTTCGTGTCGAGCGTGTCGCGCCGCGCGCCTCAAAGTGCCTTTAAATGGGGTAATGAATGTGATGGGCCCTGGTGGGGTTGGACAGGCCCTTGGGTCTGACATGAGACCAGACAAGGGACTCTTCGGGCTCATGCTGGTGGGCTACGGGGTTGTTGTTGAAGATGCCTTGTGGCGTCTTCTTGGAGGGTCATCGCTGGCTTCTTTGTTTTGTTTACCATCACGAAACTGTGTCAACAACAGGCAGCTCGTCCGCCAATCAAGGACAAAGTCGCCGCAAGTTGCGGTGAACAGAGAGAGCGTGCTGAAGCGATAAACAGGCTACTATATCTAGTATATCGCTCAGTTGCAGCACGAGATATACAGATGCAAGAAGTCATGTCCGGGGTCTATCCTCCATGCTATTTCTGTCTCAACGGCCTCGCTCCATCTTGGGCGGGTTGCCCCCCCTGCTCTGGGGCATTTTCAGCTCCCATCTGTCAAAGCCATGATCTTCGGCAAGGGCAGAGTGGGAGGGAGTGGCATAGGTAAGTAGGTGCTTGGTAACCTGTACCCTCTGAGCCCCCAGCACTTGGCCAGTGAACGCCCGTAAAAGTACGACGCAAATACCTCAGTAAGATGGATGCCCTGCAAAACCTTAAAAACAGCCGAAGTTGAGCCGTCACAGATCTCAAAGTTCTGTATCGGAGCTTGCCATGAGACGCTGGTAACTATTCACACCACTCCCTTACCCCCCTCCTTCCAGTCCAATTGGTGGCCTACCTCTTCGCTCGCCTCTGAAAGGGTATAGCTACTGGCATTGATCAGTCCTGTGACCCCATCCATTCGAGATGCCAGCCCCGTCCTATCCCATCCCGGCGTCGCTGCCCCCCATCCAGCTCTACCGTCACCTGCTCCGAGAATGCTCCTATCTTCCTCCCGCCTTTCGAGCTACCATTACCTCGACAGTCCAGGATCGCTTTCATCGACATCGCAAATATGACCCGCGCGCAAAAGCTCATCTACTCAGGGCTGTCACTGCTCTGCGGACGCTGCGAGCCGCCAATAGCGGCGATAAGGCGGCAATGGAGAGCTTAATCTTCAAGGGCTTTGGAAGATCAGGAAGCAGGCGACGGGAGCTCATGGCACAATTTGTCATTCCTCAAGGCCCAAACGATTCGAGCGCGCTCGAACAAGTCCTTGATTCGGCCATTGGGAGAAACAAGGCGGCAAAGGGCTCCGTCCCGTCGACACAGCCCTCGACGGAGAGCGTTGGAAGCAGCAAAAAGGCATTCTTTGAGAAGTGGGATCAAACCAAGCTTTTGCGGATTCTCTCGTCACAGAAGCAACAGCAGAGGGATACAAAGGGCACCGCCAGCTGGCCCGGCACTCCCGTCAAGACGCTCGATCCCGACCAGTTCGTCCCGAAGGAGACCATTTGGGGCAAGCCGCCCGGAGAAAAACTGGTACAGACGAAAAGAGCTCATTGGTGGCGACGAAATGCTGACAAGATCATGCCTCCTCTGGGCAAAGGCGAATGGGACATGCTCAGGGAGCTGTGTAGTGGGGGCCAGGAAAGAGGCGAATGGAAGATACCGGAGAGGAGGGCACCTGCAAAGTCCTTGGGAGAGACTGCACAGGATACGTTGATAAATTGGAACTGGAAAGATTATGCTACCAAACCTGCGGCCATCGTTGAGAAGCCAAAGTCTCTCAAGAAGCAGCGGCGGACTGGACAAAAAGATGACAGTCCCTATGGCGTCAAGGATCGAGATCGAAGGCTGTCGGAAAGGTGGTTCAAGAGAGCTTATTACAGGACATGGCAGCTTACACCAACCATGGCACAAGATCCCAACACGTTGAAATACTCCTTTACATGGGGTACCACCCAGCCACGGCTCCCCCCGCCAGCCAAGCATCAGCTCGACATCTTCGAGGGTGTGGATCAGAGAGGTCGCAAAGTGCAGGAAACGCCATCCTCATGAAAGGGAGAAGATTTTTCTTTATTCATTCTTCAAGCATCAATCAATCAATCCACAAGGCTGGCAAGCTTGTCGAGCCCAGGTCCGTCCACCCGCATGCCCACCCACTCATTCATGGCCTTGGCTCCGATGCTCTCATAGAACTTGATGCTGGGCTCATTCCACTTCAGCACGGACCACTCCAGACGGGCGCCCTGCATGGCCACAACCTCCTTGGCCAGCTGGGACAGCAGACGCTTGCCATAGCCTTTGCCTCGCTCCGACGGCTGGACGAAGAGATCTTCCAGATAGATACCCGGCTTGGACCGCCACGTGCTGTAGTTGTAAAAGTACAGCGCCATGCCCACCGCCGTGCCTTGCTCGTTGAAGATGAGAAGGCAGCGCGCCGGGCGAGTCGGTGTCGTGGGCTCGGTTACCGGTAACGATGCTGAGGTAGGGCTGGTGACGTCCGATGGCGCAAACGCAATGGTGTTTTGCAAAGTCTCTACCGTCGCCTGCACGGCATCGGGCTCCTTTTCATAGTCGGCCAGAGCCTGGATGAGGTCCAAGATGGCTTGCGCATCTGGCACAAGACGGGTTCGGGTCAGCGAACAAATCTCTCTTTCTCTCTCTCTCTCTCTCTCTCTTTCTCTCTTTCTCTCTCTTTCTCTCTCTCTCTCTCTCTCTCTCTCTCCTTCTTTAGCAAGCAAATGCAAGACAATCATGACCAATGATCAGTAAACAATCTTAGGAAGGAAGCCTCACCCTCGCGCCGGGCGTGTCGAAGTGTCGCCATTGTCAATGTCTATGTCGTTCTATGTGGGGTATAGTATACGCGTGTATGAATCTCGCAGCAATCGAACAAAAACAATGAGAGCCGTGATATCTTTTCTGGAATGAAATGAAATTTCAATTCAAGTTCTATGAAGCAAACAGTGTTGCAACTCTTTTAAGTACGGTTCGAGAAATAGTCTGGTGGGGCAGCCCAAACCACCGTTTGCCTATCCCGGAGAGCAAATTGGAAAAAAAAAGTCGACTTCGGGATTGGCGAATGAGGGGCTAATGGCGGGGTCGCCGCAAGTCGCGACGAGTCAGCATTTGCCAAAGTTCATCTTCCGTCTCCTCTCACGCCTTTCACGTTGTCGAAACCGCCCTTTTGATCCACTCTTTTAACAGGCCGGTTCCACGGATGGATCTTGGTAGTATAAGATGCGGACTTCTGATCCACGCAGCTCCCCTGGCCGTGGCGGATCGGCGTTCCCACAAGACACAGGATCGGTAGCGAATGCCGCACAACAGTTTTAAACATGAAGGCCGACCACCCGATCACCATCTAGCTCTCTGAGCTGCTGCCGATTCTCTGCATCTACATACATCTAGACCTTGAGCTTTGCCCTTGTAATGTACAGCCATAGCAGCAGTTGGGCGCCGAGCAGAGCCAGAATGACTGGCTGAAGAACTTGGACGCCATAGGCTTGGGCGAGTCCACCGACCGCAAAGGGGAAACTGGAGGGGAAAGAGGTTCAGCTACAATTCTGCCTGTCATGAAAAAGAAAGAAAGAAATAAACACTCACACGGCCGATCCAGACAATGCAAAGGCGGTTGCAAAGCCGACAGATACCAGATGCTTTTCCGGCGGCAATAGCTTGGTCATCATTCGGATTCCCTACATGCCCATCCCATCTGTCAATAACCAGGCTACTTCCAAGTTGATAAAAGGTTCCGTCCGTGATATGGGAAATAACTCACCGCCGGCATGATCATGCCAGTTGATACGCCCACAAACGCTGCCATGACCGCACTGACAGCGAATTTCTCGCCGAACCAGAAACCAAGCTCCAGACCAATTGCGCTGAGCAGATAGACGGTCACCATAATCTTTTCTCCCACATATCCGGTGATCCAGCCCAGCGAGAAGCGACCGACTGTAACTCCTACCCAGAAGCCAGATGTAGCCAAGGACGAGGCAGTAGGCGAGCCGTTGCGTACGCTCATCATAAAGGTTAGAAGCCAGCCTCCGATTGTCACCTCTGCGCCGGCATAGATGACCATGAATGCAGCGAGTGTCAACGTCACCTACATTCCCAGATTAGCCGTGCTCCTCTCAATCTTGGCTCTCGGCAGCGACATGATGATGGGCTGATACCTTGTTTTTCAAAATCTTCAGAGTTCCTTCTCTTGGTACAGATGATGAAGGGTACGGTTGTCGACGGAAGCCAGCTCCGTGGTCGTCCCAAAAAGACGAAGTAACGGCTACGCAGGCCATGGCAGCCATGCCAAGCTAGACAGACGCGTTTGCATGAGAATGCGGGCCATAAAAGCCACCAACAATCACAAAATCATCAACTCACCATGAGATCTATTTCATGTTAGCGAATGCAGAAAGATGCGATAAGATACTCAGATGTAGAAACTCACAGTAGTATATCCACCAATTCTCCGGCTTTGTCGCCATCCTCGATATCTGCAACATCCGTCAACACATACAGGATCGTATCACGAGTTGGGGAGTATATCGCAAAGAAAAGAAAAGAAAAGACCAAGTTCAACGCACCAAGATTGGCGCCAGAGTCGCACCCGCGCCCCAAAATCCATGGAGGAATCCCAGTAGGGTGCTTCCTTGGACCAGCCCTCCAACCCAGCTATTCCAGCTCCCGTTCATCAAGCCGCTGCCGAATCCCGTCACGGCCATGAGACAGACGACGACGCCAAAGGGCGGATGCTGCGATAGTCCCAGGTAGCCGAGCATGTAGGCACCCGTCGCCGTGGCCGCAACGCCGCGTCTTCCCACCATGGCGTGGAGACGGTTCGTGACGACGGAGGCCAGTATGCAGCCCACCATGGGACTGAGAAAGATGAGAGAGACGATGGAGTGCGGCAGGTGGTAATACTCGCCAAAGAGCGGCACCATGGCACCCGGCGCGCCGTCGTTCATGCCGTAGACGAGAAAGGCGAAGAAGCACGACAGGACGCGGTACTTGTTCCTCGGAGGGTCGTTCCACCTCTCGGCGGTGGAGACGGCCGTGGCCGGCGGCAGTGCCGATTCGGCATCGTGGACAGTGCGTCCCGAGAACGAAGCTGGGGCTTCCGACGGCTGCTCAGACGACCGGCGCGGGATGGAGGCGATGGGGGCGGGTGGGGAGATGGGCTGGAGGAGGATTTCTTCGGATATGGTGGTGCAGGTCTCGGTCTTGGACATGGCGCCGACACATGAACTTTGTATGACTTTTTTTTCTGGTTTCGCTCTCGATGGACTTGTGAGTATCAATCCCCAAGATTAAATAACACTGAGAAGCTCAATTTAAGGTCCATCAGCAGAAAACTAAAAAAGACACATTTATCCGCAGTGTCTCGATGCGGTATCTCCGATTCCCCGCGCCATTCAAGGCTGACGTGCAGCAGCTTGCCGACACTCCCCGAAAGGCAGATCAGCCTCTCATTCCTTTCACACCTCTCTTAGTCACTGGCCGGATCTATCAAGTCAAAGCAAATCAAATCAGAGGAGGCGACAAAGTTTGGTGGAATGGGGAAAGTTGAGATGTGACTGGCAGACGGAGAAATACAGGTGGATGGTCACTTTTTTCTTTGGTAATGGGAATTGGCGGTTGAAAACTAGAGTTTCGCGTGACGTGATGATGTTTGGGTTGGATACTGGGAATGGCATGGAGGAGTGCCAGGAGGATGAAGTTGGACAAGGTGGAAGATCCTTGTTGGATAATGATTCATAGGAGACATCGGACGTTGATTCTCCTATTGTCTCTGCTATACGTTTTGACGAAGCTAATTGATTCTACTATCTCTACTACGTATTCTGACAATAGCTGTTTCACTTCAAGGATTCTCTATTCGGCTTGTCAATATGTTACTTTGACAGCTGGAGCTCAAGCCCCTTTTCACAATGACTTGGTAAGGTTACATGATACTTCACTATGTAGAAGATGCTTACGATAAACACTCCTATGCTATTGTAATCTGGAGTAAGATTCATCAATTTGATTGATTTCAGGGTGATGGATTTCAATATTTGATACGATATGAATAGAAAGTAGAATACGTTTATGAAGTTATCGACTATCTAAAGGACGCACAGCAGTCTATCAAAAAGTCCAAAAAATCAATTCATATTCACTTTCTCTTCATAATCATCGAATAGAATAGAGACAGCCGTATCCCAACTTCATCATCCCTTTACTTTCCAAAATCCACATCATATAAAAGAATCATCACCAACGATACAGACCCCAACACCAACACCACCATCATCACTGTCGTCAAATCCAAAGATACCCAAGAAACCATGCGATCCATTCTGTTTCCCCCCAGACCAACCGCCTTCTCCCTCGTCACAGAGATCCAATTCGGCGTCCAAGTCGAGTTTCTCGCTCCTCCCCTGCCCACCTCGCAGACATCCCCCGACGTCTCGAGCCGCGACCTTATCTTCCACCACTACGCCTCCGCGCTTCAAGACTCCGGTCTGCAAGCCGCTTTCCTCCTTCCAGACGAAGACACCCACGAAGGTCGAGCTAACCCCAGCAGCGATGATCACGACGGCGACGGAGTTGCCAAGCAAACTCAACTACGTGCCAAAGCGCCTCAGGGAAGTATCATCAAGACCAAGCACAGCCCCGACATGTACATCATGAATCCTTCCTCTGCTACAACCTGGCTCAAGGACAGTGCCAAAGACAACCCGCTGTTCAGATACTGGCTCATCAAAGCCCCGAGCAACATCCGCGGCCACGGCACGCACGCCGCCTGGCAGCCCACCGAGATGAACAGCCCAATCCTGCGAGAGTCGGAGGCGAACAACCTCTTCCCCGGCCTCAACACGGCCTTGTACACCGTCTGGACCGCTCACTCGGCCAAAGTCCACGTCAACGACGGCTGCGGCCTACACGTCCAGGTCAGCCCGGCCAGCTCCAGCGTGCCAGGCCAAGGAGATGGATTGACCGTCCTTCAGGTCCAGCGCGTGGCCACGCTGGTCATGGTTCTTGAGAACAACCTCCTCTTCCACCTCTGCTTGCCCGCCCGCCGCCGAGTTCATCATTCACTGACCAAAGCCTCAGTCCTCGCCTATCAAGCCAAAGCCGGGCCCGTCTCTCCCGCCGCAGCAGCCAACTTGCCCGCCAACATCCTCGCCGGAACCATGGCCAAGATGATGAGCCTCCTTTGGGGCGCGTCCGACCTCAAGCAAGTCAGCGAGCTGCTCGCTCGTCACCCCAAGATCCGCGATACCCAATGCGCTACCACTGCCCTGGCCGTCAAGACGCACACGCACGAAGAAGACAAGCGCCGCACGCACACGCTCGAGTTTCGCCACGCACAGGCCTCCTTCAGCCAGAGCTTCGTAGACAACTGGGTTCGCCTGGTCCTAACCATCTGCAAGGTCGCCTTCCTCCCAGCGGAGCGCTATCAGCTCGTCGTAGCCATGCTCTGGGAAGTCGTAGCCACGACGCCGCGGCCCGAGGATTCGTGGAAGATGCTGCTCAAGCTGCTCAACGACTTTGCACCGGTCAATTGGCACGGCAGAAGCAGCGAGCTGTTCTGGGTCGGCTACCTCGCTGTCCAGGACCGGAAGTGAGGACCAGCTTTTGCATGCAAGCAACCAATGACTTATCCAAGTCTCATTCAACCTTTTAGCAGAATCGGAAAGTCCGCGGAACAGCTGGCCTAGTGAGAGCCTGGGGGGAATGAATATGGGAGGTAAGTTTGACTTGGTTCGAAAATTTGATGCTCATTGGGCACGCCATTGGAGTCTGGGACGTAATCATCTCTTTGCAGTCCAACTATTAGCTTGTTATTACCTTGGCAAAGTGGCGAAACGGGGCAAGTGGATGAAATCCATCGTCAGGCCACCACTGCTATTTCAGCATTTTACAAAGAAACACAACGAGACACTGAAGAGTTGAAAGGTTTGATCCATCGCTTTCATCAAAGAGATTACACAGATATTGCTAGGAAACATTTACTCTAGACATCAAAAACTTCAGTCATCAATCTTGCCATGCAAGAAAAGGCATATATAGCAAAAACACACTCAATACATACCATCTATTGCTCGAGAGAGACCCCACAAGTATGTCCACCACGAAGTAGCAGCCCCTAGAAAGTTGGAGAAACCAATCACGTACTTGATATAATAAGACTTCCTCGGCTTCGTCCTACCAATTCCCCCCCTCCCCAAAATCTCACAACTCACATGTAGGTCGAAATTGTGGCTAGCTAGGCACCTCATCTTAGTCTCCCAGGCCCACAAGTTTCTCCGCACCCCGGAGTTTGCACTGACTCGAGCGCCACATAACCTTCTTTTTGCTTGGTTCGAGACCTTTTTTCAACTTCTGGCTGGATGGGGGGATATTGGGGTTTGGCATCGGGGTAGCGAACGCCATCCATGACATGACCAGAATATAGGGGTACGCTCAACACACTCTCCTAAGTGAGGGAAAAGAGCGAGAGAGAGAGATTTTATTTGGGTCGAATGTGGAATATATTGTGTGCAGTGACTCCTGCGAGCATGGAGGGTTCCCCAACCTCGTCATAAACATTCAGCCGCGTGCCTGTTACGGAATCAATGGCGCCACTGGGAGGGGCCTAATTCCGGTCCCGGTATGCTTATCCCCTTTAGCTGGCCGGCCTTCTCTACTTGAGGTAATGGTGCCCTTGAGATTCTATCCGAAGCGCATTGCCGCCTGTGACGAGACACACTGTCCTCCGCAGCGCCGACCGGATTTAAGCGAATGCTCACGAGACGAGGCCGGAGGATCGCTTGAAGCTGTCTGAAATGACAAGCATTGATTGATTCGAGTCCTGTTCTATCCAATCTTTACCCCACACATCACCAAACTCAACCATTATCCTACATCGTATTTTCTCCCATCATGGCTCATGACTCATGGCACTTTAAAGTAAATATCGATACTCTGGCGACAGGTCGCCCAGTGTTGTCTTCTCCTCCTCTGTCAGGACGGGAACATCTGTTGCATTGGCCCGTTGCTTGTTTGCCATCAAGCACCCAAGCCCGTAAGCGGCAGAGGCTATCATGGAGAGAACGGTGAATGCGAGACACACACTGTAGCCGATTGTAAACCTGGGCGCCTCCTTGGTTAAAAAGATGTAGACAGCGATGATGCCGCCAAGGTTGCCGTAGCCAATCTGCCATGCGCTTCCCACGGCCCGGCGTGTATGGTTTCCCAGATTCATGTTGAACCAACAAACAATGACAGGCATGGCCGTGTACACACCCGAGGTGATGAGAAACAGTGCGCCGTATTGGACATTCCGGTTGGTATGCTCGGCCAAAAGAATTGCAAAGCCGGCAATGGCGACCAACGAGCTGAAAATGACAAAAGCAAACCGATGTTGCAGCCTATCGGACAGGAGGGCAATCAGCAGGGAGAAGCCAAACGCTGCCGCCCACGGAGGGACGCTGCGCAACTGCGTCTCGATGGTGCCGTATTTGAAGGTCGAGATGATGGTGGGGGCGAAATAGGCATAGCTGTAGGCAGGCACAATGAGCCCAAAGTACATGAAGCCGCCGGCAATGACCTTCCAGTCCTTGAAGACATTCAAAATGCTCTTGATGGTCATGGCGCGCCGTAAACCAGAGCTGGTACCCTGATCAGCACGGAGGCGCGCTGCGACGTATGCACGCTCATCTTCGTCCAGCCACTTGGCCTCCTCGGGGAAATCGGGGAGCAGGAAGAAGAAGAAGAAGCTGACGAAGCAAGTGAGGCCGCCTTCGATGATGAAGATCCAGCGCCAGCCGCTGTACCCGTGCATGCCGTTCATCTTGCCGATCGCGGCTGCTAAGAGCCCACCAAATGCACCGGCAAGGGTCGTGCTGTTGAAGAAGAAGGAATAGCGTCGCTGAGCCTCACATCGCTTGTACCACATGCCGATGAGGTAGAAGGCTAATCAAAGTCAAGGACATCCTCTGGTTAGCGCTGATTCCAATACGCAGGCACACCTGCCCCATTACCAATCTTTGCAGAGAAAGAACTCACCTCCTGGAAACATGCCAGTCTCGAAGAGGCCGAGGAAGAAGCGCGTGGCCAGCAGGCCGCTGTAATTCTTGACCAGGCCCTGCATGATGCTGGCGAAGCCGAAGAGGAACATGTTGAGCGAAAGCCACACATGTGGTCGAAACTTCTTCAGGAGGATGTTGGACGGGACCTCGAACACGCAATAGGGGACGTAGAAGATGACCAACGCCGTGTTATACTTGTCACCGGTACCGAGATGTAGATCTTCGGCCAGACCAAACAGCTTCGCATTGGCGATGTTAACGCGATCTGAAAGATGGGACGAAGCATCGCCCCGGTCAGCCGCAAGCTAATAGGGTCAAGAGTCAAGCGCGCTCCAACTCACCCAAAAATGCAAGCAGATACATGATACAGAGAAACGGAACGACTCGCATGTCGATCTTGGTCATCAGCCGACGCTCCGTCGTGTGTGACGGACAAACGACTTCCTCCGCGGTAAACTGGATTTCGGCATCGCGAACATCGGCAGAGTCGCGACCAGAGCCGCTGTGCTTCTCGTCGCTTGCAACAGCCATTGCGTCTGTCAGTCTTGTTGGCCGGCACGTTTGTGCACCGCAGCTCTGTCAAGGTTAAAAAGTTGGCGCCGCCGAGCCTTTCTTCTCTCTCCCACGTTGCAGGCAGGATTTAGAAGAGCCAAGGACAGACCTGTCTCGTCGTCCCTCGAAAGAAAATAAAGGGCAGAGCCCGCAGGAAATAGTGGAGGAAGAGAGCACAGGCTTGACAGGACAAGAAGCAAGCGAGCGGAACACAAGGGTTCAGGCCGATGGATCCGCCAGACACTATTTGTGCTCCGTCGTCCTGTGCTCCATACGGAGTCGAGCTCCGTGTCCCCAGCTGTCCATTTTAGTTGACGATGCTGGGGGGCTTACGGACTACTACAGAATACCAGGTCAGCCAGTGAGTAATAGAAGCAGCCATTGGCATGAATGAACAAGCGAGGCCGGCGCGACGGGGCACCAGGCCATTTCCCCCATAGGAGCAACGGAAGGCAATTTTTTGCCCCAACCGGGCTAGACAGAGTTGTCCGTGGCGTACGTTGCGACCAGGCCCTCGTCTTGCCGTCGTGGGTATCCGAGACTACTTTGGCGGCCAGACGCAGCTCGTCTGCAATACGGCCAGCAATCCTACTCTCATGCTTTGGAGTCATTTGCACCCTCCATCCTTGCAGATCGTGGCGCCTTGTGGGCGGACCCGCCTCCTCCAAGGATACAAGCTTGCTAGCCACCCCGCACCATGACAAGCCATGACCGGCCCCCCCAGATTCACCGACTGCCGACAACGGCAGCTAGAGCTTGGAGTGAGCCCTTGGGCAGGAAGGGAGAAGCGGAATTGATGGTGTGGGAGCGGGTTTATAAGCGGTGGCTTACGGGATGATGGTAGATGATCCATGCCAGAAGAGCTAAGGGGAGGCAAGCCCAAGCCAAAAGGAGACAGAGCGGCGCAAGAATTTCCCGAGGTATTTTGGACTATTGGTCGCCGCCTCTCAAAACCAAGTTCCGGTCTTTCTGTAATGATCCCCAGCATCATGCCAACCGTGAAAAGATGATTCTCACAATGAACGATTCACGCCGGAATCTGATTCCGATATTATCATTGTCCGAGATGATCATTGTCGGGGCGTTGGTAGCGTAGATGATGCTCCTTTAGCATATCCAGCTTCAAGACCATTCGTATCTGTGTACTGCATGCAATTCGAGCTTCGTGACCGTTTGCCCAAGGCCTAGGTGCCACCTCCACACCGGCTTATCACGACGAGATATCAGTAAACGGGAAAAGGGGCGCAGGAGCAGCAAGATGGGACTTACAAGATGGATGCATGGACTGTTATTTCAATCGACAGACGGGACGCGTTTTCCCCTATCTGGCTGAAGGCGACGTGTAGAGGTAAAGCTCGGCGTGCAGGTTAGCAACATGGTGATGGCAGCGTAGACTTGTTATGATGTTCTCACTCTCGGTCGAACCACGGTGCCTGCGTGAAGAGAGATGATAAGCAATGCAGATACGGGAAGCAGCCGCTGTTGCAGTCTTGCTCTCGCCGACACGTGGGCATGACGCTCGAATGGTTGCAATTACTACAGCGATCCGCGAGATGCATTGCTTTGTATCTTCCCCAGAAGCAAAATGTGGGCATGGACGCGTGGGTCTTTTGTTGGTTTGGTGCCTTTGAATGGCTACGCGAAACGAACAGATGGCCCCAGAGTTACGGAAGCCTTTCCGGCAGGCACGATGCGGTCCGAACGCTCAGCACCTTCCACCAAACGGCTCACGGATCAACCACATGATACGGAAGGTACACAAGCTTCAGCCCTGTGAGCCTCAATTATTAGGAATTTCGACCTGTCAAACGATGAGCTCTGGCTAGGTCGCCTTCACAACCGACTTTTATGAGTCAACAGGGCCTTTTCTCTGGGTTCCAGACATGGTTTTTCAAAGCAAAATTGATGTTTGGATGCGCTTTGATTATCTATAATGCGTTCGCTATGCGCAATATTACAAACTGCGTTATTGGTTCAAAACACACGAATTGGTTTGTTCAAGAATATCTATATGTGCAATCTGCCCTCAGGATACAGGAACTCGCAACCAAATAAGATACAAAAGGAATACCAGACATTGAAGACTTATTTTTCTTTCGTCTACAATACGCCCTACTCTCCGCAGTTACAGCGCCATCTCCACGGCAGCATGCCATGGACGCCCGTGGACGCCCTACCCGGCTGCTAGCCTCTCTCCTCTCTATGCCGGTCTGCAGGTAGCCGCGTTAATCAAGTGACGGTTTCAGTTGGAGCGTGTGGAGCTTACCGACTGATGCGCTGTGAATTCTCAGCTAGAGGAGGATAGTCTGCGCCTGTAAGCTGTTGATGCTAGTGCTGAAGCGAGAAGCTCAACTGGATGGTCTCTTCATGCACGCGGCTCGCGTTTGCCAACCCACCGCCTACATGGCCTGGAGGCTTCAACTGGACATGCCAGCTGGTGTTTCAGCATCAGCTTTTGCCAGTTCATGGACACTCCGCAGCACCTCGATTCACCCACCGGAGCCAACAAAGGTCCTGCATATAAGGGCCCTTAGCTCTCAGCTTGGCTTCGCCTTTCTGCATCCACTACCAACGCCCCTTGCCGCAGACTCAACATTTTCTCTCCTTTCCCTCTTGTTTTACAGCATTTCTACCTGGCATTTTGTATCCGTCATACTCATTGAACTATTGACATCCTCATCGTCTCTATCCCATCATTGACGTCCTCAGCAATATTTCCGTCAGACAACACGCTCAGACCGGCATGGGTCACAGTCACACTCAACATGGATGAAGGACGAAGAAACTACAAGCTATCCCCCGCAACTAGTAACAGGGGATTCCGAAAAGCTCGTGGTAAGATGGATAGCTCAGAAATCGGGGCAATAGACCCTTCCCGCATCCGTCAGTACGATGACGGCGGCCATCCAGCATTTCTTTCAGAACAGACTCCCCGGAGGCAACTCACCCATAGTCATCCCCGACTTCCCGTCCAAGAGTCCTCTGTGGTGACGGCATGCTATGATGATCACATTCATTTGTAAGTATTGTTTGTGAGATAAAATGTAGTGGGTCTTACTGACGTTGGTCTTGGTGGATAGGCCGCCAGATGTTCGAGCAGTAGGTGCGTGCAATGATCACTGGTCTCCCAATACGACGACAATACCTACTTGGCCCCGTTCAGAACTATCTCCTGGACCACTTCTGTATGGCGACTGGGGGACTGCGCCAGTGCCAATAGGTTATGGCGTCAATACTGTGGACGAATTCGAGATCCAGTTGCCATGGGTTGACTCAACTCCGTTTCTTCACCAAAATACAGGCAAAATGACCAGTTTTGATGATGACATGGACCCCTTTGGTGTGACTTATTATACTCCCCGTGGCATCGATGGCGTCCTAGAGCATGTCCGCCAAGCTGACTTGCAGCTTCCACCAGCCGGAGAGGCTAGTCCAAACAGCTTGATGCATCGGTCAGCATCTGATGGGCAACCTGCCGCCATGGCTTTTCGATGTCTGGATAGAGAGGGAAGTGCAACCCACCAAGCTCCCATGGCCACTTCGGCATGCACGGAGGAAGAAGCACGACAGCCCATGCCAGCGCTCGCCCACGTGTCAACGCCAGTAGCAACCGTGCAGCCATTACAAACGCAAATAACGCCAAATATGTCTTCTCCCTTTTCCGTTCTATCGCCGCCAGCTTCTGTCAAATCACCAGTCCGTAAACGCAGTGCCTCGAAAGCTGGCTTCGAAAAGGATAGTCCTGTGGCACCGAAGAGGCGCGTCATCAAGCCTCACATGACCACCAAGGTCGACAACCAGGACGACTTTGAGATCAAAAAGGATAGTGAAAAGTCCCCCACAGGACAGTATCAGGGCTACTTTCGTACCTACGAGACAGCTTCCAGGAAATTGCAACGTCTTCTCGAAATGTACCGGAAGCCCAAGGAGAACTGCAGCTTCCCCTCCAACGACCACACGTTTCCCCAAAGCGATAGCGACAAGTCGGGCTACATCAAGGATTTATTCGACGCCATTAACGACTGGTCCAACTTTCGAGAGTGGTCTCAAGCCCTGCAGACAGAAGACAGGAACCAAATCATGGACAAGCTACGTCACCGAAAACTGGGGGGTTCTTCAGCTCCTGATAAACTGGCTGATATACCGTTGGATGACATGCGTCCGAGCCCAGAGGAGCTCGAGGCCATTCTCCCGCCGCTTGAGACGCAGCAGAAGAAAATCCTAGGCCGGCTCCTCAGCGACCAGACAGTAGAATGGCTCTGCTGGGAACTCATTGTAAATCATTCACTTTGTCTCCATATTTTTGTCTATCTGACCACTGCTGACCTTGTCTTTTCGTCTCTCATTCAGGAGGCCGCCGTGCAGTCCCAACAAGGAATCACCCAAATACCGCACTGGTGCGGCGCCGACGGGGCCTAGGAGGCTTATGAGTCGTTTGCGCAGCGCGTGGAGGCTATGTGTTATGCTCTGAGAGTAAGTCTCTTTCATTGACTCTTCCCTCCGCCACAAGGTTCCTCTCTAACGGTTGTCAGAAATCGAAACAACTGGTCAAATCCCTCTTGTCCGCAGGTGATGGCTGGAAACTCCGCATCGCCAATAATCCGCTGGGAGAACTCGGGGTAAGTATGCCCAGCACACATGTTTCGTTACTTACATAAGGCTAAACAATCTCGACCCTGCCGCAGCACAAAGGGAATAATATGAAAGTAAACATGAACAAGAACAGAAAGCTGCGGCTCATCACCAAAAACGTCGCTCGAGAGAAGACGCCACAGGAAAAATGACGGGCGACGACAATAACTTCGACCATGAAATAGGCATCAACCTCCTAGGTAGGTACCTTTGTCCGGGCATCGCAGCTCTTGTAGCGTATTCTATCCTGCATTTTTCAGCACAAGCGGCACACATGATGAGATGGCGCCAGCAAAAGGGGGGGGGGGGGTCATCTACTACTTTTATCCTATACTTGCACTCTTGTTTTTCCTCCTTTTTTTTTGCTTTTCGTCATTTTCCTTTTTTTTTCTTTTCTCGCCCTGCATCCAGAAGTGCATTGCTGCATCTTCAACTTCCTTGGATTGTTGTTTTAGCAACTGGTAGGGGTCATTAGGCATAGGCAAGGTTGGATAAAGAAAGCCATGGATGAGTTACGTAGATAAATTTGTATGACTACGTACATAGACTGTTTTCGTCTAGAGTTGGATGCGATTCAATACTGGTTATCACAATATGATCAGGATAATAACGGCTCACGGTCACGTCATTGCAGAATTATGGAGTCTGTCTTTTCAAGTGCAGGAAAAAGGTATAAATCATTAACATTATTTTGCATCTAATTGGGGTATCCAAACGTCCATTTTCTTTTTTAAATCCAACCACATCACGCCGTCATAACAGCAGATGTCGGCATCCTTACGCCGCCTTGAGAGACTTGGTCGTGAAATATCTCCTCTCCCATCCGTCAATGGGATCGATCGCTGTCTCCTCAACGAGCTCATATCCGCCGATCCAGGGGAAGATCTTAGCCCAGAACAGCCAGTAGATGGCACCGGCAAACAGGATGCCGAAGCCGCAAACGCAGTGAATCCAGTAGGGCAGACTGACGTAGACGCTCTGGCCGTCTGACGGGGGGACAAAAGGTGCGATGACGAGGTAGATGTTGCTGAGCAAGAAGAAGATGACGACCGGGAGGGTGGCCTTGATGGGCGGGTACCAGTTCCAGCTGGCGCGGTTGCGGTAGAGGTGGACAAGGGCACCGGCGACGAAGACGTTGATGATGGCGAGAGGGTAGGAGATGAGGCTGTGGCAGGTATGTTAGCATGCTTATTCGTTATTTCCCGTACGAATTAATTCTAAAGACTTACTTGAGAACAAAGTTGTAGGCATCGCCGGGAGGAGGTCCAAGGATGGTAACCAGTGTGATGACCCACTGCTCGAACAGACCGGCCAATGGAGCGTTGAAGGGGCGGTTGCTGGCCCACATCCTTGATAGTGGCAGGACACCCTCTCGTCCAAGCTCCTGGACAAGACGACCCTGAGAGAAGATGACAGCAAGGACGTTGCCAAAGGCAGACAGGGCGACGAAGACAGAGAGAGCTCTCTCAGCCTTTTCGCCGTACATGTTCTTGAAGAGGGTAGCAGCAACCAGCGTCTTGGCAGCCAGGATGTCCTCCTTGGAGACACCGGCGAAGTAGGAGATGTTGGCGAGCATGTACAGGATGGTAACGGAGCCGACAGCCAAGGGGGCAGCAATCTTGAGGGTGCGAGTCGGGTTCTTGGTTTCGCTTAGAGCATAGTTTGCGTTGCTGTAGCCGATGAAACTCCAGATGACGTTGTACAGAGAAGTGACGACACCATAGGCGCTTCCGGTGGTGCCCTCAAAGGCATTGTGGAGGCAGTTGATCTCCTTGACCTTCTTGATGTTGGCCAGGGGAGCAACGATGACGATGATGACGATGCAGATCTTGATGACACCGAGGAAATTCTGGAGACGAAGACCCCATTTCAAAGCCGTGCCGTGGATCAGGAAAGCAGTTGTGAGACAGGCGACAGCAATACCACGCTGGTTCCACGTGGTGACCTCGACCCTCGCAGCATTGAGGATGTATTCTCCAAAAATGACCGAGTTACCGGCAGCCCATCCCAGGAGGAGGACGTAGGTGGTGTACATGCCAGTGACGAGGAAGCGGGGCTTGCGGTAGACGTATTCGAGGTAGTTCTTCTCACCACCGTTCTTGGGCAAACCAGTGCCGAACTCCAGGTAGACGGCAGTACCGGCCCAGGCGATGAGACTGCCGGCGACCCACAGGAAGAGAGCGAGACCAGTGCTGCCAGAGAGGGCGAGAATGGAGCCCGGAGTCGCAAAGATACCAGTACCGATGATACGGTTGAAGATGAGCATGGAGGCGGAGGGGACGCCGATCTGGCGCTTGGCTTCGCGAGCCTCTCGGAATTGGCCTATGAAGACGAAGTGTTAGTCATCTACTTGAGCTCTCGCTTTTCTTATGAAAGGCTAATGATGCTCGAGTTGACAATACATACTTCCAGCGCCATCGCCAATGGAAGCAGCGTCATCGCTGCCAGGATGTTGATACTTGGTCACATCCTCGCTGAGGGGCACAGCAGAATCCTTGACGCCCGGCATTTTGTCTGATTGTTTGTGTTGTTCACACAACAGCAGACTCGTCGAGGAGGAAAGGAAACTCGGCCACAGGCAATGGTCGCAGTAACCACGAAGCAATTCAGGGGGCCTTTGAGGCCAGGTGAGGAGGAAGAGAAAAGAGAGTGATGCTGAATCATGAAATCGAAAAAAGAGAAGATGCTGGCCTGCAGACTTATACTACCAGGCCGCATGGTGGATCTCTGCAGGATGGATCGAACCGAGCGAGGCTAGAAAGCCCCCAGAACAGGCGTTGGAAGGACGAGAGAAAAAGCTTGTCCAGGAGCGGGTCTGGCCCGCATGGTGCCATCGGATGCTAAATGAACGCAAAGGAGCTCCCCGGCCAATTTTAGGTAACAGCGATGGATTCAATAGTGGCCTGGTGATACCTGCCAAGGCAATGAGGGAGGGGGATGAGGTGATGCTGGAAGGATCCATCCATGAGGTTATCTATGATCAGACGACTCTTTCCCTTTTGCATATTTCTACACTGATTCTCGTCTCTATCACTAAGGTAGTATATACGAAGAGTCAAATCATCGTAGCAATTAAAAAGATCATATGGTATTCAGCTACAAAAGACTAGCATAAAGCTACGAATTAAGCGTGTTACAGCTAGTCAGGCACGAAGAACACATACGTGTAAGTTGGACTCCAGATGCGATTATGTGCTGTGCCTACAAAGTACATACCACAAAAACACTTGTTTCGCCCGGGCGAAAAGGCAAACGCAGCAGATGCCATCATTCAGCCACCACCACCACCACCACCACCAAACTTTTTTAACTTCTCACCTGAAAAAAAGAAACGAGAAAAAAAAAGCCACAATGGCGAAGAAGGCGTCTTCGAAGGCTTCTCGAACAAAGAGGCAGCCTCTTGGAGAGGCAAAGAGAAAAAAGAGGCAGTAGCGACCGGTTGGACCCGCCTCCGTGGCGAGCACGACATCGGCGCTTTTCCCGATTCTGAGGCGCTCGGACCCGGCGTGGACCGATGACGCGATCGGCACTCCTGCCAATCACAGGCCGCGGCGCTGCAAATTTGCCGTTGAAGATGAAGCTAGAACGGGCCAATGCGCCGAATTGGGGCTGGCATTGCACGGCACCTAGGCCCAGGCAGATGCTAGCACATGCTCAGCAACTGGAGTTTATTGTCTTTTTTATTATATTGAAGCTTTGAACCTGACTAGCACACAAACAAGCTGTCGCCGTCGGTTAGATGGACCAAATTCAAACTCGCTTAGAGCCTGGGTCGGTCAGGAGATGCTGAGGGACCACGCCTGTGTCATGAACCTGGATTATTGGCAAAGATAACAGGTCTACTTTTTTTTTTTCTTTTTCATATAGCACCCCGAGTTTCTTGCTCCATTGTGGCACTTTGTTTCTTACGACGGGCCCGTTCTGGGAGCGTGAAGCTGATTTCCTTTACGTGATGAATATGCCCGCCCAACGAGCAAAGACGCCGTGGAGACGCCGCCGGTGTGGAAAAAGGCGGAAAGGAGAAAGAGGAACGAGGGGCGCCCATGGGGATGATGGAGACCGCCCGTGTTTGCTAGTGATGATATAATGCCTCGTTTTTTCACGATAGCATGACTCGAAAGGGGACGACAGCCGAAGCTGGCTGAAGGATCTTGATGAGGCTAGCAGACAGTCTGGGGGGTTATCTGTCTTAGACGGCCTTGCTACGGTCTCGTCTGCGGTTGGCTGCGAAGCCATCACGGAGTCTGGACCGATGTCCTCATGGAGAGGCTTGTTTGCGTTTTGATAGACGAAAAGACGAACGGCCCGGTTGCAGATAAGGTCACCCTGCATAAGGTTAACCAATTTACTGGGACGGGAGGTCCAGATCCGGTTGATTTTACATGCAAGGTAGATCAGAGTATCATTGACTGAGTCATAATATGTGGTAATCCTTTGTTACTTTACCGTACTTCACTGTCAAAGCTTAATTCTCTCTTTTTAATAGATTTGACATTAAGTGTGATTACGCTATATGCTAGTTGTAGGACAAGCAAAGCTGACTCATGAAACGCCTCGTGTACGCCTATTCTAATATATGTTTTCTTTTTCTCATCATCATAAAGAATGTCGCTCATCGTTAAGAAGCAGCATCATTATCAAGCAGGTATCAACTCATCCACGTGACCCATCCGTACGATTCGCTCCCCAGCGCAAGAGTCTTCATTCATCTTCATTCATTATAGTGTCATGATGTTTGTTTCCCTTTCTTGCTCTAAGCGAAACGGGAGTCTCCGCCCTATGCAGACCGATTATAACACGGCACTCATGGACGTAATCACCGCGGGGACAGTAACCTTGCCGCACGTAACGGTGCGCTGGGAGTAAATCTGGCCAGGCGTCCAGTTAGGATTCGTCTGCGTCGTGTCACTGCAGGTCAGATTGAGCTTGACACCACCATCGGCCGTGAAGCGGCTGCCTTCATCGGCACAGGTCCATGTCTGGTTGATGTACAGTTGGTCATCAGGGCGTGAAAAGGTGAAAGTGGCCTGGTCGCCCTGGACAGGCACGTTGCAGTTGTAGACAAAGTTGCCGTAGAAGAAGTCCTCCAGCTGGTCTGACGAGGCGCTGCAGACGGGCGTGTAGCTGAGGGCTGGGTTGGTCAAGGTGAAGTTGACGTAGCCCCACGAGTTCTGGTGGGCGGGCGTTGTGAAGATGTAGGAGGCATGGAAGTCAAACGAGTTGACCGTCCAGTGTGTGAGGTTTGTTGAGCTGGCCTGACATCCTGATGGTGGTGGTGGTGGATAGGGAGTCTTGATGGCGGGAGCGGTCCGTGCAGGTAGAGCCAAAGCTGAGCTGGCTAGGAGAAGGGTAGACAGGATGTTCAGCATGGTGTTTTATAGGTATCTTTGATCTGGTTCGAGGGAGGTACGAAGAGAGGAGAAGAAGGTAGGTTGCTGTAGGAGAAGTAAGGCCAGAAGTCGACGAGTATGTGAGGTGATAGGCGGATGCTCTGCACTCTATATATGTGTGCTTTACTTGCTGATCTTCAGATACCAAGTGTCTTGAGAGTGACAGTAAGACAAACGACTAGCGGATCGTCGCCTCTTATACCTCGAGGCACTACCTACCTACCTAACCATACCTACCTACCTACCTCACCTTTCTTGCTCCGTTGTTGGGTAACGTCAAGTGATACCCCCTTTGATCAACGCCTGATTGGCACACGTATACAAGGATCTCGGTGCTTCGAGGAGCGTCGACGGACTGGAGTTGGCGATGCACAGAGGGCTGGGCGGACGAACACCAGCCTAACTACTGTCATGACGTTGCACGAATCTCGTATTTCCTGCAGACTCAGCCGGCGGAAAAATAAGAAAGGGAAAAAAAACGGGGTGGCGGATTCGGTCACGACTGCCGACGGCACCACCGGTGAGTCGGTGTCCCATCGCTGGATGAGGTGCTCTGTACTTGCACTGTCACTCAATCTTATGCGGCTGGAGAGGTACTGCAGACTTGATTTCCAAACGCCTAACCTGCTTTCGAAGACCATTACAGGGTAGTACTCTAGCTTACTTGGGCCGGGACTGCCCACCTGCAAGTTCTAAGGAGGCAGTGGGTAGCCAGCAAGGGGACTTGGCTGGATCATCGCCCGTAGCGTGCCGTCCTTCAGCGCTCCAACAGGCTGGGCCCAGCGGTTAAGCGGACGCTAAGGCTTTCACGCTGGGCTTAGCACCACATGCACCGTAACTGCCTCCTAAGAATAGCGACCACGGACGGCACTTCTGCAAGAACATGAAGCGGGTCGATGCAACGCCGGAATGCCACACCCACTAATAGCAGCTGCAGTGATCGACAGGCCGCAACCTCGTATTTTTCTTTTCTCTTTGCATCGGCGTAAACGGCGACCATCTGCGGAACGCACCTTCATTGGACGTGCTAATGATATCACCCTTTTTTTTTCTTGTCTTTCCTGGTTTCTCGCTTTCACTCGGGTGGGTAATGCAGCCTGTCAACAGCTGAGGGGAGGGTATGCATTGTGCTTAGCTTAGCTCCTCTCTTTGTCTCAACGGATTCTTCCGTTCGGGGATCTGGACGTGAAGCCACTGCAAGGGGAAGGAAAGAGACATTATCATCACAAGCGGAGACGACGTGCAAGGTACAAGGTACACAATGTAGAGACACTTCGAAGCTCTCTGAAAGGCTCCTGCCTACTCTCTTAGGTATAATAACAGAGGGAGTCATGTGAGATTGAACGCACCTTCCAGCTTCAGCGTCAATTCATCTTGCTTGGATTCAGCGCCTTTCACTTCTTCCTTCCCTTGCTCCTTTTGCATCACTAATATTAGCAACTAAAGCCACAATGGCTACTACCTATCGGCAAAGAGACGTTATAGCAGTCCGAATCTGAAGGACGTCTCCTAACCATGCAAAGGGTTTGCCGTGCCGAGCTGCAGCGTGCTAGGATCGGACCCCAACAATGGATCCTTTCCGACCTTGATTCAGCTCTTCAATCTTTCCATGAAGAATACGAACTGCAGACTTTGAAGTTCTAGCCTCTCACCGTATGCATCGGGTATCCCTGGAACGGCCCTTCACTCCGACTCTTTATGCATATTACCATGCAGAAAACTGGGTCAGCTACGGGTTGACAAAAGGGAGCATGGCTGGATCCTCCATGCCCTTGCATTGCCACGTTGGAAAGCTGAAAATAACTTCCAATATCTCGTACAAGAATGCGGAGCACAAGCAGATTCACCTCGGCCAACGAAGCTATTAGGAACACGCCGAGCATGCGAGTCACTGTCAGGTGAACTGAGTGGCGCGGCCCTCGTTCGATTCTGCTGCCAATGTCGTACATCAGCTCACACAGAGTGACACCGGTCTTGCTTCGTATCGCCCTTCAGCTTTGCATGTGGCTGAGCCGATAACGTCCTGCAACTTCTGTCCAGACGAGTCTAGCGGCGGAGCCTCGATGTCTTCGGTGTCGTCGGCTGTTCAGCTGTCAGATGCATTCAAGCTTACCGATAGCAATAGGTCGTTACGAAGCGGAGAATTTATGCAGAGAAAGGGCAGATGACATAGCCAAGGCTTTCTTTGAACAAGACGAGAGCCTCGTACTATCTGCTGCACTCCGTCACGTACCCACAGCTGATGAAGATTCAGTCTGAAGAAACGTACAAGCACATTCGTCATAGCTTTGCTTATTCACAACATCAAGCTTAGCGGGATGCTGAGGATCTCCCTGCCCAGTGCGATCTGCCGGCCAGCTGCCTGTATCCGAGACCTCTGTCCCACGGCAATCTCAGATCGCAGGTGTGAAGACCCTGTATAGACTCCGCCGCGAGCCAACTACTTCTTACTTATGCAACGTTCATGGGGCTGAACGTGGCTGGGGTCGTACGGCTTTTGACCAGCTCTTCTGACCGCTTTTGCTGTGCAATCACTTACGCATCCAAATTGGCCATGGTCTTGCTACAATACGATGCACAGCCAGCATGAGCAGCGTGACTGTGTAGCCCTAAGAGTTTGTCACGCACATTTAGCTTTCGGTCTTCACCTTCTGTCATTCTGGAGACACCCAATAGTTGATCTACTTGACTTATAGGGCGTCGATAAAAGACAAAGGTGATACTCGTATAGACTTACAGCAATAGTCATCGATGATCCAATCATGCTTTCACGTTTCACACTGTCAGGATTGGAAGAGCAACCGTCATGGCAATCTCGCAAATCAGTAGACGTATTCAGCAGATTTATATTTATCTATAAGAGAGACTAAACCTCCTTTACAATAGATGAATCAAATCTTAGGCATCGGCAAAATTGAAACTAAAGCCTTCATATGGGTTTCTTTTATTATTTGCAGCCCGCTCTAGGTTAGGCATGTTTCGAATATGTAGGGCGATTTAAGCTTAATGCTTCCTTGCAAGTAACTTCAGAGACATTTAGTACTTTTCCGTCTATCAGCATTTGCTGTCAACGCAGGACTGAGACGACGTGTCGCTCCTGCAGCACGAGATCAATCCAAAGTCTAATGTTCCACGAATTACAATCGAGTTATCGACTGAGCTGATCATTTTTAACGTCGAACCCCTCCTATCAGCAGGCACCAGGAACCGTTTGGAGAAAACACCAGGACCCACGCTGAAAGTGTCTCTTAGACTTGCTCCTATAACCGCCAGCGACGTCATGATTGGCACTCGTGGGATGCAAACACTGGGTCTAGCCGCCATCTTTACGGCAGTGATGTGCCCATGCGAAACAGCGTTTGACGATCGAAAATTGGATATTCGTATGCCATGCAGATTCCCCTCACCGACGCGTGGCAGGTTGAGAAAATCTGTCCGCACATTTGAAGACGCGCTGCATGTGGGTATGATGGGAGTATAAGTGCGAGGGAGCATCTGGAATCTCATTACAAACTTCACTGACTGGATTATCCGCACGTTAAGGGAGAAACATAGAGCAAGGCCGTCAAATATGGTGGAGAAACGTGCATCTCACGCAGCCGAGGACTATCCTCGTCCGGATTTCCAGCGCACCGGATCACGCTGGTCGTCGCTGAATGGCCCTTGGGACTTTCTCTTCGACGACGATGATGTTGGTCTGAGCCTACGATGGCAACAATCAGGCCTGCCCGGTCAGGTCAACGTCAAGAAGGCACAGGGAAAAGACGAGGAGACCAGAAGAAGATCAGAAAACGAGACCATCACCCAGCGTATCGCTGCTGGGACCCAGGAGCTGCTGAAAGACAATGTCTTCACACGCGGCTCCGCCGAGGCTGCCGTCAACCATAAGCGCCCGATCAACGTTCCCTTTGTATTCCAGTGCCCTGCGTCAGGGATCAATGAGCGCGGCGTCCACGAGGTGCTCTGGTACGAGCGGAGCATCTCAGACTTGCGTGACGAGAGTGAACGGCTGGATGGCCGTCGCGTTCTCCTCCGATTTGGCGCGGTGGACTACGAAGCCACTGTATGGCTCGATGGAAACTATGTTGGAGGGCATCGCGGAGGCCATGTTCCGTTTCAGCTCGACATCACTGATGCATTGGAGGTCAATTCTCATGGCTCCCACCGATTGACCATTCGCGTCTATGATGCAGCTCATGATCTGACTCAGCCGCGGGGAAAGCAGTATTGGGGTGCCAAGCCGGAGAGCATCTTCTACACTCCGTCCGGAGGAATCTGGCAGTCCGTGTGGCTGGAAGTCGCTCCTACAGCGCGGATTGCTGACAGCAGTTATGGCACTGTCATTCGCTCCAACGATATCAAGACGGGAGACATTCACTTCGACGTTGCGACCCTGGGCTTGCAGGCCGGCCACAGATATGCGGTTGAGGCAGAGGTCAGCTTTGGGGGCCAATTGGTTTCCAAATCTTCCAAGGTCGACGTCAAAGAGGGAGCAGCCAAGTTCAGCCTAAGTGCTCGCCTCGCAGAGAATAACGTTGCTACTCTGCCAGAATCAGTGCTTCAAAACGCACCGTTGGATGATACCTCTTGTTGGCGAAATGGTGTGGCCCTCTGGTCGCCAGAACATCCTCAACTGTACGACCTGGTCCTCCGGCTTTTTGATTTGACCTCTGGCCGGGAGCCGGATGAAATAACGACGATCACAGGCATGCGATCGCTACAATGGGCTGACGGGGACGGCCTATGGAAGCTGAATGATGCTCCTTATTTCCAGATCCTGAATCTGGATCAGGGCTATTGGCCGAATTCGTTCCTAACTCCTGAGCGCGACGATAGCCTGCGGGTAGACATCGAACTTGCAAAGAAGATGGGCTTCAACGGGTGCCGTAAGCACCAAAAGGTCGAGGATCCCCGATTCTACTACTGGGCCGATCGGCTCGGATACTTGGTCTGGGCGGAAATGGCGAATGCCTATCAGTTCAACCGCGAATACGTTGATCGCTTCGACCAAGAGTGGACAGAGGCTGTCAAGTTGGCAATCAACCACCCATCTGTGGTGACTTGGACGCCAGTCAACGAGAGCTGGGCGTACACGTCGCTCAAGGATAGCGTGGAGCAGCGCAACCACATTCGCGCTCTCTACTTTTTGACCAAGTAAGTCTTAGAAACCAACCGTTTTTGCTATATAAAATGCTCATCGATTGTCAGGACATTGGACCCCACGCGGAGCATCAACGACAACTGCGGTTGGGAACACGTCCACACTGACCTGACCACTTTCCACGACTACAGCGATGCTCCTGCGTTGGAGAAGACGTGTGCAGACCTGAACGCCATTCTCGGTCCCAAGGCCGGGAGAGACATGTTCGTTGGCGAGATTCCCAACGTCGACGAAGGCGCCAGCTACAATCCCAAGGCACCCATCATATGCTCTGAGTTTGGCGGCGTGAATATCGCGCTCTCCAAGAAGGATGCAGGAGAAGAATCCAGAGATTGGGGCTATACTACAGCCACGGACCCCGACGACCTGTTGAAGAGGATCGAGCGACTGGCCAAGGGCGTTGCGGGCGGAGGGTACTGCTGCGGCTTTGTTTGGACGCAATTGTGAGTGGGCTTTTCTTTCGTTCTCTCTTCTCACCTTTGAGTACCTAGTAATCGTCTTGCTAACTGAATTGTAACAGAACGGACATTGAGCAGGAAACGAATGGGCTGTACTCGTTTGGTCGGCAGGAGAAGCTGCCCGCGGCAAAGGTCAAGGCGGTCTTTGAGGAGGCGGCGCAGCTGTTTTACAAGAGGGTGAAGAGCTGAGGAACTATATCACATAATATACATTCAACTATGGGGATGAATTGTTTATGCACTGCTAAAGGATAGTAGAACACGACGCATCTTGCTTATAATTTGTCCACCTCACTTTATAATCCGACGTGATGTACGTTATAGAGAGGTACGTAGCCCAAGGTGGAACTCAGCAAGCACTCAAATGCCACTCTATTGTAGTGCAATATTTTTCCTGGTGGCAAAACAAACCCTCATAAGATGAGATGAAAGCTACCTCTTTCAACCGAGGGGATATGGTGTAGGGGTATCACGTTTGCTTTGCATTGTTCAGTTAATGCAAGCCTGTAAAAGGTCGGGGGTTCAAATCCCTCTGTCTCCACGTGTTCTTTCTTTTTTTGCTTTTTCTCCAACACCCCCCTGGCTTTCACTTTAAGAAATACCACATGTATCAAATCAATTCTTTTTTTTATCTTCTTCAATTAGCTATTCCAAATGTAATTTAATTCATTTATTAGAATGATAAAAATCGTTGAAAAGGCTGCCTCGTACCATGTAGCCTTCATCCGAGCTTTTGCCGCATCCCGCCCCCCATGCAATGCAACATCAAACCACCACTTTGCCCTTTTTGAATCACCATGATGACGGCGGGGCAAGCTTCGCACCAGCTCCGACAGTGCCGCCCTCTAGACAAGGTTGCGTGCTAATCCTTCGACTCATTATTTGACAGAGGGGGAAAAAAAATTGTATAAACGCTTTGTTCCCCCTTCTTGAATCTGTCGCTGCAAGCGTTTTTGTTCATCCATCATTTTACGTTGATTGAACGAGAGAAAGTCCAAGATGGAGTACGTCGAGCACCGCATGAACGAAGAGGCCAGCAAAGAAGCCGTCAGGTACGCATTTCCTGATCTTTTTTTTTTTTTCCAAAGGTGTACTGACTGACTTTGACATTCGTCTTGCAGCGCCGGCCTCGTCTCGCCGCTCAACCTCCTCCTCCTGTCCATCATCCTGTACACAGCCTACTCGACCTTGTTCGGCAAGTCGAGCTACCCGCAGCTGCCGAAGCCGCCTCCGCCCGTCGTCTTCCAGACATACAACCCGCACACGCTGCTGCCCTTCAACGGGGAGAACGGAGCGCCCGTCTACCTGGCGGTGCGGGGCCGCGTCTTCGACGTGTCGCGCGGCCGCAACTTTTACGGCCCCGGCGGGCCCTACGCCAACTTTGCCGGTCGCGATGCCAGCCGCGGCCTGGCCTGCGGCAGCTTCGACGAGGACATGCTGACCAAGGACCTGGACGGGCCGCTCGACACGCTGGCTGACTTGGGCGAGGAGGAGATGGAGGCGCTGAGGGGCTGGGAGGAGCGCTTCAGCGAAAAGTACGACGTCATTGGTCGGTTTGTGTCGATGAAGGAGTTTGAGGAGCTGAATGCCAAGAAGGATTAACTACTGCGAGACCGTTGCAACGTAGGGGCAATGTTCATTTCAAACCGGGGCGAATTCAGAGGATAGCTTAAGCCTTTTTTTTTTTTTTTATGATTTGAGGAAATAAAAAACACATTTGATAGAACAAGACCAAAAAACTCCATTGCCATGCCGTTTCTCAGACACGAGAAAGGATACACACACGAAAACAGGGGACTAAGCACACACTACTTGACATGTGTGTGAGAGTGTCCCCATCCGAAAATAACCCATCCATCATTCCTTTTGCAACAAGCAAAACTCTTCTTGACATTGACAATATAAAAAAGGAGATCAAAATAGTGAGCAGCTGTAGAATCCAGCGCGTTCACAAAAAGGCCATCCGCCATCCTTCAGAATACCTGTCCCTTGTACTCCTCTTGGGGGCTCTATCATCGTGGAACAAACCAAAAAAAAAAAGAAGATGTATATATGGCGATAATTATATATAGCAAGGGGGATATAATGGCGTCCGATATTTTCGAAATAGGAGATAATAGATGGAGAAGAAATTGACGTCGTTCGTTATAGTTCCAGAATGGCGGCCGCGCCGTTTATGAGCGCTGCCGTCTTGGTTATGAATCTGTTGGCCTCATCCCACAGGCCGGCGTCGATGAGATCACGAATGGCCGGGAAAAAGGCCCCGTCGTAGCTTGACCACAGCTGCGGGCCAAAGACGACGTGCTTGAACTGGGTACGATTAGGGATCTGCAGCATGTTAGAAAAAAACGTTAGCAATCACCGCTCATCCATCGGGCAGAGAAATGATAAAAGAGAGAGAAAAAAAAAAAGACTTACGCCGCCGCCCAGCTCCAGGTCCAACAACAGCGACTCGAACAAGGCCATCTTGTTGTTATACGTGATCCGCGCAACGCCCAGCTCGTTCGTCTCCCATCCTCCGCTCTTCATGATGGCACGGTCCCAGTCCATTTCCCACTTGGAGAACTCTTCTGCCTTGGCTGACACCGTCTTCGTCGCATTTTTGAGAGCGCCAAATTGAAGAACTCCCTTCTTGTTGTTCTTCTCTTCCTCTTTGCTCGCCCACGATTCCAGCTCGTCGACCCATTCCTCGAGACTGCGGCCGTAGTTGATCATGTCAAAGGGCAAGATAGGCCGGTCCGCGAGATCGAGCATGATCAGGCCGACGACTTGGGCCATCAGACCGTGGTACGTAAAGTCCGGGTCGATGACCTGCTCCATCAGATCAAAGTTGTCGTAGCTGGAGTGGAAAGGGAACGGCTCGCCGGTAAATTCAAGGTCCAGGGAGCTCGTCCCGGCAATGTCCTGGAAGGCAACGTAATCACTACCCGCCCCTAGGCCTTCCAGTTTGCTTCCTCTATTATCCCACAAGTCTTTCAGGGTCGTATTTGAATTCGGGTCCATGACGCGGTCGATGGCGTGGAACAAGCTCTTTCGGAGGGCAGGGGAGCCGGCGGCCCGGAACTGCGACCCGGACACGACGGTGTCGAGGTTGATGTAGGCATATGCGTTCTCGCGCAAGGCATCTACATTCTTCTCCACAAACTCCGTGGATCCGATCAGGTTGTACTCTTCCGCATCCCACGACATGAACTCGATGGTGCGGAGAGGCCTCCAGCCGCGGTCTACCAGGTCGGCAAATATGCGCGCCAGCTCAATCATGATGGCGGTCCCCGTGTGAGGGTCGGTGGCGCCAAACGCCCACGCATCTCGGTGGTTACCCAGGATGATGGACTTGGCCGACTGCTCCATGCCTGTAATCCTGCCGTAGACGTTCCAGATCGGCTGCTTCTCGATCTCGTCCTGCTCATTCTGCAGACGAACCAGCGGCGACGAGGCGTTTCCGGTCCACCACTCCGCCACCTCGGGAACACCTCCCTTCCAGGCATCCGGCACCTTTTGTCCAAAGCCCTGAATGTGCTGCAGCAGCACTTGCGCATCTCTCCAGGCGAGCGGCAGACTGGGGATCTTGACGAGGCCCGGTGTGTCTTCCACCTTCATCCGGGGCACCTCCTTCTTGCTCTCCCACCCTGGTGTCAGGACATCACCCACCACCCAGCTCATCAGGCTGACCGAGCCTCTCTGGACACCGTCTTCCGGCATATACCGCCCGCCGGGGGCGACGTCGCCTTTGAGGAAACCGTCATCTGCAGGATCACTGTAGATGAGACAGCCCGCGAAACCGGCGAGCTCGGCCCCCTTGACTTTAAGAGCCCGGTCTGTCTGCGTACCGTAATATCGGACGAGAGCGATGGCTCCTTTGGGATCGATGCCCAACTCTTTGAGCTTCTGATAGTCTTCTCTTGACCCGTAGTTGGCATAGATCAATGGGCCTTTTACATCGCCAGACTTGGAGTGTCCATGAAAGGCAAAGGGCTGCCTTCCAGCCGACTCGTCACCGCGCTCAATCTCTTCCAAGGCAGCCGTCCAAATGGCCTGCTCCCCAGCGCTATCCATGATCTGCACGGTCCGGCCGTTTTCGCGCGGATAGTTGAGGTAGACGTAGTATTCGTCGAGCTCGACGTTTTCGAGCCCCGCCTTGGTGAACATTGACTGGACATCCATAGCCGTTGCGTAGTCGCCTTCCGTGCCGGCAATGTGCGCGTAGCTCGAGTAGATCTTGACGGAGGCGCGCATTCGCCGCGGGTCGACGCTCTTTTGGAGATGGATTCGGAGGTCTTCCGGATCGAAGCGCATGCCGGTGTTGTTCAGCCCGTTCGTCAGGCCGGACAGCATGCCGCTGGCAAAGAGGAAGTACATGAAGCCGAGGACGATGGCGAGCGCGAGGAGGCGCGCAAACGTGACGATGAGCATCATGCTGCTGACCTTGGGGAAGGCAAAGTCCTGCATCCAGGATCTAACGTTGTCAGCAACCTCCTCGCGGGCATTCTCGTCGGCAGCGGCAGACTCGTCCGCTGATGGTCGCGACGGCAGGCGGATGCGCAGCCGAGGCAGCCTTGGCCGCCAGGACCATTTCCACGCCGGCAGCGACAGCGTGAAGCCTATCCTCTTTCCCCACAGCGAGCTCCTTGTGCGGCTCGGCTCCTCAGTCTCCAGCTCCTCCATCTCGCGGCGCACCTGGTTCGTCTCGTCGGCATCGCTGTCGCTCCATAGGTCGTCTTCGTCATCGGTTTCCGCCGTCGGGGCCCGATAGCCATCGGCACGTCTGGCGCCCGCAGCATTATCGGCACGGGGTAGCAGCGATCGCGATTCGGTCTCGGTCGCGTTCCGGTCGTCAATGGGGTCTCTCGAGGGCGGAGGCGGCGCCCAGGCACGGCTGCTGCCGCTGCTGCTGCTTCCGGCCAATGCCTCGTCATACGTCGGCGGCACCGGATCGTAAAACGGCACCTTTTCGGACGGCATGGCGGGCTACGTTAGGTTGTTGTGTGTAATACAAAGAAAGAGCGCAACGCAATCATTCGGGAGATGTCGTTCTATAGGCGGGCAAGCGGGCAAGGTGAGGCACGCGATGTCGAGGGGGCCATCCAGACCGAGCACGAAGCGAAGCAAAGCCACTAGTAATCGTTCCTTTCTTCTTCTTCTTTTTTTATTTCCCCCTTGTTCGTTCTAGGACAATCCAAAGCGGGCAATCAAAACGAGTGTCGAGAAAAATGAGAGAAATGGCGGCGGTTTGTACAGATAGGGTGAAAGAGGTGGCGAAGAGGTACGAAAGGGGAGATTCGAAAATACCAAGAAGGAATGAGATGTCAGCAAAAGAAGAGGAGAAAAAAAAAAGGACCGGTCAACGAAGCCGCATATCCAAAAGGGAGAAAAAGGCGATGAAGGCGTCAACGCAAGCCGCTTGCTCGAGGCGCTGGCGAAAGGATGGGGGATCTGGAAGAAGAGCGCAGAAAGCAGTGAGGGCGATGGCCGGCTTACGAAGTCCCTGCCACTAAGTCACCACACACATTAAAAAAAAGATAAGGGATGATGACGATGCAAGCAGGAAGGGAAAAAAAGCCGGGGGGTCCGCTTTGCTTCTTTTGCTGGAGAAAGCTTGCAATGCACTGCCCGCTGGGGGTGTTGGAGAAAGTACAATATTTGAGCAACGAGAGGGTTGAGCCTTTACCCTGTACGGAGTAGCCTAGTTTGGCCCTCTTTTTAGCTCGCCGCCCTCTGGCAGCACCCCATAGCTTATAATAGGGACTACCAAGCACCGCCGCAGCAGCCATTACAGCGTGCTGTGCCCTCACTAGAGGCCCCCTTCTCCACAGCAGTTGATCTCCCCCGGGGGCCCTAAACGCCCCGAGGCCGCCCCTATCGAACAGCGCTTCGAAACGCGCACAGTTACATGAAATGCCCGCGCTTTTTGGCGTCCGTCTGCACCTCATTTGGGCCAAGTGACAAACGCCACATGCTGGGCTGTTCACCCACCCGCCTCCGCAGATATATGTTCAGCATCGATCAGGAAAAGGCAAAGGCAATTAGCTTGCTTGTCAGCAAGTGGTGACGGGACTCCGGACACGGGGGAGGTATCGTAGCTTGAATGCATATTTCGAAAGCAACATCATTCAGCCAGTAGCCCGACTAAAAAAAACCCCTCACAGCCCACACACTCAACTCATTGCCACGTTCGTTACCTTATAACTTGTAGTATAAGTAATATCAAGTCAAGGTACCAAGATAGGTCGGGTCACTAGGTAACTCATCCTTCCATCCCAATGCCATGGGGCCTGGCAAAAGTAGGATCAGACAGATGGCGTCTTAACGTCGGAACTATCACATTTGCCTCGTACCCCAGCAATTAGCGAAATCCGTGGGAATCCTTCAAGTAGGTAGCTCCCCCCTCACCACCTGTACCCAACAATTACGTGCCTCCCTCCTCAACCGAAGGATGCTGAATTTGTTATAATTCCATCGATACGTACTACGAATAGTTCCAAGTATATCAATGCCAGTACGCAGCATCGCTTTAAATAAACCATATACTACTATCGCTCGTTCTACATTCATATTTGCGCTGCCCGCCTCTAATGACAAGATTGTATATGTAGTTCGATTAAAAGTACATTGTCATGCCCCTATTTACTCCGGCTGTTTTCTTGGTGGAATTATACATCTGCATGCTCTCATCCATGACGACCTCGCCCACTCTCTCCGCCAAGAGCTTGATTTTTTTTTTCTCCGTCACGGTCTTTCAACCACAAACCCTTCCCCCCCTCCCCTTCGGCCAACAGCATCATCTGGATGAGTTGCCTTCTTCCTAGCTTGGGTACAGCACGACGCCCTCATACTGCCGGCTCTTGATGTTCTCCAAAGTTTGGTAGAAATGCTTCTTGCTGGTCTCAATCGAAGCCGAGTCCTGCTGATTGCCCGCCAGGTTGGAGTGGATCAGCTCAATGAGACCATTGAGGTACTTCGTTGTGACCTGAGGAAAAAGAAAGAAAACAAGGTTAGCTGATGGCACATCTTGTGAAGCAAAGTCCGTTGATAGAAGCAACTTACAGATTCATTCTGCTGGTCAAAGTAATAGACGTAGCGATCCAGAATCTCCACAAAGAGCTCGATCGACGTCGCCGTCTCCATGCACGAGTCGGCCACACGAAGAGCTCGTTGCAGACACTCAAGCACCCGCTTGCCGTCCCGATAGAGCTGTTGATCAAAACATGTCAGCAAATCAATCTCTCATACTGCCTACGGCATCGTTCCCAGCTTGCAGAGGGGGAAAAAAATTACTCCCGATGCTTACCTCAGTCTCTTCGGTTTCGCCGTTGGCGGCAATTGGTGTGGCCCACCATAAGTGGCTCGCCAGGTAAACGGCCCGGCATTGGTCTGGTTTCCGCAGCAGCTTGCTGCCGTGCTGAGCGCACTTGGTGATCAAGGTATCGTAGTTCTCCTTACCAAAGTTGCGCGTTTGGTGGAGTGAGCTGGCAATGACACAGACTGCCTGGAACTGCGCCTTGGAATCGGAGATGGACTCTTCATAGGCCGTGAAAGCCTGCGCAAAGAATTCATAGGCCACCTCCTCAAAGCCGGTCAAGTCTGCGGTCTGCCCAGCCCAGCAAAACAGACGCAGAGCCAGCTCGGCCACTCCTGCGCCGTTTACGCGAGTATACAGCGTGCTGATGGCGGAGTGGATGAACTTGAAAAGAGCGTTGATCTGCGTCTCCCAGTTGTCGTCGAAATGCTCCCTGGTCTTGAACTTCCTCGCCAACTTGAGACATGCCGTTATCAGCGGCGGCGTGGTGGTTCGGATCCGGTCGTTGCCCTCCGCAAAGGCCTTGCGCGTTAGCTGCAAGAGCTTGAACTGCGTGTCGTTGTCTTCCGCCTGGAGCAGGTGCACCATCCTCGCCAGCCATCCCTGTTCCTCCATGGTCTCGTCGGTTTCTACGGCTCGCCTTTGGGCGCTCCCGGGATAGCCCTGCGGCGCCTGGGTTCCCTCCTTGATAAGCACTGACAGGACGTCAAGCACGTGTTCTAACTGATCGGGCCTGGAAATCTTGATTTGGTCTTTCAACAAGCCGCGGATGATCCCACCAGCCACAGCTCGGCGGGTGGGATATGATTGAGCCTGGAAAAGAGGAACGTAGGTCGGGAGAGATAATGCGGTGAAGATGGATACGTAATGGTTAAGGGGTGCCTGCAGGAGCGCGAGAAGACTCTGCTGTGCTTGAGGGGAATGGAGATCGGCGTTGTTGATGTTCTCTTTGGTCTTCGTCGTGGCATAAGCCAGGATCTGGTCCACGTAATCCAACCGGTCAGGGTAGTTGTTCAGCGCCAAGTTGCACAGAGACACCAGGAGCGCCACCGTGTCTTGGATAGGGAGATGCTGAGCCTCGACCAGGTTTTTGACCTGCGCAAAGAAGACTTCGTAGAGCTGTACGTCCTTGGAATCACTTGTCTGCCCATTCACAGCCGTCGGTTCTGCTTCGGTGGTGGGCGCCGCTGATTCGTCTGGTCTAGCGGCGGGCTCTCCCTCGGTAGCTGTGGGCGGTGGTGCAGACGCCTCTCCGTCTGCTGGTAGCTGATCGCTCTCAGCGCTAGCTTTGTTATTCGCATCCTCTGCTGCCTCTGCTGTCGGCTGTGCGGGCCCTGACTGGTCGGCTGCCGGCTCGGCCTCTTTCTGCAGCTTGACCTTTTCGAGCAGCTTGGCCAACGCCTCTGCTTCAGCCTTCTCCTGATCTGGACCCTTCTCAGCCGTCCCTTCCCGCTCAGCATACTCGGACAGACGGTCCATGAGGCCAATGACGATGGCCTTGACGTCCACATGGGGGTTCAGCCTCGATACTGCCCCGAGGAACTGATCCAGCGTGTGCAGATGAAACTCGTCGGGGAACACCTGCGTGATGACCTCCAACAGGTATTCCTGGGCCAAGACGTCCCGACATTGCACCACCTGTTCCAACAGCGGCCCAAGAATGCCCGTTTTATACGTCTCCAGGTCGACCAGCTGGCTCAAGCGCACAATATTGCTTCCCACGAGGAGCTGGAGCTCCTTTCTTTCACGGATCCGCTGTTCCCTCTCGCGCGAGTGGCCCTGGTGCTGTAGGCGAACCCAGAGCTTGTTCATTTCCACAAAGTTGGTCAGGATGAAGTTGATTGAGTCGCTCAAGTTGCCCTCAGGGCCATCACCATCGCCTGTCGGAAGGTAATCCCTAGCTTGCCCAGACATGTAATAGCGGAGGAAGAGCCCCCGAATGGGATGCTGCACGCCGCGGCTCATGTCCATCATGTCCTTCATCAACTCTTTGACTGGCGCATCCGGTATTGACATGTACGCCGTGCCAACAGTGACCATGAGATAGAGCCTAGGAATGATGTTTCCGGCGTATTGAACCAATTCGTAAAGATCTGCCAGGTGGTTTACCGGGTGATTCTCTCGAAGATGGACGGCCAGGAAGCGCAGGGCATCGAAGATGGCCATGTAGAGCTCGTAGTACTGCTTCGGGCCAAGGCTGCTCGTGCGGAGCTCGGAAACCAGCGTCGAACTACCAAAGGGCAAGTAAAAAGAATGCGTCAGCCTCTTCTCTCTCTTTCTGTTGGATCATAGAGCCGCGTCGTCAGGGCGGCGACATCACGGCAGCACATACCAGCATTTCAGGGCGTCCATGAGCTTTCCGGGAGTATCGAGGCATTTTCGCATGAGCGACGTCTGCTGGCGCACGGCGACCAGGGCATCCTCAAGCAGTCGGGCCTGGTCCTCCAGGGGGGCCGGCGTGGCCATTGTCGAGAGCTTTCTAGCAGGCAGCGGGGTATCTTGAGACTGTGGATGGAAAGCAGAAACGAGCCCTCAACCAGGCATTGACGTGCAGCTGAGCGTAGCGAGTGCGCCGGTTCGGGCTGTCGAGTTTGTCTGTCGGATCGACTTGTGGTGGGCAGGAATGAGACGAGGATGAGAGGCGAGCGCAAAAGAGGCTTGGCTGCCAGTGACGACAGCTTAGCAGCCAAAGGCGGCGCTGAGGCAACGACACTGGAGCTCCTCGAACGAGCTAATACTGGGGGGGGGGGGGGGCAGTAGCAGAGAGTACGTACCTGGTATTGCGCTCCAGGAGTGGGGGGGAAACAGCTTGCGCAAACACAGAGAGCGCTGCCACGTGATAAGTACCTAAGTACATACCCTTTATTTCCTGAAGCTGGCACTAGAAAGGCAGATTGACATGCCACCAACAAAAGCCACCATTTCAACAGGAACAAACAAAGCTTTGGGGTTGTCGTCCAGCACGCGGACGGTACTACTATTACTATCCTATGTGAATTGACCTATGATATCTTGCGATGATTTTGCTCCCGATGAATTGACTACGAATATGCCTACTAGAAGCAAAGCTGCCCGACGGAGAGATAGACAAACGTGATGCACAGCAAGCCGCTATTGAAGACAGATGCCAGCTTTGCATACTTCTCAGATACAGACTTGCAGCATAAGATAGAACGAGGCTGGTCAGTGACACCGAATTACAAGATCAATCACGTCTCGAACGACAGGTAGAGCTCTTTCTCTGCCTCGCCTCGATGAATTGGCCTGTTACTCCACCCATACTCGACATATTGAGAGATGTTTAATTGAACCCTCTACGTTTTCTTCATAAAGAGACAACAGTGCCTACATGCTTTCATAAACACGGATACTCAAGAATCACAGTTGTGAATTCAATCAAGTGAATTACTTTTCAGAATCAAGCAATCTATCTCAGTTTTCGTTCCGTGCTTGATATGCAGCCTATAAAATAAACGCCAAATTCCAAACGCCAGGTCCCAAACGCCCGCTCCGTATGTTTATCGCTTCCAACTTTTACCACTTAATGACCTTTTGAGGGAAAAACTCATCGATAAGCTCCAAATAGTACGGCTTCAACTCTTCCACGCTAGGAACATCGTCACTCTTGCTGTACAAGTCATACGGGTTGAACGCCTGGACAGCCTTTAGCATCTCAACGTCCTTTTCGCACATAAACTCTCGATAGGCTCCCTCTCGGTGCCAGGGATAGAAAGAGTGATAACGAATCATGGCGAGAGCCTCATCCGGGAGAGTCGACTGGTCGCGAACGACGTGGTAGAGGTACTCGTCATGGCCCCAGCTCAGCATCATGTTGTCAAGGCCGCAACCGGGTGAATATATGCCGTACTTCGTCGAGTACACGGGGTCCTTAGTGTCAGGGTTGTTGGCAAAAGTATCCGACAGGATGATGCGCTTATCAAAGGCACAGCCCACAGGAAACGTGTCTCCAACGACATCCCATTGGCCCTGCGTGCCAAGTTCGTCAAAGAAGAGCATGAGTTTGCCGAGATCGTGGATGAGCCCGGTGACTTGCATCCATCGAGGCTTGCCATCACGACGGATAGCCTCCGCGGACTGAAGCAGATGCTCAATCTGAGATAGCGATGTGTCCGGGTCAGATTCGTCAATAAGAGTGTTGAGCTTCTCTATGGCCTCCCAAACGGTCATTTCCGGACGAACTCTCGAGGCACTGTGAAAACGGTTACGGGCAGCAAGGTTGTATGCGACTGTTTGTTTCTCATGTTGTTCCTTGTAAAAGCTCTTGACCCGGTCGCAGGCGTCCTCATACTGGCGAAAGTTTGTCTTGTCTTTGTTGGCGTCAAACTTGGATTCCGAGTCGTACTTGATCGTGTTCACATCGTCAATGGCGTCAGAGACATTCTCCAGCTTCTGGCCGGCTGTGTAAGCAAAGGCCTCCCCGAGATCAGCAATAGCGGTTGGCGCCATGGCGATAGCAAATCCTTCCAAGCGCGGCGAGTGATTTGATGGGGACCGATAATCAACAAGACTTGGAAAGATAAAGCCGTCGAATATATAAAATGCGGTCCAAAAATGTTCAATGAAGATGAGGACACAAACGCTCAAGACGTTCACAAAGCCTTAAAAATAACCCTTCTATGTCCAGATGTTGTCAACTCCCAGGATAAAAGAACAACTCTTCAGCTGGAGGCCGTCGGCCTTAAATATCTAGCTACACGCCCATGATAGGGACCTTGTCGTCTCGGGCCCCATTTCACCGAACTGCCCTTTGTACGTCATTTGATAAGCTCCTCCGCCCCTCAATATCATCGCCAACGTGCAGGCTGTAGGTTGTGCGATGGGTCAATCGCAGACACAAAATCTGGACCCTTGTGGAACAGACGGCGGCGGCATTTCCATATTTGGCGTCATTCTCGGGTTAGCGCCGCCGAAGGCTGCCAAAACAGGCTATCCCCGGATTTTGTCTTGATTGTGCGCGAGCCTAGATGTTGGATGGCGGGCAGGGTTGCTTATTCAAGTAAACGTCAGAAGGGCAACTTCTTTTCGGATCAAAAAGACGTCTGCGGCAATGTCACTCATCTATAGGTTTCCGTCCTTTCAAAATTTTCTTCTTCCTTCATCATGAGCGAACCTTGGCCGTGTTATTCCCAGTATTCACGTCGAGATCTAACCAAGCTGATGAGCGACGCATTCCAACACGGATCGTTAGGGCATCCAACTCTATGTATCCCAGGCTCACACTACATATCTGGTATCCATCATTCTCACCTATAATGGAGCAAGACCAAGTGAACGTTACGCGGCGCAGAAATGCTCCTGGTCGGCTGGATGTTCGAGACCCCTTTTTCCCTTACCATCGGATGTGAGCACCGTGCCTGGTAGATGGTCGGCTGACTGCAAGATCCACAATTTACCGCCGGTGTCGCCTTGAGCTGTCTTAAATTCGCTGGCCAAATTCAAACGACGGAAATTGTCTGATATAGTGTGCTTGAGAAAATATAAAAGGTCTAATTCGATCATACGATGGAGATGTGTCCAGCCTGATAAAAGGAGAAGTGTATAGCAGTGGACCTCGTTCCCGATGACCTGACTTTCTTTTCCCGTGGTTGACGCTGCTGTCTAGTCAAGGTAAGATGCGGCTTATCCTACCGTTTTAAGCTGTATAATCATCTTGAATGAGATGTTACGTGCTACTTTTGACGGCAAGTCTTTGTCACAGCCCACAAAATAGCATATGAAACGCCATTTACATATATGTCATAAAAAGAAATTTAGCTACAATTGTCGATTATGAATGTCATCCACCTTGAAGCATTTATATAACCACCAGGCTGGCATCTTCTATGACTGATGACGTTCACATGCAGCGTTTGCACTACGCAGAGTTGCATCCTTTGCCTGCCTCAAGTCTAAAAAAAAGTTTCTTTGTTTCAGTAGGGCAATCGATTCTAAAAGAAGCTCCTTGTGATGCAGCTAATCTTGACCTCAGCCCACACCAACTCACAGCCAAAAGTTTCTATATCCATCAAACATGAATATCATATATCACACCTCGATCAATTCACTGATAGTTCCCTGAAAGATCTATAGTGTAGCTCGTACCTGCTGTGAGATTGAGTTGCTGTTTCTCCCTCTCGTCCCCATGTATTATCTTTGTTATCAGTGGCTTCATAGACGCCACAGTGAATGCCCAGCCACATCTACCTCAAAGTGTATTTTACTACATCAGAACTCTAGTATTCATACCGACGTCTGTCTTTTACACTAGAAATCTGTCGAGAACCTGACTCCTTGCAGTTCTAAATATAGTGATGTGATCTACATGGAAGAGATTGTTAAAAAAAAGCAAAAGTGTCCAATCATTAGCGGATTACGAAGTCATTAGTTCTCCATAATCCGTTTCCTATTGACAAATCTTAAGCATATATTTACAATAAAGCTGAGACTGTGCAGTATCACATATACTTTTTACAACAGGAATAGGTTTCCACCCTACTCGTCGTCCATCTTCTTCAATCTATTCCTCAACCACAAACAAGAGCATGGCTTCCCAGAATATAATTAAAAGGATTACAATTTTTATAGATTGTATTATATGAGACCGAATATCCCATTGTCTAGAATGCTTGTTGAATTGCCGCAGGCACATGACATGTTGCCAATACTTTCCCTACATAAAACGTTCTTCTATTCCGATTGATACAACCTATAGCCACATGTGGAGAGCCAGCTGATCCAGCTAAAAAGGGGTTTCTATAGTAACACTTTGTTCAACCGCTTTGGGAAGTAGAGTCAAGGAGAAAAGGCAATAACAAGGGTCACCTTCGCCGCAAACCAATGACAGGGGCCCTCCATAAGATTGTTAAAGCACAACACGTCGACTATGGAGACAATCAAACGCCTTACAAGGGTTTACAGGATACTCACGTCTGTTATTTCATTGTAAGCGCAACAAACCGCTAGTGGAAGAAAATACACCATGGAACATTCGTCGCTTGAGTCAGACTTTGGGAGCACGGGCTTGATACTACGTCGTACATACAGACGTCTGTTATGCAAACGAGCTGACCAAGGCTAATTCGGCCGAAATGACACCAGATCTGCCATCGTGTGGAGATGGAGACTATTCAAGGATGCGAACCTGTAGGGGTTCTAATATCTGGGCATATAACCCCGGCAGTCATCAAGCCAGCTCCCAGCGCCAAATCGCCGATTTCTCGGAAATGGTCTGTAAGCGTGCAAATGCGGACGATGCAGGTCCTAGTCACTAGAAGTCTTCGTCAGTCGCAAGCGCTGCCTGATGATTATTGGACGCCGTTTGATATGACCTGCCCGACTACTGTAGCGCGACTGGGAAGATTCCTGCAGTCATTAAGCAACTAATGAAATGCATCGAGAATGGAATATGTCTAGCGGGCTCTTGAACTTGTTACATGAGGACACATAGCCTGTACAAGATTGATAGAAGAGGCCGTGGAGTAGATGTCATGCCGCTGTGACACATTGCCACTACACGCCGGGAATCCTCCCGGCGCCTGTCACTCCAGCGGTGAGCCTGCCCTGGCAAAGCGGATCATCGGCGGACAATGCGGCATGGGCTTTGGGACGAAGGGAAATGACTGGTACCGTACTTGAGGCGCTGGGCGGCTTGCTGTGTACTCCATATAAAGGTAAGGAGACGCAGTGATAGTATGAGATGAAAAGGCGGGTATCGCGCGAGACAATCGTATGGACGCGGCCCTAGGCCCGTTCGACTAGAAGTCCAAGGGGATGACTTAGTCTTACTGCGACAAACCAGGACGCGGTCTCATGTCGGCATATGCATGGCATATTCACTGGTTTGGTATGTATTACCCTAGCTTCTACTTGCTGTTTGGCAATGGAGAATTACCGTCGACCAGAACAGCTTGCATCAGCTCGGACCAGCGCGCATGAGGGGGCTGTGGGCAAGGATCCATGCTCAAAGACATGCGAAGGCAATGCAATGCTAATGTAATCATGGATTTGTTTTCCCGAGGGTTACGCCAAAGGCAGGGAACCCACCAAAATCGGCGTGCCCTGCAGATACCTACTTGGGTATACTTGTTGCCATGCCATTCTCGTCCAGCCACTCGGGTTCTCTGTCGGGTTTGTCGCAGTGGGGTTTGCGAACAGGTCTCCTCGTCTCAGGGCGTGGTGGAAGTCGCCTTTCCCGCTATGGTCGCTTTCGCTGGGCGAGAATTGGGCATGACTGCCTGATGTCGAGACGGCTATCCTCCGTACTTGTATGAGCTACGTAGGATTTGAGTACCGGAGACATGCAGTGGATACACTGGTCTAAACTTCGCCATATACGTGCTTGCATTGCCTTCTGGTGTCTTGTGAGTTGTTAGCCAGTCACCACTAAGATTAAACAGCCCCAACCCATCAACCAGCCAGGTTCAGTAGACGCCGGCACTGTGGTTGTCGCCCGCCAGCCGTCCGGTGAGTCCGAATGGCAGACAGCAAAGTTGCCCTTCTGTTCCTTGTGGGCCATAAAGGCCAAAGCTTGAGTATCCTTTGAGCTGGCCGCACTCGCGATTGTCGACGAAGAGGAGATGGTAGGGTCCATGCCTTTGGTTGTAAAAAGAAGCTGGACCATAATCGAACCATTTCAACAACATCGGGTCCATTTTCATTTAGGTATTTCATCCGTCTGTCACTGTCCTGCTCGCATTGTTGGCGGCTGGAGTACCGCATCTGCGGCCCCCTCCATCACACCCCACATTTTGCTGTGTTGTAGAAATGAAAGAAAACCACGACGCCGTTTGTTAAGACGTGGCTAACAATGATATGCCTACTGGCATATGGATAAACGTGGCGCGCCCACCCGTGAGCTGCCGCCGTGCTAACTTTGCTTTTTCACGTGGCGTCAATGCAGATGAGTTTTCAATTTAACACCCCAGCTGCAGAATACGCACCGGATAGTGCGAAGGAGGGTGAAATGAAAAATTTAAACACGTCCAGCGTCGTTTTGATTGTACTATGCATCGGCCGCCCTGCCGCCTTCTGGGCACAGCTACAGGCCACTTAAGAAAGCCTTGCATATGCAGGAAAGCCGACCAGAGCACGAAGCACACTCGTAGATCTTGATGTCATATCCGACAAGGCGCGGCTGGAGGGGTATGTGAGGTCAGCCCCGCGACGATGGAATCAGCTTTCGCCATCCTCTTTCGCTCCATGGCATCGACTCACCATGCGTCCTGTAATCCATCAGCCAGCCCTTCTACTGGTTGAGCAGCCCGAGATATGAGAAGACAAGTTTGGGAGGAAGTCTGACGGGAGGATTTGGGGGCGGTTGATGACCCGCGGCAAAGCATTGCTTCGTGGCTGAGATGCTATATCGAGCGTATCACCGCTGGCAACAAAGCAACCACCTCGAACCACCTAGGTAGGCGCCCTGCTTACCTTGAGAACCGATTCAGTATACTCCGAGAAGACATGATCCGGGACGCTGCCCAAGACGTCCTTCCTTCGCACACAGACTACCCTCCAACAGCTCGCAAGCCTACAGCCTCCACCTTTCTCAGCACATCGAGAACAGGCAATGTCGCCGACAGGGGGGGGTGTTTGTACCATGGCCCTTCAACCATCCAGAGCTTCTCACTGACCGCTCAGGGTCCAGTAGTCGCATACCAACTATCTCGTACTAGGGCATCTTTAGCCTGGTCTGACCTGAACTAGAGGCTCTCCAGAGGTAGGCTCTTGACGGACTGCGGCCGCAAAGATTAGAGTTCTGCATGAGCCCTCTGGGCAGGGATGAGTTTGGTTGGGAGCTCTACTTGTACATGCCCGGTGGCATCTCGTGGCCATGGTGCTTCCGCGGCCCCAACGAGAATAGACAGGACGAAGTACTCCGGCGTCGTACGAGAAATTGGGCACAGAGCAGCGATATGTTTAGAGACTTGACGGCGATCTCAGGTTAGCACGGACCTGCCCGGTAGTATTTTCACGTTTCGGCTCGGCCGCTAGTATGAGTTGTGCTCAATCTCGTCGGTCGACCAGATGCCACCGAGGTAAATGCAGGGGCTTGGAGAGGGCCTCAGCCTAATGGCCCAACGCACTTTCCACCTGATACAGCAGCCATCAATGTGCCCAGGCAGCCCGGATATACGGTCGCTACGGGAGCAATTGCCCGTGGATGGCGGGCCCAGCAGACATGATATTGGTGTATTCCGTATTACCTTGTGCGTATTACGGAGCATATGGAGATGGCGCGACAGGGGGTGCTCCAGAATGGGCCCGGCAAGGGCCATCGTACAGCCCAGGTGCATGCGGCGCATCCACTTCGCGGCAGCATGGCGATGCATGGAACGGCAAGGCGTGGCCAGCTTCAAAGAAGCGAGGACGAGCACAAAAGCAGGCAGCATGGGCCGCGATGGAGGACGACGGGGCGAGCTTCTCCTTCTCTCCACGACAAACCCCAGAGCTGGATCGGAAACCTTGTCGGCTGTGGTGGACTAAGGCAGAAAGGAAGCAAATTTGAGTCAGCAAAGCTACAGGGCAGACCAGAGAGACGAGAGCAAAGTATAAAAGCAAAGGGGATCAAAAAAGAAAAAAAAAAAAAGAAAAAAGAAAGAAAGAAAAGAGTAGAAAGGAGATTACAGACTAACGGCCGCGAAAGCTTAGGCCCGCATCTCCAGCTGCAAAGAGGCAGATCGAACCATAACATTTCACGTCTGGACCGAGTGTCTCGTTTTCGCCCTCATCCTGTCTTGATCCCTTCTTGCTGCGCACGGGTCGCCCGCTGCTCGTCGTTGGCATCTTTGTTTTCGAGATCTCCGTTCGCTGACAGGGCTGCCTGGCCTTCGCATCTTCCTTCCCCCCCCAAGGAGCTGTGGCTGGTGTTGAGCGAGAAACGGTCGCAGTTGCTGCTTTTGCTTCTTGGTCGAGCTTTCCTTCTTCTCTCCCTCACTCCAGCCTCATTTCGAACCCACCACCGTCTGGAATTCTTTGCAAGGGCGCGTAGTAAAACGCATCAACGGCCTCCCTCTTCATGCCTCTCTACTCACGATTTCTAACCCAAAATCAGCCGTCCTGATCGTCCGGTCCGCGCGTTGCAACAGACTTTTGAAAAGGCCGTCCTCACTCTTTCCCCGTCATAAGCCAGCTTTCTAAACGTCTTGTGTAACCTCCCTATCAAGATCAGCTCGAGGATCCGAGATCCCTGTCATTCGCACATCTATCTTTTCCAGACCTCAACCTTGCTGCTCTTCGATCACGGCTTCAGTCTCAGTTCCCACCCTATTCGCAGGCTTGATTGACAGCAGCGCTAGGCCCCTTGTCCCAGCAGCCAAGAGCTTCACGGTCTCTTCATTGGCCTAACATGGCCGCCATCCCCAGCGAAGGCGTGGCTCTGGTAGCCATAAAGTACTCGTATCCGGCCATTGTCTTTCTCTACTTCCTGGCCTCGTCTTTGCTTGCGACCTGTACTCTGCAGGCCCTCAAGAAGACCCAGAGAACGCCGCCGGATCGCCCCATCAAACCGACTGCCACCATCATCTTTGGATTCTTCTTGTCAACCTACATCGCCCATCTCCTCCTCCTTGGCACGCAGTCAATCATCCAAGGGTCCGCTCCCGTTGAGCATGTCGTCATCAACTACTTGTCATGCACCCTTGTTTTTGGGATTCTGCTCATTCAACTCATTGAGTCTGAAATTGTGGTGTGGTATCCCTTCCACGGATCATGGTTTTTGGCGCTGTCTTTCGAGATCCTCATCACCACCTTGACGGCTCTGAATCTTGGCCGGAGAGAATTGTCCGTTTACGACATCCTTCATACCGTTTTACTTTCACTGAGGCTAGCGTCACTCGTCGTTCTGGTTGCGTGGACTTGCCTTGGCTTATGGACGAAAGCTGACACGCCGACTTTTGATCAAGAACGGCAATCGCTGCTACCTAAGCCTGATGGAGCTCAGCCCGCTGCGGGCTCGGGCAAGCCCCTTGGCAGCTCTAGCTACGGATCGACTTCACAAAGTGACGCTGCGTCTGACGATGGCCCAGAGTATAGCTGGGAAAGAAGAGAAAGAGAGGCGCGGGAAAGCATGGAGAAGAGGCTTGAGGAAGGTGGGAGTTGGTTTGAGTATGCTAAAGGGTTCGCGGTATGTTCCCTTTCTTAATGTGTGATACGAGTCGTCCCACACCCAATGGACGACTACATCTCAACAAGTCCCCCTTTTTTCCCTTCTGACCAATTCGAACCCAAGACAACATTTCGATTGCCACTGGCTGATGTCATGCGTTTAGATTTTGTTTCCATATGTCTGGCCCGTAGGCAATTGCAGTCTGCAGCTACGTGCAGCGGCCGTTATACTGTGCCTCTTGATTTCAAACGCGTTACATCTGTTCATTCCCCGACAAACCGGCATCATCATGGATTCTTTAAGTGCTTCATCTGGCAATCCTTGGACAGCCGTCATCGTCTTCGCAATTCTGCAATTGGCGGCATCGGAGTCTGGCATTGAGCTTCTTCGTCAATGGCTATGGATACCCGTCAAATTCTACTCGCAAGATGCCCTGACGCGCGCTTCTTACTCTCATATGATGCATCTGTCTGCCGATTTCCATGATTCCAAGAGCTCGTCCGACATGATGATGGCGATCCAAGGTGGTAGCGCCGTCTCTAATGCCGTCGAAAGCATTCTGCTTCAAGCCGTTCCAATGCTGGTTGACATGTGCATTGCAATCATCTACCTCTCCATCACCTTCGGCCCATACGAAGGTTTGATCACAGTGGCCACTGGGACCGTCTTCATAATCTTTGCTACCCGTCTCGTGGCCGAATCCAAGTCGGTGAGCCGCAAACGCATCAACGCCATGTACCAAGAGTATTATATACGACACTCTGGCCTTGTTGGATGGCAGACTGTCAGCGCTTTCAATCAGATTGGTTTCGAGGACAACAGACATGCTGATGCAGTGACGAATCGTTGGCTTAAGGAGCAACAATATGCGATGAGCTGGTATGTATCCATTGCCTTCCAGACCGTCGTCCTCACCGCCGGTCTCATGGCAAGCGCATTTCTCGCCGTCTTCCGCATCAAAAACGGACAGGCGACACCAGGACAGTTTGCAATGCTTCTCATGTACTGGGCACAGCTCACTGCGCCCTTGCAATTCTTTGCCAGGCTCGGCAAAAACATGAGCGACGACTTCATCGACGCCGAGCGTCTTCTAGCTGTCATGAAAACCAAGCCCACCGTTGAGACCAAGAAGAACGCCCGGCCGCTCAAGTTTGTCTCCGGTGAAGTTGAATTTGACGAGATCTGCTTCAGCTATGACAAGCAGAAGAATATCATCAACAATGTCAGCCTCCATGTTCCCTCGGGTATGACAGTGGCTTTCGTGGGGGCGACTGGCGCGGGCAAATCAACGCTGCTCAAACTTTTGGACAGGTTCTACGACGTCACTTCTGGCTGCATTCGGATAGACGGCCAGGATATTCGAGATGTTGATCTGTTCAGGTAAGACCTGCTCCATGGGAGATGTCGTTACCAGCCGTGTGCTCCATTTATCAGTGCTAGTTGCTAACTCGCAATGTCTACTAGTCTGCGGGATCGTATTGGCATCGTGCCCCAAAGTCCAATCCTCTTTGATGACACCATCATAAATAACGTTCGCTACGGCAAAATCACGGCAAGCGATGAGGAAGTATTCGAGGCTTGCAAGGCTGCCAGTATCCATGATAAGATCTTGGGGTTTACGGATGGTGTGTAGGACTCGGCACTTTCAGTTTGTAGTTGTTAACTGACTTTTTACTTAGGCTATGAAACCCGAGTCGGCGAAAGAGGAGTGTAAGAGCTCCCTTCTCTCCTTTCTTCCTTTGCTTGTGAAATGAACTGACCGAAAGTAGGAAGCTTTCTGGTGGAGAGCTGCAACGTGTAGCAATTGCGCGGGCAATACTCAAGCAGCCTGATCTTGTCCTTCTAGATGAAGCTACAAGCGCTGTTGACACGGATACCGAACAACAGATCCAGCGATCCTTCAAAAAGCTCTGCCAAGGGCGCACTACATTCATTGTGGCGTTAGTTTCCTCACATAGTAGCAATCATCACGAACTCCCAATCGCTGATTTCTTCTCAGACATCGTCTTTCCACCATCATGAATGCAGATCGTATCGTCGTGGTTGAACATGGTAAGATCATTGAGCAAGGTACTCACAGTGAACTTATTGTTGCCAATGGGCGATATGCGGATCTCTGGTCAAAGCAAATCTTCTTGAAGCCGCAAGACAATGCCGACACAGTGAAAGCTTTTGATGACGCGAAAACTCTTGCCAACGATTCGTGTTCCGAGAGCGCGACCGCCGACAGTTCCGAACATCGGGACAAGAGCCATGTTAACAATGTTTCACGAGAAAGCAACGACAAGTTAGCCTCGAAACAAAATCAGAAGGAGGTAGATACTGACATTAACTTGCCATCCTCAGAGGATACTGACGGATCCTGTTAGGGGTCCCGATTGAATCCCGTGGCCCCAGAATTCACACCTCGATCCATGCCGACGTCGTCAAAAGCCGGTTCGGACACCACGTCTACAGCTCAAACAAGCACTTCGACTACGTCCAAGACCGGATCTTAGGCAGTCACCGGTCTTCCAAGCAAACTTCGATGGTCTGATGAAGTATCCACGACAGACGAGTGTGGCATCATGATTACAGCCAAAAGCCTTTCGACCGACTCGAGTCGCCTATCCGAAGCACATACTGCTTCTGAGAGGAGTCTCAACATGTCCAAGCATCACGAGCCGAAAAGGGTTTCTGTCAAGGTAGCTGTCGGTCAGTTTTCGCAGGTTGATCCACATGCAGCAGAAGTAAACACTGGATTGGGAGGTAAGTACAGCTGTTGCGGCGTCTCAGGTACGTTAAGTTGACATGCTCGCGATAGACTCTAGCACGAATACAGATTCAAGGTCCTCCAAGGCTGACAATGTCACTTTCATGAGGCCGCGCTACTCCCGCCGTGTGCAGTCAAAGAGTGAACCCTCGCATTTAGCTCCCACACCGGAGACTGAAGCAGAGCAATCCAGCAATGAGGTTTCACCAGAGGAGGTGGATGAAAGCAATTCTCCCGTAAGTCGAAAACTGAATTGCAGAATACGAGGCAGCCGGCGGTTAACTTTTATCCCGCAGGAGCAACGTCGTGTCTCCGCCCCAATAGCTCCAAAAAGCCCAGCACCCTCCTCAATTCCGAAACTTGGCAATAGGGGCTCATATACCACGAGACAATTGCCAATACCTCCACGTCACTCTAGCGATGGCAAATGCGGGATTTACCCAAGGCCTGCCTCTAAAGAACATGCCGAACGGAAACTGGCAAAGGCTCCGTCGACCTCAAAGGGCGAAAAAGAAACTGCCTCTGCCAGAAGCGAAAATGAACCGCCACCAAAAACTGGCGAAAATCAGTCGAGGATTGCGAGCGGCACTCGGATTATACGAGGCATTCGACGTCCGCGAGGCGGGTCTCTACGTGGTCGTCGAGGCCGCCTCTCCCGCGGCCTAATCATACACAAGAGCAATCAGGATTAAAAGCAATCCGGAGCGATAGGGATGCTCATTGAACGCAATATTATTTGAAATTGTATAAACATCATCATATGCATTACCGTGTATCATGGCCAGTCTATCTGCCTAAATAATATGCAATGAGGTCTCGGCGAGAAGGACATGTGCTATGAACGAGAGACGAAGTGAGGAGAGAGAGACGCCACTGAGGCCCTCATCTTGCGATCTGTACCATGGGAAGGAATCATAATGAAGAGGCGCCAATACAAAAGGCCTTGAACAGTGATCTTTTCTTTCCCCTTTTTGCTAGCGGTTGCTTCAGGGATGCTTATCTTGTATGTATATTGTTGTTGGCATGAATAATGTGAGTATTAGGAGGAGATGAAGGGGAGTCGAGGGCTCCATTAGCTCTCTCTATTTACAGTCATTAAGCACGCTTTGATCATTGCGCCCTGTTACTCAAGTCATATCTAAATGAAGACGTACGCCCCCTTTGAGCCTATACCCGTGATACCGCACGGCTTCACTTCAATTCCACTTTCTCATGTCCCCATCCCCCTCATTTCTCTTGACTATTCCAATCCCATCTCTGTGCCAGTTTCCCCTCCCCCACTCTTTACCGTCCCGCACCACCAGCGCCGCCGGCACCACCTCCAGCACCGCCGCCAGCACCACCAGCACCACCCATCACATTCCGTGCCCTACAAGAAATGGAATACAATGATTAGCCGTCTTGATTCTCCTTCCTTTTTTAACAGTAGAAACGGCGGTCTTGAAAAGTGGAACGGGGGAAAAAAACACTTACATCTCGGCAATGTTGGGGTCGGACATTAAGGCGCTCAGGTCGGGCATGCCGCCGCCGCTGCTGAACTGGTTGGCCATGTCCCTCAGGCGCGGGTTGCTCATCAAGTTGTTCATCAGATCGGGGTTGCTCATCAGGTTCTGGGCCATGCTGGCGAACATGGGGTTGTTCATGATGGAGCTGAGGTCGGGCAGACCGCCGCCGCCACCGCCGCCGCCGCCGCCGAACATGGAGGCGAGGTTGCTGAAGTCGGGCATGCCGCCGCCGCCGGCAGAACGTGAAACGTTGTCCTGGGACTGGTCGGCCTCGAGCTCCTCGACGCGGCGCTTAGCCGTCTCGAAGCCCTTCTTCATGGCGTCGGAGCCGCCGTTGCCCTCATACTCGATGCCCTGGCGGTAGGCCTCCATGGCGCCCTTGGGGTCGCCGAGGGCGAAGCGGGCGAGGCCCAGGCGGGACCAAGCCTTGGTGTAGGTTGGGTCGATGGCGACGGCAGCTTCGGCGTCGATGCGGGCGGAGGCGTGGTCCTTGTTGGCCGAGTGGGCGGCGGCGCGGTTGGAGAGGAAGACGGCGTTGGAAGGGTGCAGGGCGAGGGCGCGGGTGTAGAGGTCGATGGCGCCGGCGTAGTCCTTTTGGGCCATGGCAGCGTTGCCCTTGGACTTGAGGGCCTCGGCCTCCTTCTTCTGCTCCTCGGTGGGCTCAGTCGTGGCGGAATAAGGGGGAGGGGCGGAGCCTGATGAGGCATCGGCGGCGGCTGCGGAGGAGGAGGCAGCGGCAGCGGCAGCAGAAGAAGAGGAGGATGAGGAGGAGCTGTTTGCGCCCTTGAGCTTCTCGTAGACGCTGTAGATCTGGAGCAGGCTCTGCGAGCCAATGGCGCTCTTGACGGCGGCGTTGTCGGAAGGGTCGACCTTGAAGGACTCGGCGATGCAGTTGATGGCTACGTCAATGGAGTCCTTGTCCTCGGCAGTGAGGGTGCCGTCGGTGGTCGAGGTGGAGAGGAAGTCGCAGATGGCGAGCGCGAGGCGCTGCTTGGAGGAGAGTTGGGCGGCCTAAACAAAGAAAGAAGAGCAATAGTCAGTTTTCGTCATTCTATTCTTTTCTTCTCTCTCTTCTAACATCCATGAAATGAACTGATGGGTATTGGGATATTTATTTTTTTTTTTTTCTTTCCATACTTGCCAGCTTTGCGAATTTTCAAGCGGGGTGGTTCAAGTTGCTGAGGGAATGGAGGGGGAAAACCGAAAGAATAATACATACCATGGCAGCGGATGGAGATTTTCGTCAAGCGTGAGAGCTGCAGTGAGCTTTCGACGCGCTCTTCTATTTATTTCCCAAAGAGATTTGAAACGATGGAGAGAACTGAAAAGAATCACAACAAGGTAAAAAATGAGGATGACAAGATTGCCGGAGAGAGAAGGCCGGGATGATGATCAGTCGGAAAAGGGAAACAAGTTGTAGCAGAGAGAGCGGGCGAGTGGCGGCCCCGCGTCTTTTCTGGCTTAGGCTGGCGTGGCAGTGTGCCTAAAAGCGGAAAAGCGCGGGGCTTTCCAATATTTCCCTTTTTTCGATTTATTTCTATGGGGAGGGAAAAGGCTACATGTAATTTGTACGAGATACAACTACTAAAGATGATGATGATGATGATAAAAAGAACATACTAGGAATCTTTATTAAAAGGGAAACCCCAAAGTCCTTCCGAGTCTAACACTATATATACACACATGCCCAGTGACGATACCCTCAAAAAGCCCTTTGTGTCCTGCCCAAACTCCATTCCCATGCCGTGCTTTCCCATGCTCGCTGCATCAGTGTTGCAAAGCTGCTCGTTGAAACCCCAAAACGAACCAAATCACAGTAAATGTTTGTGTGTCTCCCCCGATACACCCCCAAGGTAATCACTCAAAAGGACTCTTTTTTTTGTTTTACTTCCTCCGTCGGGGTCTGTCCACATTTTTCACCTTGCGGTTCTGCATGGCGGCGACCTTTCGAGACTTGCTGTACACCCTGATGGCGTCGTTCAACACGACGTAGAGGCATCCACCCACCAGGCTGCGGCCCCATTGCTGCTGCAGCAAGCCAGGTCGACCGGATGGCGACGGGCCAAACAGCCAGTGGTTCCTAGCCGGAGCTGTCGTCCACGATCGCGGCAGTATCAGCCGCAAAGCCTCGCCCATCGCAAAGGAGATGCCCGGCAAAAGGAGAGCCCCGACGATGGAGTTGGACACGCTGGACAGCAGACCGCCGAGCCCCATGCGCCTTGCCGGAGGAGCTTGGGGTGCTTCGCGCTGGTTGTCCTGTCGGTGCCCATTTACAGGCTCATCTTGTGCGTGATCCCAATGTCCATCCTGCTCATCGTTGCGCGCTCCGTTGGGCAGCTCGAGGGCATCCGGTCCAACCTCTTCAATGAGAAGCTCGACCCTGATCTCATCTCCGTCATCCCGCTGCTCCAGACGCACCTCATTGCGAGCGGCCCGGGCGTCACGGCCTCCATTATTGGCCCCGGCCGCTGGATCCTCCTCATCCGGGTCCAGCACGTCGAGGATATTCTGGAGGAGGCCGATGAAGCCACCTTCTCCGTTGCGCTCCAAGTCCTGTCGATTAGGAGCACCACCGTCGGCGTTTGCCTGCGGCTCAAGCGGCGGCAACCCCGAGATTTGTCGGTTCAGCCTCACTTCGTAAGGCAAGACAAAGTCTCTCCAGAAACTATGATACATCTTGCGAATGATGGGCAGGGCCACCATGGCCATCCGTGGAGACGGCGGCCACTCTAGGAAGTTGTCATTACGGATCATGCTGTAGATGCCATACTATCGACCACCCGACCGTTAGTATGTATACACACACACATGAAAAGGAAAAAAGAGCCATGTATCAAAGAAAAATGATGGGGGCGATGGACTCACAATAGATGCAGACTGCATAAAGTACCTATTCGTCAGACCCGGCAGCAGCTGGCTGATGAGCAGCGTTGGCGCAACGTTCATCAGGATCAGGGCATTGATGATGCGCTCCTTGGCGAACCTCAGCGCTCCGGTAGATCGCCCGTCGATGACCATGCTGGGCCCCAGGGCAAACTGAAGCAGCGCTTCCTTGCCCGCAAAAGTCCACAGCGCCACCGCCCCGTACATCTGCAGGCTGAACTGGACTCCCACCGACACCCCCGTCAGGAGGAGAAAAGGGCTCGCGTGGGTGAACTTGCGCTGGATGGCGTCGTGCAGGGAGGCGATGGGGTCCCACGGGCCGTCCATCTCGATGGCGGACTTGCAGACGGGGCACTTCAGCGGCTTGTTGGATCGCTCGCAGTCCGTCACCCACGACAGCATGCAGTCCTGATGCGCCTCCAGCGTGCATGGGCACGGGTCGACCCAGGAGCCTGGGGGATCCGTCGGCTCCTCGTCCGTCAAGCAGATGAAGCATCGCCGAGGCGCATCGGCCGGTCGGTCGGCGGTAGCGGTAGCGGTGACCCCCACAACTGCGGTCGACGAGGCAGCGTCGGCCTTGGCCGAGGCGTCCATGGTGATTCTTTTTCTCTCTCGTCGACGATCTCTCTCTCTCTCTCTGGGTTGTTGCTTAGGGGGCTATGGCGTAACGTATAAGGGTATGAGGACTTGCTAGGTTTCGGGCTGTAGCATTTCTTTCGCAGGCACGCGAGCGGCGACAGCAGTGTACCTTTTAAAAGGGGATATAGGTAAAGAAAAGACAGCGCGTGAAACGCCCTAGTCGCAAGAGACGCCAAACGCTGTCGTGTGCAAAAGTCGTCGTTGGCAAAAGCCGCGCGAGAACGAGAGAGCCTCTCCAAAGCCCGAGGCAACGAGATTGATGTCAGAGCGTCCCACCTGGCTGCGGCTGGCCCAATCAGGGCCGATGCCTGATTGCTTATGACAGGCTGGTAGCTTGTAGGTACTCTGCACTATGTGGATGGTGGGGAGGTACCAACGAGACGTGCTTGTTCCACAGACACGACACGGCACCTAAGAAGATGAAATATAGCACATTGTTAGATGAAGGCGTTGTCTTAGTTGAAAAAGAAAAAAAAAGATATGATTATCTGGTCAATTTTGTTTGCCTTACACGTAATCTCTCGAGATTTGCAAAGCAAATATCTCTAGGCGCCCATCATGCATTCTGATAGCAGGCCCTACCCTATACGCAGATATTGGTAGCCAGTCGTTCTGCATACCTAGTAGATTAAACAAGATAATAGGTGGTCATGCCGTTGGAAATCGCATTGGCCGCTCTTTATCAGATAACTACGGCTGTTTGCGATGCGACTTGACTCCCGATGATATAATATTCCCATATCCCACGATGCCCTTGCAAAGCAGATACAGCGAGGATACAAGTCTTAACTCGTGCAGTAAGTCGACAACATCAAAGACATCACTTTAAGCAAGCTACGTCACATATCCAAAGGACGGGACAGCTCTCAGCTTGTTCAACTTGATTTTCATATTCCATCCATCTCATCATCTATCCCTACACAACAGAAGCACCAGTCGTTCCAAAGGTCACACATACGTCTGCCCCGTCACGCAATTAAAACCATCGCGGCACCGATCGAACCCCCCGTCATTTTCTCTCGCGCAGGAATAGGATATCGAATGCAAAAAACATCAGGTTGATTTATTTGTGCTGAAGAATCGCCATTAGCAAATCTTCACTGACTTGGGGATACACAGCCACGATAGTCTGGCTAAAGGGGGACAAAAGACAAAAAACTCACAGGGCATCCAGAGCAGGTGCAGCTGGAGCCGCAGCCGCAGGAACCAGATTCAGCACAACCGCAGCCACCCATGATGTTGGTCCTTTTTTTTTTATGAAAGATGTAAAGGTGAAAAGCTGTTCTATTGTCGTGATTTTGTATATTTGTGTTGTGGAAAGCTTGCAGCGAGTAAACAAGATCAAAAAGACAAGAGAAGGGGGGGAGAGCAGTGGGTGGCCGGCAGGTTTCAATTTATAGTTTCAGGTGCTCGACCGCTAACGTCCCTTCCAAAATTGCAAGCGCTCCGTAATGGCGCAGCCACAAAAAGACAGCAGGAAGCGGTGTCCCTCAGCTGCTCCTCCCCGCCACCCCTCATCTCTGCGTTAGTGGGCATCCCACCTTGGGAAATCCCACACAATAATACTTTGCAGGTAAGTTCTACCTTATGCCTTGGACCCTCTTTCTTCTCTTCTCTTCCTTTTCTTGCAACGTTATTCTCAGTCACAGCTGCGACAGTCTCGCCGTCCATGCACATCCTCTGCTTCCTCATTTTCGCACGCCAAGCCTAGGCCCCTCGAACCGATCCGATAGCTGCAAGATGCGGGGGGGGGGGAGATAAAAACACACAATTCTCCCAGTCCGGCGGCATAAACGCAAGTGGGACGGAGTTGCTCTAGTGCGGAGCCAGCCGTCGGAGCATCGCCCTGGGTGCGCTTCGACGTGGCCACTCCGTAGGCTGGGCTGTGCGACCTTTGGGGCCAGCAGGTTTCAGGGCGCCGCATGCGTCGTCTTTTGTGTTGCTGCCGCCACTGCTGCTGTTGTCAACGCCGCTGCTGATCAAGTAGGACTGCCGCGTAACCATTGCGCTGGCAGTGTTTTTGTTTCGGATCTCGCCTCCTCTGATGTTGTTGACGCTGATGCCGTCACTTTTTCGAACGGAGGGACAACGCTTAGCCCAGAAGGCCATCAGTGATCGGAATTGATCGACCGCTTTCCCGCTCTGGTCGTTCCACTTGGCAGTCACAGACGTCCGAGGGAGGGTCGCCCCCCTTGCGCCGCAAAAGATGATTTCATCGTTGCTCCCCCTTGCTCAGTGATAGCTTCCATTGACATGTCCAACCATTTCCTACAACGTTCGACCTTTTCTTCACGTTTAGCAAATAATCGAGCGCTCCACATGCGTGAAAAGTCCAAAAGAAACGTCACATGTCTCGAAAGCTTCTCCCCCGTCTCACGCCAGCACCTAAATTTAGCATCAAGCTGAACTTGCTGGACCCTTATTCCGTCAAAAGTAGTTCATAGAAGAAGGAGTGATATTATACTCCCCGTAAATGTACGATATAGTAGTGTGTCAGCAGCCCTGACGGACAAGGATGTCCAACGACCCTGTTCCCGGTCTGTCGATGTTGTTAGTGATTAGTGCTTTTGCAAGTTTCATAATTCTGTGAAAAGGTTATACTGAGCTAATGCTAATCCAAGTCGTCGTCGTAATGCTCAAGAGATTCCGACAGCAGCCGCTTTGTGCCACTGTCGCGGTTGGGACAACAAGCTATGCCATGATGTGACTGTCTGTGAGCACTGTACTCCGTATGATCGTATAGACTTCCAGCATATAGTACGCTCCGTTAGTCACTCCATTGTTTCAGTACAAGCAAGTACTTATGGCCATACCCAGTACTTCATTTCTCCTCAGGACACCAAGGACTCGGGGTATCGCAGTAGACTCAGTTCCGAGAAGCAGAGACCAGGCCAGGGGGTTCACCCACGGGCAAAGAGAGCCCGGCATCATGCAAGACCGGGCAGCATGTCCGTCAAGGGGCGTGACACTATCCATTATTGAACGCATGCACTGCGGCCAACAAGTCACCCGGTGCCCATTCGAATGCTTGTAAGCCGCCATCCTTCCCTTGGCCATCTGCAGGCTCTACCTTGTTGCCGGCAATTGACGGTCTGGGTACGTTGTAGGGATTCTCAACTTTTGTCTTGCATAAGGGGATAGGGAGTAATACACCCAAACGCCATCGATTTACAATCCACACGCCCACCTCTCTCCCCCCACTTGCCTCCCAAGACCACTACCGATGACTGCTCCGTTACCGAGGAGTAATAGAAACGCAGCAACAGGTTGATTCACAGGCGAGATGCGAATCGAGATGCTTCAGAACTGACCAGAGGCTTATCCTTGTATTCCGTCAGGGGAGGTATTAGGCGACCCTGTCAATGCGTGCTCCCATCGATCACTGCTCCCGCTCGATTCACTTGTGGTAGCATCCCCGTCGTCGTCGTCGTCGTCGTCGTCGTCGTCGTCGTTGTCACCTTCTATGCCAGCTATCGTTTCCGTCGGGACGAGTAGCTCAACGCCAAACGCCGATGCCACGATGGGTCGCGGCAGCTGCCCTGCCAGCCCATACCATACTTCTTTGTACGCAAAGCAAAGTGCTTCTCTCAGAAAGCCTGTGGTATCGAAGCTCGGTGCCACGTCCATCCTGTCGTAGGGGTCTATCGAAAAGTGATGGCGAGTGCGAAGGTACATGGACGAGGCCCAGATGAAAGACCTCGTGGCACTGGAGGCCGTCTGCATTGCCAGCCAATCCAGATACGGCGTTAGACCGGCTGCAAAGGGGTCTGGTACATGCAAGACCCTGATCAAGCCAGCCACCCGGGTATGGAGGCGCGGTGAATGGCGCATCTCCTGCCTGGAAAGAGTGTAGGACGACAAGGGACCTGCGATCAAAGGACCCATGCCGCCGACCCAACGACTGTCCACGCCAGGGTTCGTCGAGCTGCTGCTTACTGGTACTCTGCGGAGTCCATACCAGGTGCCGTTACCACGGGCTCGGTGCCAGTAGACGCCCCAGTCAAATTCCTCTCTGTCGAGTCCATCAGCGCAGGATACTTCGTATGAGGCCAGGTCAAAGTCATTAGGGAGATAGGGCAGATAGCTAAAGGCCGAACAGGGGTTCCATGGCTCGTGGCGGCCACATCGAGGGACGGATACCGTAATGTAAAGAGATCCAGGCTCCAGACTACTCTGATGACTGCTGGCGACCGCGCGCCTTTCTATAAGTCCTAGACTCATCGCATTCGATCCGTGTCAGGGTCAACGTCAACCACGGACCAGCATCTAGAAGAATGACAAGAGACAACAACGTGCAGACCTCGTAAGCAACTATTAGGTTTTGCTTGACAGAAGAAGCGAGGGCCCATCCATCCCTCCTTGTGCAATTTCCCGCTTCTCAGCCATTTTGATTAAAAACCTTTGCCAGCTGGCAGAGCCACTGGCCGGCGGTTGCCTGAACATTATGTAGCCAAATCATGATTGCCAATTGGTTAGTAAAACATTGAACGCAAAGACATTTGATAGTGCCCTAAATCAGGCACGGAGGGTTGCCCAAAGAGTTTCTGCATATACGAGCATCAACTGAGAATACACCGGCAACTTCCTGAAGAACCACATCTGACAGCCGCATTCCGCTGGATTGTGATTGGCTTTTTCTCTCTTTCTCTCACTCTCTTTTTTCTCTCACACTCTCTCGTCTCTCTCTCTTCTTTTTCCCTTTTTCAATCATTTTGCTCAATAGCATTGTCTTCTTTCCACTCCCTTGATTTCCTAGTACCCGAATTATATCCCGGCTTGTAAGCTTTCAGTGGCTCAATACTAGAAAATACGCCTTCAGCGTATACTGTGTGTCTTCTGCAGCGTACGGAGTACAGGCGGAAAACCTTCCATCTTGTCTTGTCTTTGCAAGGCCCGGAGAATTCCCCGCGGACAGCAGCTAACAAGCTGAAAAGCCGATATGCTTTCAAAAACTGCTTTCAACCCGTGCAACCCCCACGCAGCAAGAGCGATAAAAACTTCGCCTCTGCGACAGCTCAAAGGAACCTTCATCTTCAGGAGCTTTGACGCAACATCACTCGCGCGCTTAAGGCCTGGGCTCCACGAGGTCATTTTCTAGTATCCGCAAAACCGCCGACGATAGCGGGGTTCTAAGAGTGCGCCAAACCTGTTGCACAGATCGTTCCTTAAGCATATCTATCCGCGTGTCCCCATATGAGGGCGTCGCCTTCGCATCGTTTCCGTCGGTAAATACTGTTCGGCTTCCTTCTCACATTCTCTCACCAAACACATGGCGGCCCTCCTCATGCGCCTGTAATCTCTATTTTTCTGTGCTTCTCAAAGTCGACTTGCTGCTGGTGTACGGCCAACCGACCATCTCACCAGGTCCTTGTTCCTATTCGAAACAACATCCGCATACGTCATAGAGGGTGAAAACAAGAACCCCTGATCTTTGCGCGACCATTACTGCGGGGTTCACTCCGGAACGCATGAGGTTGTGATCGCGGCGCATTTCTCTTTGGTACCCGAACTTGCTTGTCATACGATATTAGACGCTATACCGCCGCCTAGGCGTCTTGCTGGAGTCTTGCGCAGATTGATCTAAACGGCCAAGCGCAGGTTTAGAACAAAGAGGCAGCAGAGAAAGGGAGAAAGGGGACCTACACAGCATCTGAAAGGAAAAAAAAAGGGAAACCAAGGCAAAATGTCAGGTCCAGTCCCAGTCGCAAACTCACTGGCGGATATCTATCCTCCCACGGCTCTTGATGGAGAAGTGCCGCGATGGAACAAACTGCTTGCTACATTCGAAAAGGAATTCGACCGTCCCGTGCAGTTTGTCGCCCGATCACCCGGTCGCGTAAACATCATCGGTGAACACATCGACTACTCTCTATACTCGGTATTGCCAATGGCCATCACAGCCGATGCCATCATCGCCGTCTCAACCACGCCTGCTGCTGCGGACGCGCACACCTTCAAAATCCGCATTCGTAATGTCCAGGACTCAAAGTTCCCCCCAAAGGAATTTGAGGTGCCCATTGGGGGCGAGGTTGAGATCGACTCCACGCAGTTTGAGTGGACAAACTACTTCAAGAGCGGCCTTCGTGGCGCTCTAAGCCTCCTGTACCAGAAGAACGGAGCCGGCTTCCGCCCTCACAATATGGAAGTGCTTATGGACGGCACGGTCCCCGTTGGTGGTGGGCTGAGTTCAAGCGCCGCCTTTGTCTCCGCCAGCGCTCTAGCTGTTATGGTTGCCAACGGCGAGACCCGGGTGGACAAGAAGGAGCTGACGGAACTCGCCATCGTCAGCGAGCGGGCGGTTGGAGTCAACTCTGGAGGGTAAGTTTATCAAATCGCCCCGTTTTCCCCGTTACCTGTTTCCTGGTATCTGTAGTCTGCCACCATCCTCCATGATTTTCCTCGCAGGAGGTGGATACTCAGCAGCAACCCACGGTACCCTCACGCCCTTTTCTCCCCTCTTTCTCTCTCTTGTCTCTTTCTCTCTGTCTGTCTCTCTGTTTGTCTCTCTTTCTCTCTCTCTGTCTGCCTCTCTCTCTCTCTCTATCTCTCTCTCTCTCTCTCTGAGGGGCCCTCCATCGTGCTAAAGCCGTTCTCGGGGATAATGCTGACGATCACCGCCACAGCATGGACCAAGCTGCCTCCGTGTTCTCGGAGCAGGGGTCCGCCACATTCGTGTCCTTCGCCCCCGGGTTGGCTGCCCGGCCGGTCAAGTTTCCCCCAACGAGACCGGAATTGAGTTTTGTTATCGCGCAGTCATTCATCACTTCTAATAAGCATGTCACCGGGCCCATTCACTACAACCTTCGTGTGGTCGAAGTCAGTTTTGCGGCCGCTTACCTGAACGCAGTGCTCAACCCGCCAGGTACGGAGCTGCCAGCTGACGCTGGCCCACTTGGCATAAGTCTCCAGGGGTTCCATGATACCTATTTCTACCTCAACGGCGGATCGGACCCTGCAGCCGCAAAGAGTCTCACTAAAGAAGAAGAGCTGCGGAAGCTGGTGCAGCTGACAAAGGACACGCTCGTCAAGGAAGAGGGCTACACACGGGAGGAAATCGCTGCTGTTCTTCAGATATCCGTGCCCGAGCTGGAGAAGCGATTCATGTCCACGTTTCCGGTTCGCGCTGACCGTTTCAAGCTTCGGCAGCGAGCTTTACATGTGTTTACGGAGGCACTGCGCGTGCTCGAGTTTCTCACTCTGCTTGAGCGTCCCCTGCATACGGGGGCATCGGATACGAGTCAATTCAACAAGGAGCTGGGTCGGCTCATGAACGAGACGCAAGACTCGTGTCGAGAACTGTACGAGTGCAGCTGCCCGGAGATTGACGAAATCTGTCGCATCTCACGTGGCGCTGGAGCTTATAGCAGCAGGCTGACCGGAGCAGGGTGGGGAGGCTGCAGCGTACACCTTGTCCCCGCGGATAAGGTACAAGCTGTGAAGGAGGCGCTGGAGGAGCACTACTATTCTAAGATGAATTTGACAGATGAGCAGAAGGAGCAGGCCGTAGTAGTCAGCCGTCCGGCTCGCGGGAGTGCCATCTATGTCGTGAAGGAAGGCAAAGTAGTCTGAAAGTGATGTTGTATGATGTGGCGTTGATGACGGTAGTGGTGATTGTGATGAGGCGATCAGTAAAACAGAACCTGCATAGAAAGGAAAGAAAAAAAAAAGGGGGGGGGGGGTGGAACACTCTGCGGCGCTATATTTAGATGGTCATGTAGCGTTGATTCACGAAGAAAACTGACAAGTTGCGAAAGAAGAAGCAATTAGCAGAGAAACATCGAGCGGAGCGAGTAGCGTGTCAATGTCAGGTATTATCGGCGAGGTTACACCCCGAGTGAGCAGCCAATCTGCATGATAGGCGATGAGTGCAACCGCATATCCCTGTGAGCTTACCTCGCCGTCCGGTAGTTGATATTTGAGTCGCGGCAAAAAAATCGACAAGCCCTTGTATTGAAGTCGACGCCCTGATTTAACCCATATTTGCCAATTGACCCTTGACTAATACCGCACTGGCGAGAGGGACCATGGCAGTATCGGGATCATGCCCTTCAGGGTCTCTCTGAAAAGAGGCCCCAGTCGCATTCTCGTGCGTTGGAACGGCCTTCTGATGCGCACTCCCCCTTCCCCTCTCTCTTCCCCGCGTATGAGTCCCATCCGGCGAGAACGGAGAAGGCGAGTAGATGCTTCACGCCCCACAGAAGCCTATCTTGTTGCCAGGTCTAATAAGCAAGTAACCAGTGAGTGTGAGATGAGAGAAAGATTGCTGGATAATTGCCTTCATACTGTCTGAAACTGTCTGAGATAAAATGGAAGGGGAATTGCTCCTGCGACCGTCTTTGGGGTGATAATACTCCGTAATCGGTATGCGGTTCCTCCGTACGATGCGGTTGATTCCGAAATCCAAGAGGCCGCAGGAGTTACAGAAACCATTCCTAACGCTCTCTATAGAGTAGCCATGCGCTAGATGAAAGGCTCCAAAGCGGAGCAGGTAGGCAGGGTCCCTTATTTTTTGCTCTTTCTCTGTCTCCTTCTCCCTTCCAGGCTTGGCCCTTTTGCTGTTGCCTAAGAGGCTTGACTAAGCGGCTTGGCGGCTTGACATGATCACGGAGATGGCTATATTGGGTGAGTGTACTCCGTAAATCAGGGAATGAGGATAAGAATACCTCGGCAGAGGGGACCGATACCCAGGAATGGATAGGTACAGGGTTTTAGGTAATTTGTTCCGAGGATTGGACGGGAAAGGATTCTTCTGCCCGCCTTCTAATTGTAATCTACCGCCTCCCTTCATCTACTCTCAGATTTCGGTTCGCTAAACATCATTGGAGGAATTATTTCTCCATCGTGTGCAGCCATCCGAACTTCAGCCACGAAAGTGTATCAGCCCTGATTAACGGGATGAACTTTCTGACGAGCGAAGAAGACAGAAGAATCACAAGTGGCATAAAGGCCGGATGGTCGCAGTAAGGAGGCAATAAGCAGGGGATTCGGGGATAGCGCGGTGTCACCAACACCCAACTGTGGAGACGCCGAGCACAGGTAATTGAACTGCCACTGCTCCATATTAGTATTCCGTAGGAGGCCTGTTTATTGGTTATATGGCACAGTATGACAGATGAAGGCGGCAAGAAAAGGCAAGATATTAGAAAATTGCATACTCTGTCGTCCGTAGAGACTATGTATGTAGGTTATAGGTCACCTTTTTGTTTTTCCTTTGTGCGGAGGGGCGTCCCCAATGACACGTCGTTATTTCCTTGTGTCTTTGGGAGACACTTCCTCTTTCGACTAAAAGGCTAACCGGCGCCAATGGAGGGTGCAGTACCCAGAGGCCTGTAAGGCTTAGCAGCCTGGTGAGGGCATTATGAGCTTCCATCTCTGGTTGTAAGGGTTCGCCGCTTGTTTAGCGGACCTGGCGATCGGTAACATGTGGAGGACGTACGGAGAACGGAGTACTCAGTGTATCTATAGTACTTTGTACTTACAAGCAGTTAGCACTATGGGGAACGGAGTAATCACTAGGCCGTACTTCGTAGGGCATCTCTTCTTGTCTAGGCCCCCGACAAGGGATGGAATTTGTAGGTAAGCTAGCCGTATGAAGTAATACAACAGCTGTAGTGGTATCTCGTAACTCCGGACCCCGTATGGATGCATGATGTGTAAGCTGCGGATATATGAGGTAGCTGCAGGCCCTGCTCTTGGTCTTAGGTCTAGTATTTATCATCGTCCAGGAGTCGAACCACGACCGCTGGGGCAAGCGAACTGCCGACAGGAGCTGTAGAAAAGTCGTAACGTATCGTTGCGCATAATACGCAGGTTGGCACAGTAACTTTTGCCGTCTATGAGCGCCGAACGCCGGCGACGTTTTCCTGATGTGTCCTTTGGTGGCTTTAGGACGGCGTGGCACCGGCGCACACAGCACGACCTGTCTATCAATTGAAACGCTTCTTTGTTCGGAAAACGGCAGTCATCTTATCAACGGAACACCCCCAGGCGCACTCTGAAGTCGTTCCCGGGAGAACGGTTTGTTAGCGAGAACCTGTTTTCTTTAGCGCAGGTTGATACCATGCAGGGGCGTGTCTCTAGCAAGACACACTTTGGGGTAGTAGTAATCAAAGCGCGGTTTGATCCCTCTGCAGGGTCGGCGTAAGTCCGCTCACTCGTTTAGGGCGGCAGTCAGAATTCAGACTCACATAACCCATCCTCCTGACACGTCCTCCTTTCTTGAGAAATGTGGTGCGCGGACAGCGAATCATTTCCCTTTATCCTTGGCTTGGAGGTGGTTCCTCAAGTGGGAGAGAGCATATTCTAGATCTGTGTGCGCGTGCTTCGACGTTTTGTCACCCTCGTCTAAGCGTGTGTATTTGGTGGCTGACAGCATTTTACCGTTTAGCTCCTGTTGAAGCGACATTGCATGAACATAGAAAGAAGAGCTGGCTAATGTGTGTTTCCCTTTCTTGTTCATCTTCATGGTCGCCTGCCGTAAACAGAATAAGTAAACATGAGACATGGCCTATCCCTCAATGGCGATCTTGGCCGGTATGCAGAGTACTCCATGAAGGTGAAGATATACTCCGTTACATGTGCTTCGTTTTGTATTCGGGAATTTGTCGGCATCTTCTTTCTGTCTGATCGATGAGGATCAATAGGCTCGCAACCAGCTGCTCCGTGGTTAGCTTTTGCCCCGAAACTCATCATCAAGCTAAACCCCTTGACCCAAAAATAGACTGCCGTAGTGACGCAACCCTTGGTAAGGCCGTGTGCTACCAGAAGTCAAGGCGCCATCCACGGAACGGAGAAATTTTCAGACCAGAATGACGGGTCGACATAATGCAGGGATCACGAGCGCCAAGTGGGCAGCAAAAAAAAAAGTGTCATAAATTCGCCTTGATATGGAGCGCTATGGAGCGCTCCATCCTTTTGTACATAATAGAACCAGCGTCTGAGCATGGGGTTATGTTTATGACGAGCATTTCGACAAGGTGGGATATCACCACCAGTGGCTTTTAAATTTGCTTCTCCTTTTGATAAGAGATTATTCGGAGGGTCAGTCTTCTGGCTTGAATTTAGCTCCCTTTGCCCTTTTGATACCGAGAAATGAAGATGAACTCCTATAACAGCCGCGGAGCGTAGGAAGATTAGCCTGGCGAGGTCAGATAGTATCTGCCGCCTTGTAATGGAATTGGAAAGACGGTATGAAATTTTACTTTCTTCACTTGTTGCTGGTTGAGGGATGTTAAGGAGGCTGCTTCGTACGGACTTGTGATCGTCTTGGCGCGAGCTTTTCGGCCGATTACTCTCTAGGGAAATGTTCATTCGGAATAGAACCTTCCATACACCCCCCGAGACGATCTGAGCCCTGGAATTAGTACGGAGTATGGCGTAGCACCTAGCAATAGGCTTCTTAGAGATAAAATGTTGATTAGAGGCATAACTCCACCGTTCTTAGTATATATCTCACAGATCAATCTCCAGTGCAAGGGTCCGATAATTAGAACTAAAATTTACGGCGCAGATTGTTGCCAAACTGACGGGTCGTTTGCAACGAGCCAAGGAATGGGGCCGTGTGGCTTTTTCGAGTCCCTAAGCGATGCGAAATGTCATGCTGGATGCGCGACCGAATGTGATGCTGGATGCGTATAACCATCACCAAGGGTTGTCTTATCGTTGACAGGTTTTGCGGGTAGCGTCCAACACGACTCTCTACCTTACTCGTTCAGTACCGGAGTACTCCGTAGCACCAGTCTCAGAATGGAACCCCCATCCTTGTAATCGTACGGTTGCGCCTTTTGCGGGGGTGGCAGTTGTGGTCCCTCGGTGTCGACCAACGCATTGCCAGAGGGTGACCAAAGCTCCGCCCTATGAGTGGATCGTTCTGCCACCTTCAAAGTAGATGGGATGATGACTGCTGTATTTAAGCGATCTTGGTTCTGGGTCCTTGTTTAGGCCCTTTTTTTGCTGCTTGGTCTGGGGGATTTTGTGAAAGCATGTGCATGTACTTCGTAAATGGTCAAGATAGCAACACAGAAACCTGTTTTGGATGCCCCATCGTATTGCCCCTTTGGTCGGCAGCCGAATTACGAGGTATCGCGTTATGTGATGTTCTGTTAGAAGGAACCGCTTAAGATAATGCTCAGCTGTGCAGGCACATAAAAGTACCCAAGTGCCAGCACGCTCTGTATGTACGTCCTAGGGTAGTTTGCGGAGACCTGGCCGAGTAAAGCATAAGTACGGAGTCCACATGTGAGGCCGAATACTCCTTACGAGTAATGAGCACGTACTAGATGTGAAGTCAGATTTTGGTAGCCCGGAGTCGGCACTGGCGACCGTGCTATTTGAGCGAAATTTTAGACTTTGGTTGCGAAGCGTGCTGTGGGCTCGGCCCCGTATGATTTCTGTCAGCATGCTATGAGGGGCACGATCTTTTGTGATACGTGCCAACAGCACTGCTGAGCACAGGAGACGTATCATCCCGAGTATCTACGTCCCGCTTGGATGTAGTGGCACACGCGGAGTAGCTGAAGGATGTCTTTCAATGGAAGCTGGAAAGGGGATGAGGGTAGCAACTTGCGAGAGCCGCAAGCTCCTGCGATACTGTCTTCTAGTCATGTTGAGAGACGGTTGGTTTTCCTGGGCCTGCTGGAGCGATTTGCTGAGCTGGTCGGCGGAAAGGCCGGGTCGATCGCTGGCCGGGGGGGAAAGATGAAACTCAATGTGCCGTCGTCATAGAAAATACCTTAGAATGGCGGTGATGGATGGCGCGTGTCCCGTGTTGGGGCAACTGCGAGCGAATACAAAGTAGGTACATGTACGAGGCATCTGTGAGCTGCTGCACAGGCATAGTTGGTACTGGTCCGTACTGCCCTTCGTTCTCTCCGTTTCTTGACTGCCTTCTAGGTAAGCTGCCTACCCAGAGGCAGTTGGTGATACCTTCCCTCTCTCCGATGCACGGTCGGTGCTTGTATTATTCCGGGGGCCCACCTCATCTTTCTTGTCATACCATACTACCCTCCCTTTGGGAAGTATCTATGGCATGCATCCAAGTGCTCATTGTTCAGGATGGAGTACGAAGTGCAAAGGAGGGTCGCCTACCTGTACGTTATGCGTCTTGCAGCTATTGCCACATTGCATCCATGCCTGCGGCGATTGCATCGCATCGCATCGCATCGCATCTCATCTCATCGTGACCAATCAACTCTCGGCGGGCTCTAGGCCGAAGTTTCGTTGCCAGTTTGCTACAGCCGCGCGGTCTGGCCATTCCGTCTTAGGATGCTCCCCGTACATCTCCACCTTGCTGCTGCTCTTTGCTGCTATGCTCGCTTGTAACCACCAAAGAGTGGCACGATGAACCGAAACAAAGATACGTGCCTCTTCTTCCTTGAATACTAAACAACGCCTTTGATCTAAGCATAGTTGCAGGCAACTTATGCCGATAGCCAATGGCATATGATACCCGTAGCTTGGGTTGGCCACGCCATGTCTCGCAGCCATCCCAAAGGCTGGCCGTGTCGGGAAGCGTTATATCCGCGTTTCTACGCCCATATCCGGTTAATCAGTACCCTTGTTATCTGCTTGAACAAGGTATGAGGACGGGAAACATGCGAGCTGGCTGACAAAGCGATAGGCTACGGTCTATGGCTAGCTGTATAAGCATTGCCAACCGGATTTAGCTCTGATTTCACGATCAGACCTCGGCAGCCTGCTAGTCACGAACAGGGGCCTCGGACATCATGACAGCCGGCTTCGTTCTGCGTCGAATAGCCAGCTGTACGACAGGGAGTATGGAATTTAGAGCAGGGTGAAGCTTCTGACGATTTTTGGGTATGCATCCGCCGACACTACGTACATGAGAACTAGCCTCTGCATCTTTCCATAGCATCAATGAAGGACAGGATACCATATCTACTGAAACAACAAGCATCGACAATAGCACAGCGTGCTAGAAAAGGGGGATGGCCCCCATGATGCTGATGGTGCGCAGCCCTACGGTTAGCTCTCTCAACGCACATTACTTGCAGAAAAAGATGCTAATAGAAAGCAGGCTAGGCATAAACGCCACACGCCCGCATTGGTTACACAAGAGGGTAAGTATTCATCCCGGCTCTCGCTGATTGTCAAAACGGGGTCGGCATCTCTCTACATTCTCCAGCTCCGAATATGAACTCCTCCAGCTGAGTAGGGATAGGGATGTGTCGTTCATGCACCCTAGTTATGGAATCTCGAACCACTCTTGAAGAACGGGTAAATGACTCGTTTCTGACATACCCGCAACATATCCGGCGGCGAGCAATCCCGAGGCAACGGCTGGCCTGACCTGAAGAGGAGGGCATCACCGCCAGCACCACCATTCCCTTGTCAGTCTGTGTTTCACAATGCCTGATTACCTGTTTTCGGGTAGTAGTAAGAACTCGATGCAGTGCTGAGATGATTCTTAGGGCGACATTGAACAAGATAGCCAGCGCTATAGAGAAGTCTGGAAGAACAATTGAGCCCAAAGACGGCCTCATAGCCTGTGAAACGAGGATGCCGTATAATACAACGAATGGGCGGCTATAGACGCCTTTCCCGCGATGACCGTCAGCCAGCCAGCTAACACTGACAATACTCCCAGGTGAACCGCAAGTCTCCCTAGCATTCCTTGCACTAGGCCTTGCTGGCTGTTCAAGCATCCATCACCGGGATCGAATCGTGGCATCTAAAGACGGTTCTTTTGTCTCGCCAAAAGCCTGAGCTAGAAAAGGGGGGAGGGGTGTCTACTGAGAGCCGCCTGCGATTCCCAGCTCACATCGCAATCTGGTCCCGAACGCACGGCCCCTTCGCCCTGGAGTCGACTAATGCTCCTGGGGGGATCCTGGCCGCTACTCAGCCCTGCTGTCGGGTCTTGTGAGAGGCGTGTGTGTAAAGAAGGCGGTAATGTCTTCTCGGCCGCACGCCATCCCTACAAAAGTGGAGAGAGAAAACGGTGTCGAGGCCCGGGGACTTTGAACTACGCAAGACTTGGACTGCTGACTGCAGATACCTAGCTGCTCATCAAACCCTCTATTCTCGCAAAAGGCTCACCTTCTCGGTCCGTTTTCTTGTGGCTCTCTGCCCTACGCCATCGTGGGGATGACTGACGATGTGGCGTTCGGTTTATTCGATAGTTGCAGCTCTCTTTCTCTTCTTAGCCATTGCTGATCTGAGAAGGAACCCAGATCATTTAACTGCGCTATTGTTAGACAATAGCCTATCTACTTAGTGGGTGGCAGGCGTCTCTGCCCAAGCTTACGCGAATCATGCTTGGCGCACTAGCATCTGGAAACTCGGGACACAAAATTTATCCGTTTCCTTGGGTCGATGGGGGATGTACGGAGGTATTTATGTCTCTTCTCATTCATCCAAGCCACTAGGTATTAGGTTCCTTGCCTTGCACGGGGTCCTGGTACTGCGGTTACATTGAGGCCTCTGCCCAACCTTATCAGACCGACACGCTGATCGAATGGAAATGCCGGCTTGTTGTAATAATGAGTTCCAAGGATGGAGTCGAGGACAAGAGCATCGAGCACTGACAATATGACAAAAGGGAAAGCTTGTCTTGGTCATTTCTGCTCAGTACTGACTGCACGCCCCCCTCCGTCTTGTTATGGAACACCTGTACTGTCAGCCCGGCTGGCCTTTCATCGAGGCTGGAAGCCCTTCCAATCTCATGGCCTGAGTGGCACCGCAGGTTCCAGTCCGCTGGCTTGGTGACCACCCGGTCTTGCATCTGGCTCCATCGAACAATGCATGGAGCGGTGGACGGCCACTTGACCCATGCTTCTCATGCCACATACACACTTACTTGTACACCCCTCTTGTCCTGCTCACTCATCCAAGTGGTTCCACGCATGGGATGCCCTGCCCGCATTACTCCGTACCGTCGGTACGGTAGCAAGCGGCGGCCATGTTAGTCGCGCACTAACTGCTAGGGACTTAATACTACGGCTACTGCTTGCTACGCACTTTGTATGGAGTACATGCCAAGTACCTCGCTCCGCCGCAGACGACGCAGAAGCCATAGGCGAAATAAAGGAGACTAAGTACATCAGCGCCAAAAACCACTAAGGAATAAGAGGCTAGTAGGTCTTTGGATGCCCTACACCAGGACGCAGAACGGCTGCACAGGCGATGTACTTGCTTGTACTCATTCCCAGCCAGGCAGGATGAGCGATATCCGCTTCCCGCAATGTTTGGCCGGCCGGTGGGAGCGTCCTTGATTGTCACTCGTTGTCGCAAGCCTCGTCGAACCACCCATCCCATCCTGGTGTTTCTTCATCTCACACCCCCCCAGCTCTACTAGCGTCCAACGCACGCGCTCCCTCGTGCCGTCGCTGTCAGTGGCACAAGGGTCGACTGCTTGCTCGGCTCGTCTGGCAACGAGAGAATGCGCCCAGGCCTCTGCGTCGTAAGGTAGCCCCTTGTGGTTCTCGGCGGCGCTCCGCATTTTCTGTTGCTATCTCATCGCCATCTGGCCGGGTTGAATCGACTGCCTTGTGCTTCTGCGTGGCATTGATTTTCGTCCCTGTTCCTGCTTTACACGCCCGCACTAGTGGAGGTGCCGTGTCGACCGAGGCGGAGCCCCTCAGATCACGACTCCATAAAGACAGACGCCTCCGGCGCATCTTAATTCTTTTGGCTGCCTTGTTCCCATCTTCCTGCTGCACCAAAGCTAGCCTTCCAAGACCCTTTCTACTCTAAACCGTGATCATCATATTCCGTGTTCATCCCAACGTCTGACAAAAAAAAACGGGAGCTAGACCGCGGCCCTACACGAACGCCTCAGTCAGCACGTGTTGAGTGATCCCCTCCCCATCACCAACCAAGCATCCCGCTTAATTCTTACAATACCCTGCTCGCGCTTCTCACGGGTAGAGGGATCTGTTCTCCGCGACTTAAGCCTTCCTACATTGCTACTACTTATACTTGGCGTCTTCCTCACCGCTCTGCCCTCTTATCTTGTCGATTTTGATTATCGCCAGTCTTAGAATCCAACGTTGGAAGCGTCTCTTCACCCCCCCCCCCCTTCTTGCATATATATATATATATTTGGCCTTTGTTTTCCTCTTTGGAGCTCAGCGCGCCCTCCCCGGCAGGCGCCTTTGACTAGGTAGTATACACGAGCTCTTCCGTCTGTCTATAACGCCCATCGACAAATCTATACCCCTCTGTATATGGTCCGCAAATAACCAAGCCCGTCTTCCACCACCGCTGGCAACGTACGAAGATCATGGCACAAGGACTTTGGACAGATCAAGAGGGCATGTCGCCCGAACACGGCCTGCCTCAACAAGATCGAGTAGATCGCCAGATGATCAGACACCTATTGGGTAGATACTCTAGAGAGGAACTTGGTCGGTTACTCCAAGAAGAAGGCCGTTCGTCACCATCCTCATCGTGTAAGTATATGAATCATCTGTCAGCCTCTCCGCGTGGACCACCCTCTGATCCCCCTTCGCGCAGTTGAAGATAGGTCGTTCACGTTATCTGGCGGGAGCTCGCACGACGATTCAAGCAACATGTTCGATTCAACGAACGGCAGCAATACATTCTCAGATACCTCCTCCACATGCGGGAGTGTCACTTCCAACGTTTCACCTCGAGCGAGTAACAGCCGCAAACGCCACGCAAGCCCATCTGCCACTCGAGCTAGCATAAGTCTCACCGACGACTCGACTTGGGATGCCGAGGACGTCACGCCGGCGACAGCAGCCCCAAAGCAGAAGGGATCCTTTACATGTGGATTTTGCCTTGAGGAGGGCATTCAGAAAACGTGTACGCGCAAAAATGATCTGAAGCGCCATATGGAGGATTTTCACCACACCAATGCGCAGTGGTTCTGTCGTCACCGGGGCTGCCAAATGGTTTTCGACTGGCAAACTGCTTACAAGGCTCATCTCAAGAACGCTCATGGCGGATCAAGGATGAACCTCGATGATGCCAAGGTTCCACTGTGTCCGCAGACCGTTTTCGCCTGTGGCTTCGAGAACTGCCCTCATGTCTTCGAGGCGCCCACGGATGCGCATGCCGGCCCTACCTTTAAGGAGTATGTGAGCCATGTCGTCAAGCACTTTGACGAGGGAGCAAGCAGCGGCCAATGGAGCTATTCCGCCAGGATGCGCAACTTGCTCCGGCAGTCCAGTGTGGTGAACGCCTGGTCGCAGTCTATGTGGCCCGATGCAGACCAGAGCCGCTTGCGCTGGAACTCCCAATCGAGCAGCGTCCTGAGAAAACGCTTGGAAACAAGGCATATTGGAGATCTGCAATACATCGTACAGTATGCTATTGCGCTAGGGTCAAGTCCCAACGGCATGATCCAGAGCTTCCGTGCGGATTTTGTCACCCCCATCCGCAGCGAATGCCGGCTGGCCATCCACGGCCGGACAGGCGTCCCTTCGTCTGCGACACCCACCCCAGAACCAGACCACATGCAGTACGGCATGTCGACAGGCGGCCCTAATCCAGCGATGGTGGCATACTATCAGCGGCAAGCATACCTGCCTCAGCAATCCGCGCAACCGCAGATGCATTCATCAGGCTTTACTTTTCATAATACTCCCCCTTCTCCGGGATACGATGCACACCAGCAAGCCCTACAACAACAACAACAGCAGCAGCAGCAGCAGCAACAGTACATGGGCATGTCCGAAGCTCCGTTGGTCGGCTCTGACTACGGTCCGCATACACACAACGGTCTCCAAAGTATGCCCGCGGCTTATAGCACCAATGGCATGCAGAGTCCCACGCAAACGGATATGTGCGGAACCGCAAGTCCGGGCTCGAGTATGGAGCAGCGGCCTACATACGCATACAACTCATCCCCATATGCATATTAAAAAAAAGACGATCACGAGGTGGTATGGAGCGCCTCCTCCACCACCTCCACAATCACGCTCACGCAAAGCGACACACAAAACATCAATGTGACCACTATTGCTAGTGGTAGATGTGAATTTGCGACTACAAGAGACATGGAGCAGAACAAACTCAGTTCTGAGATGACGCGATTGCTCCAAACAGAATATATCGGCATAGACCTAGCATCTCATCGGCACAGGCGGTAACGAATGAACATATTACATGGAAATTTGGCTCGGGTAGCGGGGAAGGAAAAGTGCTCCGGGGTGAACGGCGGGGTGGTAGACGAACATGATAACGGCCGACATGCGATTTTTGCCAATCTTTTTTTCTCCTTCTTCTTTTTCTTTCTGCCACATTTTCTTTGTTGCTGTCTCTCTTCTGATGTTCGTCACTTTTCCTGATACTTTTTTTTTTCTTTATACCCCCACAAGCACGCATTCATTTCATCAGCAAGATTGACTTAGACGAAGAGAGCAAAAGCGGCATTCATTGTTATCTGGTTTTTTTTTTCTTATGATATTCACATGGGAGAATTGGGGTTCAAACGCGGGTTGGCTAATGGTACACGAGCTTTGGATGCGGCAAGGGTTGGGGGAATCTGTTGCTATGAATGGGTGTGGCCGAATCCGGCAGGGATTCTTCCTTTTTCCTTTTTTATCTGTTCTGTTTTGTACAAGGCCCTTGAGAGGTTGGCGCGTCATTATGGCGGGAGGTAGGAGAAGCAAAAGAAAACAAATTATATGAACGTGCAAAAAATCCCCCGACTTGTTTACCATGGTGCAGGGATGCTGTTATACACGCCCCCTCCTTCTCTTGCAAAGCAACGAGTGCCCTAGTTCGGAGTACATTCCTGACGGACTTTGTCAGGACCTTGGTTGATATGACGGATCAGATTATTACGGACGAGAAACTGTTGTTGGTTCGATGTGTGAGACGATGCCAAAGAAACAAAGGGTCGCTGATCTGGCTCTATGCGGGACATTTTTCTTACCTTTTTGATGGGCAATGACTAGGGCGTGAATTGAACCAAAAGAAAAAAAAAACTACCGATGGGTATGACGACGTCTACTGGCCACGGAAGTCGCCAGTCTATTCACTGTTTCATCATTTTCATCTTTGATTCGTCCTTTTTTTCAATGACAGGACAAAGCCGGCTTTTTAATCTTCATCTTGAAGGAATGCTTGTTGGCTATTCCATCTCGCCCCATCTACCGTGACGATCAATTCTCATCAATACAAGAAAAAAAAAAGAAAGGTGTAAAAGAGTTGCGTACAACGTAAACGACAAAACAAAAATCAATTGGACGGGGGGGTGTGCGGCCACACGCCGGCGTAAGGTTCGGGCCTGCATATCGTCCTATTGACATTGTCCGTATAGGCCGAAGCGTGTATGAATCTGGGGCGGGGGGGGGACAGATGAAAAAGAGGTAAATTGACCATTCACCCTTTTTGGGAAGGCTTTTAAGCGTTCTGTAGCCTTGTTTTGGTTCCAACGTCTACACACGCCTGCGCATATACATACCGAAAAAAGTCAAAAGGGTGGCAGTAGGTAGGTAGGGTGCGTTAAATAAGGGCCATGTTAATGTGTATGTATGTTAGGTCAGGTATGTATGGGGTAAGGTAGTTTTTTTTTTTCTGGTGCTCCGTTTAGAATGCTACGCTCTGATCATACTAATCCATACCCTTATACAGCCTGCTCTGGAACTAGAGACTAATGAGGCGCGGGTGATGAATTTTAGGTAGTCATAGTATTTTCATTGGCATAAACGAAAAAACAATGACAAGTGCCAAAAGGGGGGGTGTGAAACTTTTTTTTTTCCTCTTTTTGCTCTCAAAACTTGGTATTTTATTCCACTATTGCATGATTATCTGCTGATTAATAGTGATTGATCATATTCCGGCGGATGCCCTGCTCGAGGCAAAAGGGTATGGAGTGGCACATCCATCCATCATCGCATGTGCCGAAAAAGTGGCAGCACCAGGGTAGCAACAGCAGCAGCAAGATACGGAGTTTGTCTAGACTTGTGACAAAACCAAAAAAGACCAAAAAAAAAAAGGTGAAATAAAACAAGATGTGAGAACAAGGTGAAGGGGGGTGTGCGGCCGAGGTTGGATAGACAGTCCCTTACCCGGTGATTGGGTTTTGGGGTGAGCAGGTACCGGATACCTGGATGGTTCACTTGCCTGTATACAGCAGCTGGCTTGGAATAGAGTGCTGATGGAGACAGACTGTCCATGCTTGGCTTCTCCCGTGTGAGATGTACGGGGAAAGGAGCTGTAGAAAAACGGATGACAATGGGTGAGTCCTACAGGCTTCGCTTCGACTACTGTTCATCCGGCCATTTTTCTTCGGTGTGCGTCTGTGACCGAGCAAAGTGTTCGATGCGGAACGGCGAGCTAGAACGAATGATACATGCTTGCCAAGGCAAGCGAGATGGCCCTACTCCAAGTATTTAGCTTCACTTTAACTCCCGCAAATGGAGGGGCGTGTATGATGAACAATGATGCTCCCAAGTGCCAAGTTCCAGCCCTTCGATTCGAGTGGCGGAGCTACTTACCGAGACAATGAGTTGGGGCCGGACAGGGCTGCGGGACGGGGTCCTCTGAGGGACCAAGTAGATTTGGAATCTTGGTGATCCCGTATCGAGACCGCGTGCCCCAAACGACAGAGTTCTGCTACTAGTCGTAGATGGCGGGGGTGGAAAGTGCGTAAGCGAGGCCGAGAATTCTATTCCGACAGGAGTTAATTACTCAATCAAGCTATGTAATGTGTGTATTACTATAAATTGCCGTGTAAGTAGAGGGCGCCGCTACCAGAGACGACCCTGTTGATGTGTGGTATGGCATGCACATGCACATGCACTGTTGCTGTTGGCACCACGTGCATGTAAGAGCGATGGCCGGTTAATGCTGATACATAATGCGGGAGGCATATGCGGCACGCCAAGGGGGCCAGAGCGCGATGCTTCGGGACCGGGCTTCTGGGAATCGGGAAGAAAGAGAGAGTATGGAAAGAGATCCGCGGCGATGGAACCATAAGGCAAGCCGCTCAGCTGACTGGCGTCGAGGATGTGCAACGCTTGATCTTGAGGGGGAAGAAGGGGGGAAGGGCCGCGTCAAGTGCCATTCGGCATAATACGCTTGCGACCCGATCACTCTGCGTATCCGGAGTATGGCAAAGTGGTACACGCAGTAGCTCGTATTGGCACGGATGTATGCTATCCGCACCGGATATTACTCTTATTCCCACTATCTCTCAATGTGCGTAAGGTTGAGACATTGCGCCAGCTTGCTTACATGCATATGGCAGAAGTGCAGCACCGCCGTGTCCAATGCGACTCGGGTCGGTTGGCGGGTAATCTGCCGATGATAGGTCAACCAGAGGCTATGAAGTCAATGCTTGGCCGATGGGCGCGGGGAAGGACTTTCCCCGTATTACCATCTGGGGGGGCCCTTGGGTTAAATGGAAGGTTTTAACTTCTTGTGGCTGGATAGCTTGTTGAATAGCTTCAATTCGGAGGCGCCGCCCCAGTGCCGGGAGACGGAGACTTGCATGGGAATAAAACTAGATGCAAAAGGTCCACGGCGTGAATGAGTAAAGTAGAGTACGGAGTGATGTGGATGCGCCTGTAAGTTCATTGCATGTCTGTCCCCGACGTAGGGAAGGGGGACGTTATTTTGTGTCTGCCAGGGTAGACCGGCCGTTCCATCGCTTCCATTTGTTCTCTCAAGTCCTTGTAAAATGCAAATCTTAGGTGTGCGCATGGATGAAGGGGGCTAAATGTGTCAAGCCATGGATGGCTGAATAGCCAGATTGATTGAGATTGCCGCCGAGAAGAGCTGAAAGGCCTGTTGGGCGAACCAAATGGCGGCAACTCAATGTTGTGCTACGTGGGCTGCTTTAGCCTGGGATGAAGAACGAGTGAATAGAAGACTTCTGGAAATGAGCTCCGGGGAACCACGTGGCGCAGGCCGTTGGGAGGGCGATGAAGAAGAAAGGGCTGAAGTAAAGAATCACGCCACGGCTGTGGTTGGCGCAAAGCAAGGCTTCGGTTGGCTAGTGGGCGCGCCTTTGTTTTGAGGGTTGGGTTGTCACCATCCTTCGGGCTCTGACCGTAATACTCTGCATGAAGAGCAATACTACGAAGGTAGCAGTACTGCCTTTGTCGTAGGTCCTAACAGTACCCAAATATCAACATGAGCTTTGGTGCGTTGGTCAGCAACTTTGGCTTCCCGCCAACCATTATCAATTTGTCGAAAAGCACCGAATAAGACCTTGGTCATGAGGCGCTATGGGAGGCGTAAATGCAGTGTTAGCGAGTGGTGGAACAACTGATGCTTGGTGAAGCGCTAATATTGCCTTGACTGAACAACGGAGCTGCTCTTTTCGGTCTTTTGATCCGGACACAGTCTTCGCTTCAGTTAGACGGCCACTAGAGCTGTGAGAAGCCAAGGAAGTGAGAGCGCCGCCAAGGCAAGGCATTGTCCGCCACGGTTGATGCCGCTAATCCCGGCTTGATGTTGGAGCTTACGGATCGGACTTTTGTCTGTCGTGCTAGGGCGAATGCCTCTTCCCATCGTCAAAGCCTGCCATGTATATCAGCATATTCGTGGATTGGACACAACAATAAGGTAACTTACTATGGCACAGCGCTCGAGCAGAGGGGCACTACAAAGTACAACCATGCGATCAGGACTCTGTACTTTGGACCAAGATGACTATTGAAAAATTTCCCTTGTTGGGATGCCCTGCTGTCTTCTATCAATTCTCACAAACGGCGACAGCGAGTAAGAAGAGGAGAAGGGCCGTGCGCGCTGGGATCGTGGCAATCACGATGCCGGTCCAGAGCGATTGGGTTCTGTAGTCATCATTACTCCGAAATCCGATCCTCATGTTGCGACTCTGTACGGCACGTTCCCCCAAGGAACAGCCATATGTTGGGTAGCACCGTGAATATCAGTATAGTCCGCGTGATTGTTAGTGAGCGTTTGCTCGGCAGTGATACATGCGACTCTTGATAGAGGGATGGAGGAGGTATGCGAGGCTGAGCACTGCTCGCGGCAAAAGGCGCGCCTTCACCGAGGTAGGCACCCCTGCCCCGAGGGAGACGGCGAGCCCGGGATGAGGCAAATCCGCGACTTGCGACGGGTCACTTCTTGGACGACTTGGAGAGAGGCCATTATCTCGGTGACAGGGTTCGCTGGGTTGGAGGCAGGCACGTGCGCGCTTGGATCATGTTGCGATATGTGACATGGTGCAGGTATCACACCGTACTTGTACCTAGTCAAAAATGCTGCGCGGCGGTAAAGGAATGGAGGCGTCGTCCCCTCGACCTTTGGCTGCATGCTCTGGGCTGCGTGGAGGATCCCATCCCCTCCGACGCTTCCATGTGCGCTTGAAGAAGTGCGGAGGGAAAAAGAGGGAGGCTGGAGGCAGCCTGGGCCAGACAGACCAGACAGACCCCTAGGCTGACCATGTCTACTCATGGCAGCAATGACCGGATTAGGCTTTGCCAGCTGCTGTCCCCTTCCTCTTTCTCCTTCCTTTCTCCTTCCCCTCATCTTGTCGCTTTGAGAGCTCGGCATTAAATCGCATGTCCGTACAAGGTGCACAATACCTGATTAATACTGGTAGGTGGCACTCGAGATGTGGGCGAGGTGTACTTCGTAAGCGGTAACTGCTCTTCGCTCCATCTGCAGTGGTTGCAGGCGCAGTAGCCGCCATCCTTCTGCTCTTGCTGTGTTTGAAGGGTAAAATTTGCGAGCTGAAAGCTAGGAATGCACGCAGACTGGGGCTTTCCTTCCGACATGGACGGAGAGGCGACCCATTATCTATACTTAGAACCGTGCCTGCCTCTAATACTCCGTACTCCGTACTATCTGGTAATACGCATGAGCGGGTGCCTGTCTCGCAATGTCTGAGGAAACAACGTAGGGTCCATCGCGACTTCATCTACTTGCGACTCGACGATCTGCGGCTTCCTAATCTGCAGTGCGGCGCAGCATTTTCTGGAACGATTCCACAAGTTTTACATTTCTTCATGTCCATCGCCTTGCTTTTCCTTCGCTACAGCTTTTTCTTCTTTCCCGAGATTCGTTGGTTTGATTGGCATTGACTGCAGGGCCTAGCATTGACGAAAATTGCGGTACCGACGATCATTACCCTGGTCTGCTCGAGTGGGCGTCATTTTCCACTAGACAATCCGAGTGGATCGCCTCTCTCGTCGTCCCGTGTTTGGCGTCATCTTACAAGCCTGGTCTATTCGCGCCCAGTCGCGCTGCTGGGGAATCGGCCCAGCCGAACCGTTTCGCGACCCAACGGCATGTACAAGCTAGCTATGACAATGCGTGCGAAGAGACGAAGGGGACGCATATCGTGGTGGCAACAGCGCGCTGAGCATGGAGTACAAATAAACTTCCATATCAAATTTCGTGTGTACTCCGTTTTTTGAGTCGGGACACCCTGCGCGAGGCTTGTCAAAGTGGTTTGAAACGATAGAGGACGTCAATGGGGCATGATGTGTACATCGCCGTAATGAGAGTTGGTGAGCAGCTGGACACAACCTCCAAGATCGAAGAATTCTCTTTCTAAAAAAGATTGTAAAGGAAGGGATCTGTATTACTTGTAGGAATGGTGGCTGATACTGCTGAGCCAGGACAAAGCACACAATGCATCCATCGCCTTGTACGTTGCATGACATGACTCTATGTTTGGATTGCCCGACGCTTGAGGCACGTGTTGGCCGGTCTTTTTGCCTCTCCATAGCGGCGCGATGCGAGACTAGTACCTGCCAAGCGGCAGCACTAGAGGCATCGCGCCTTCTTACGACCAGGTTTGGCTCCGTTTTCCTCTCGCCATCATCGGCCCCGACATCAACTCGCCGATGCGACTGCTGCAACACCAGCCGTTATGCCTTGTTTTACCGTCTCCCATCTAAGACACTTCAACACGCTGCTTCTCATCTCATTGGCTTGCACGACTAGATGAGACCCTCAGAACATGTCTCGCCTTGCCCTTCTAGAAGAACGGCAGAAGCCATTTGCCAGGGGCCCCCAAACGCCGTTTCCTCACAACCTTGATGCGATGCAGGGGGGGAAAGAGCTGGTAATTTGCGACTGTGCCTCGCGAGGTCAGGCGACGAGGTTTGCGCGGCCTCTGGTTGGCCATGGCCTCTCCGGATGGGGCGCCCTTCGACAACAAGAACGGCCATTTTGGCTATCATCGGTCCCCACTCCACCATCTAAACTTTGCAGACTCGCTCGAGTCGATAGACTCTCGTTGCTGGGCGCCAGCGACCTTAGGCTAGCCAGAGGCGACTTGTGTTTCAGGACGGGCTGGGGGCCGCTGCGATAAATGACACTGTTCCTGAAACGGGCCATGGTGTGTGGTGCTGGACAGGGGAATGCGCGACAGCAATTCGTCAGGTTCGACGGCTCGACCAGGTTATGCCGGCCGCTGAACGAGAAAGGATTTAGGATTAGGGGGGCGGATTCATGCTTCCAAAAGTTGGGCCCATCCATATGTGGCCCTACCGCATTTGTGTCCCATCAACAAGCAGCGCCCGACGCAGTGGGCTGCACGGGCTGGTGCTCTGCCTGGGCTTTTCTCCGACAGATCTTCTAGAAGCCTTCCCCGGCTTTTCGACCGTCCTCCCCCCCTCGCCGTTTGTCTCCTCTCCCCTTGCCTGGCCCTGGCGACAGCGTATCTCTCCTCTTTGTCGCTCGTTCATCCAGCCTCTTGGCTTCTCTTTTCTTACAAACTACGTCTTGACAGGCAGTGCCTAGCAATTTTGGGCCAGCGACTCATTCTTGAGGCGGCGCTAATAGTAATCCAAGTCCGAATCGACTCAATCGGTTGGACGTCGAGCAAACATTCCTTGTGTGAACGTGAGCAAGACGTGAATCCAAGAATCAAAACTCATTCGCGCCGGAACCAGCGACGTATCTGGCGCTTTCCTGGCCAGCTCTTGTCACCGCATTGTGCGGCGGTGATGCCATTGACAGACGGGTGGTGGTTCTGAGTCGCCGTCTTTCCCAACTCTTCCACGAGGACAAGGCAGCGCGCCGCGTTGTCACTTTGGCGTGCTCGCGAATATCAATCTAACTATTCAGTATCATCTCTTCGCCAACGTGCCAAGCTGCGGCAAGAAAAAAGTTCATTTCTGGCGACTCTAACAAACTAGGAAGACGGGTGGTGGCCACTGAGGGAAAAAAAAAAAAGACTCAAATCTCGCCATCATGTTTCCTTACGGCGCCACGCCTGACGAGTCCGCCGTACGTCCCCTGGCGGACGAGGACCAGCAACTGCTTCTTGGACTTGTTCACAAGTATGGAGCATCGAGCCTTCTATATGCCTTGACGGGCTATGGAGAATCATGTAGGTTACCGATCACCATCACACGAGCTTTGAGACCTTTGAGGCTGACATGATTCAGCTCGGGCATCTGTGTTCTCTGCAAATACCCTCCTCAGCAATACGAGCGCGTCTTCAGTAGCATGGACTAACTCAGAGGCGGCGTCACAATGTCGGTCTGACGAGGCTTCTATTCACACTTCGTACACGTGGCCTGATGTTCAGAGTGATATGTCAGCGGTGAATGATGGAGAAGCTAACAAGATGGGCGAACGATCATGGCTCGACTCGCCCGTGGCAATTCCTTCCCCGATGATTTCAGCACACGATGTCACTTCACATCCTTCTCCGCGACTTGTGACGCCAACGTCCAAGAAGTACCAGTGCCCGATGTGCTACTTGGACAACAGCCCCGTTGGGTTCGGCCGGAAAAGCGATTTCAAGAAGCATCTGCATAACTTCCATGGAGCAGATGTCGTGTGGATATGCCGGACCAAGGGATGTCACTTGTCTTTCTCAACCGAGCGGGCGTACAGTACTCATGCCAAGGAAGCCCACCGAATGAAGGCTCTCCCTAACAGTGCCGCTCGGACGGAGATGTGCCCTCAGCTTGTCTTCTCGTGCGGTTTTGGAGGCTGCCGCGATCGATTGTTCGAGGCCCAAAGCGTGGAGGATGCTCCAGCAACGCGCGATAAGCACTTTGAACACATCGCCAAGCATTTTGAAGATGGATTCGATGTTAGCACCTGGGAGTATCGAGTCCAGATCCAGAACCTGATGCGACAGAAACAGGTGAAGCAGATCTGGAAGACGTGCATATGGCCCAAGGAGAAACGGCAGCAGCTTCATTGGCGACCCAGATCCTCTGGCGACTTGAAGCGCATTCTCGAGTGCCGCCACCTGGGTAGCAACATCTCCAGTCTTGTCAGGCTGGCGTTCATCCTCGGTACTCCCCCTTTCACGACGAGCTCCACTCCGCCGCCGAACGAAATCGACATTTACTTTCAGCTGCCGTACAGGAGCCAGTGTCTGTTAGAATCGTCCGGACATGCATCGCTATCAGGTTCTGTTGCGAAAGAAGAGGAAGGCTCGCCGGCTCTCAGCCTGCCTAAGAGCCGCTCAGGCATCACCAGCATACCTCAGACCATGCTCAAGTTTTCGGGTCGTTCGCTGAAGCGGGCCACGCGGCCATCGACACCTGCGAGCGTCATGAGCAATGGCGGCGATACAATCATGGGAGACGATTTGTCGGCCGGGCCGCATCCGGGAACGCCGTTTCCCATTCCCAACGAGACCGTTTGGCCAGCGGATGCGCCCACATTTGCTCCCGATATTCCGACTTCTGCACCGAAGCAGATGCATAGTCCGGTTCACACCCCGATGTTTGACCCCCAGCAGCACCAGCACCAGCACCAGCATCAGCATCACCAGCAGCAGCAGCAGCAGCAGCAGCAGCAGCAGCAGCAACAACATCAGCAGCAACAGCTAATGTATTCCATGCCGCCACAGGACAACGTACAGCAAGCATGGATGGGTATGGACCCGCAGATTCCAACATACCAGGCACCACAGGTCTTCCCGGAACAGCCCGAGATGATCCACGGGCTTTACGATTACACGATGAATGCGAGCCAGGCTTCCACAGTACGACCGGGAACACCGACACCCCACAAACGACCGGCGTCATGGAGTAGGATGATCAGCATGGAGAACCTCCGGCCAACTAAGAAGTCAACACACAACGGCCCATGCCCCGACACGCCCCCCGGCATGATCATGGGCATGTAAAAATCAGGGCGCGCGAGCTCATTGCGCAAAGTCGCCATATATTCTGTTGCCAGCGGGTCTGAATGGATGTGCTGCACGCGAATCGCTCCACTCTTTTGTCGATTTTTTCTATCTCTTACAGAATTTCTCTTGCGCCTGATTTCTTGTACTGTCAAACACATATACCACTTATACCAAACGGATCGGGACGGCAATGTACGCTTAATAAAAGGGACCGAGGGGGGGGAAAAAAAGGAAAGAGGCCGGTTGAGGGCGCATTCCATTTGTCACAATGTTGATGTTTTGAGATACCACTTTCTGCTGTTTTTTTGGCTTTTTATCGTGTTCGACCGGCATCGCGTCACGGATCACATCCATATAGACTGGACGGGATAGGCCACGGGGGGGAGGGCATCTATGCGGAGCGAAGTTTGGGTTTTTTGTTTATTTTTTTGTTTATTCTCATTCTTTCTCTCCTAGGCTACAAGCCGTGAGTAGAGGAGACGGCGGGGAAGGCATAGCAAGATATACGAATATATATATACGGAGTATATACGGAGCAACGTCTGGTGAATATGACATTTTGCATAAGGCACGGGGAATCTGATTTAATGAATCGCCTTTTGAATGGTTTACAATGCTTATACTAGTACTGCTATTATTGCTCCTTCGGAGTGTGTGATGTGAAGGCTCCGATGTGATGTATGACGTGAGAGGTTGTTACCGACAAGAAGATGCCCGTCCTGCCCCTGGTGCCGGCTGGCTCAGTTCTGCACAAGTTTCTCGTTTTCGACGAAGGTCAGTAACAAATGCAACCTCTTTTTTCCTTCCATTTTATGAATGAAGGCATTTGCTGACAAATTCACAGAAAAGGATAAGCAGCGACGTGAGCTGATTGTCGAGAGAACAAAGGGCCTGCACGGCGTGTAAGCGACTGTATGATGGGCCTTGTACTCTTTAACCCGTTAATCGACCCTTTTTTTTTCTTTCGCACATTTTCTTTTCTTATATTCATCTTTGCCATTTGATGCCATTTGCATCCGTTTCTACTTGTTTGGAGTTTTTTTTTTTTTTTTTTTTTTTTTTTTTTTTTTTTTGGATCATTTTCTGGTGCACGGGCGGCGAGACCAAATATAACGGTACTCGGCAGAGCCGACTAGTCGCAGAGTTTCTGAAGAGATATACAAGTACCTATTCAATGGTAGATGAATCATGAAGGGTTGTGTATAGACAGTCGGCTTGGGGAGTTTTACCAATGAGATGAATCCATCGGCCGTTCCGTCCAGAGTGCTCCGTAGCCCAAACGGGATTGGCCCTTTGTTTTCCCAAGTCGAGTTAATTTCTCGGATTTAGCACCTGACGCTTGGCCATAAAGATGAATGGCCTTTCCCCGCGCTTGTGGATGATGCTGCGGCTATCTTGAATCTGCAGTTGAAACGGCGATTTTTTTATTTTATTCGTCGTGTTTTGTTGATGGTCATTTTTGGGTCAAGTACTGGTGGTTAGACGCTCTGGGATGAAGGTCCTGGGGCTTGATGCGCCGCCTTCGGATTGTATTGATGGTCATGATGATGATGATGAGGACAATGACCTAGAGGGTAGGTTGCCGTGCTGATGATCGTTGCACTTTATGCATTCTAACGACATGATGGCAAGCAGCGCCCCTCCTCCCTCAGTATAATGAAAGCGTCAACGAAGCCAGCATCTTGATGCCCCTCCATGGCGACCAGCAGCAGCAGCAGACGACGACGACAAGGCGGAGGGGCCTTGTGTTCAAGGTGCTGCTGCTGGGGGTGACGGCGGGAATGGTGGGTTGGGCGGTGGTGGAGGCGCTGGGGAGGCGGTTCTCGCCGGGGCTGGTGGGCGGAGGGGGGTTGTTGGTGATTTTGTGTGCGGTGGTGAGTAGGGCTGATTGATGGTTATCATGGGGTTGATTTGGTATAGTCCTTGAGGTATTCTGTATAAGAAGACGTGAGCATTCATGTGGTGGACATGATGATTAGGCTTGAGGGACTAAAGCAGCCGACATGTACGCTGTACGTCACAGCTGTAAGTTGGGTCTGTAGTCTTTTATATTGATGTGATGAGGTTTATATAAAGAGGACGATATGCTTGTTTTATAGAAGAGTCATATAAGGGCTGGACGACAGTGGCTGTTTAGCGACATCTCATGCATCATCACCACCATCAAACCCAGTTGCGTATATGAGTAGGGATAGATGAGAGCGTCTTGATTGGTATCAAAGTTAATGATAGTTATGTGTAAGAGACCTAGATGGCACAACGAACGATACGATACATGCCCATCAACATTTCAAGCACCATCACAACCACCTCGCCTCGTCAGACCCCAGCGGCTTGGGCATCTCCCGCCAGCCAACCTCGCAGCCCTCCACGCGGGCGCTGTGTCTCACCGCCGTCATGCTCCCAAAGGCCGTCTGCCGCGTCTCCAGAAACTCGGGCGGCACTTTTCCAACCGCGTCGAGGTTGAGGTTGAAGTCGCGCCGCCCTTGGTCGAAGCCCGTCCGGCCGGGATACTGCCCGAGGCTGCGCAGGTACTTCATGACGCCGGCCAGCGACACGTCCACGACCCAGGAGCCGCCGCCCTGCTGGGACCGCCGGTGGTGCAGCGCGGCGAGGATCCCCGTGGCCAGCAGGTAACCCGCCGCGTGGTCGAGCGCCTGGCAGGGCGTGGCGCGGGCGGGCTCGCCGGCGGCGCGGTGCTCTGCCTCGGAGACGTTCATGCCGGAGCACGTCTGCACGAGGGAGTCGTAGCCCCGGCGCGGGGCCCACGGGCCGGAGGGCCCAAACGCCGACAGGTTGGCGTAGACGATGCCCGGGTTGATGGCGTGCAGCTCCGCCGGCGACAGGCCCTGCGCCGCCAGGCTGCCCGGCCGGTACCCCTGGATGAAGACGTCGCAGGTGCGCAGCAGCTCGAGCAGGCGCCGCTTGTCGTCCGGATTCTGCCGGATGTCTAGCTGGATCGTCCGCTTGCCCCGGCTGAGGTCCTTGTCCAGTACCGGGTGGTCCGGCAGATTGGGCGACGTCACCCACAGGACGTCGGCGCCGTGTGCCGCGAGCGTCTTGCCGGCCACGGGGGCGGCAATCACGCGGCTCATTTCAACCACACGGAGGCCTTCTAGACAGCGTCTACTACTGCTGCTGCGTAGATTCCTAGGTGGTGCCGGAGCAAACTGGCGGACAAGGACAGGGTTGTCGTTTATGGCTGTGGCCTGCGGGAGAGCGTCCCATTCGTCATATGAGCGAAGGGCGTAGATGGCGAGCTTGCCCTTTTCCGTGCCCGCCGTCTCGAGATCGATGCTCTTCCACTGTGCCACCTTGGCGGCGACGTCCTGCCGCGAGGCATCGGGAGGAAGCCCCAGGAGATCCAGCGTGCCGAGGGCATGGTTGGGAAACACGTCGTGGATGCGGACGTAGCCGTCGGCCGTCTTGTGTAAGCCGCCGATGGTGCCCCAGGAAGAGGCCAGCGGCCGGCCGTCGATGCTGTAGAGGCGCTCCGACTGGAACTCGATCACGGCATGGTCCAGCGGGACGCTCACGCGGGGCACCCCCGATGCCTCTGATGATGATGAGCGCGTGCCATGGAGGAGGGCTGCCGAGAGCGCGGAGAGGGCAATGGAGCTTTGTGCGAGGATGCCGATTTTAAAGGACGACGGGAGGGCCGGCCCGGCGTGCTGGCCGGGGAGCCGGAGGGACGAGAGGGCGTCCGGCGGGAGATGGAGGCTGGCCCAGATGTCTTTGACCACGTCGGCGGCGGAGAAGGAGGTGCGGTTGACGAGGGACATGTTTGACTTGAGCATGGTTTTAGTCTAGCGAGAAGAGTAGCATGTTTAAATCGATTAATGCCCGGATCAAGGGAAGTGCTCGTGTTGTTCGCATTCGGCCGTGGAGCGTCGGTCCGGCTTAGGACGTTTTTTTAGCTTCGTGAAGCCGTTGCGAGCCGAGGGTGATTCAGCTATTAAGTGTGTCGCTATATACATAATCACGGTTTGTGAAGAAAAGGCAGTATGAAATTGATATTCTATCATTATATTCATTTATATATATACATGTACTTTAGGCAATTACATACTGCGTGCTCTCGTAAATGCGGTGCCGTGCCTGGTATCTCCCATCGCAAATCTAATCTATTACATGCCGTGATGCATTCTTTTTGTATAAATCAAAACACGCTTTTTTTTAAACGCCAAAAAATCCTGAAAAAAAAAAAAAAGGATATAGACCGTCAGTTAGGGCGACGCCGCCTCGCGCTCTGCCTGCGCCGCCTTTTCGTCCGCCGTCATCTCCGCCGACGCCTGGCCAATCTTGATGGTCAGGACCAGGAAGAGGGACAGGCCGGCCATGGCGACTCCGATCCAGAAGCCAATCTTGTACTGCTGCCGCAGGCTGAGGCCCTGCCCACCCCCCTCGTGCTGCTGCTGCAGCAGCACCGTCTCGGACACGGCCATCTCGGCGATGCCCAGCCAAAAGGCGAGGCCCAGGTACAGCAGGGTGTTGATGAGCCCGCTGGCGGTGGCCTGCAGGCGGCGCGGCATGGAGGTGGTGATGAAGACGTTGGTGACGTTGTAGGTGATGTCGACGCCGATGGTGCCGCACAGCATGGCCGGGAAGACGTAGGCCCAGTAGAGGAAGCCGTCGGACGGATGGCCGTCGACCTGGTCCGGGATGAGGGCGAAGAGCAGCACCGACAGGAGGAAGCCGACGCTGGAAATCATCATGAGGATGCGGTTCGAGATCATGTGCATGACGAAGCCGCCGCACACGGCCAGGCAGACGCCGCCAATGGCCAGGGGGGTGAACCAGGCGGCCGTCAGGATGGGCGAGATGCCGAGGACGGTCTCGATGCTGGGCACCAACACGTGTCAGCATATACTGTGCTTAAGGGTAGGGGGGGGGAGTAAAAGATCAACGTACTAGTAGCTCGAGTAAAACAGGTACAGGCCAAAGACGCCGTAGAGGCAAAAGAGCGCCAGCGACAGCCGCTTCATGTACTTGGGCCGGAACAGGTCGGCCGGCAGCAGCGGCTGGGCCGACACCCAGCCCTGGGTGTAGACGCCGGCGACGAGGAAGAGGACGCCGACGAGAAAGGTAACGTAGATGTAAGGCGTCTGCCAGCCGCGCGGCGCGTGCCCGCCGTCGGTAAAGGCGAAGACGACCAGGACCAGGCCCGGGACGATGGTGCAGAGCCCCCACCAGTCCATGCGGACGGCGGCGTCGCGCTCGTGCTCGTGCAGGCCGCGCGGGATGGTGAGGAAGCCGGTGAGGGCGATGGCGAAGACGATGACGGCGCCGATCCAAAAGTACCAGCGCCAGGTCAAGAAGTCGGCGCAGACGGCGCCCAAGAAGATGCCAAAGTAGAAGCCCAGGCAGGCAAAGGCGCCCCAGATGGCGAAGACGAGGTTCTTGCGCGGGCCCGGCCGGTACGTCTGGCCCAGCAGCGCCAGGCCGGCGGGCGTGAAGGCGGCGGCGCCGATGCCCTGAAAGGCGCGGCAGACGATGAGCATGACGGTGTTTGTGCTGAAGCCGCAGACGAGCGACCAGGCCATGAACCAGGCGTGGCCGAAGAGGAAGACGCTGCGGCTGCCGTGGATGTCGCACAGCCGCGAAAAGGGCATGAGCAGCGCCGCCGTCGTCAGGTTGATGACGCCCGCCGGCCACGTCCGCGCGTTCTCCGGAATGTCCAGGGCCTCGGCCACCGGCGGCAGGATGATGTTGAAGCCGCCGATAAAGTACTCGCTCATCGTCATCGACAGCACAATCGTCACCACGAAGCCCACCTCGGCCATCCACGACGGCAGCACCGCCGGCCGCGCCCGGCCCAGCCGCTCAATCTCCGCCTTGTCCAGCAAGAACTGGCTGTTGTTGTCCGACGACGACGTCCGGCCGGAGGCGAGCACGCCGTTTTCCGCGCCGGCGAGGGGGTCTGGCTGGCCCATGATGGTCTCTTGTCTCGTCGCTGTTCCCGTTCCAGTGTTGTTGTTTCCAAAGAAGAAGACGTCCGTGAGAAGCTCCTCGGTAAGGGAGAACCCGAAATCGTAAAGCCAAATCCGGAGAGTGACAATATGACGATATCGGAGGTCGATCAACTACATCAACACCGCACTCTCTTCCTTTTTCCTGGTCCCTCAGACTCTATATGTCTCCTGCTCGTCATGATGTTTTTACACATCTCCTCCCGCTCTCCACGCATTGGTAGAAATATAAGAAAAAAAAAATCGGACCCGGGCCCCGAGGGTGAGATTAGGTGGGCTCCGAATAAGCGGAGAGGCGGCCTTTAGAAAAAGTTCTATTTTTTTTTTCCCTTCCCTTGCGCCACGAAACCAATATGCTCTTGTGGAGCCTTGGCTTCCAGTCCTGGAGAAAGCACAAGGCCGAATCGGGGCAAAAGATGGCAACGAGGACGCCATCTTCCGCATTACTCACCAGTTCCCCCCCTTTTTTTCTTTTTTTACTTTATCCCTTCCCGTACGGACGATGGTGAGGTGAGGGCAAAGGCCGTCATTGTGAGCACCAACCCTTTCGGTCTAAGTGCTGCCTCAACACCTTCTTTCTCGCATTCTCCTGCAAGCCGTAAACAAGCAAAGCAAAAACGAGATTGGAGAATCCTGTGGAGAAGGCCCCGGATTTCTGGGCCCTAGAGTTGCGTCTTGGCTGCCTTTTCGAGACAAGGTCTCGCCTTGCGACGATGACAAAGACGGCCGCTAAACTCTCTTTTTCCCTTCTTTTCCGTCTGCAAGGGGAATTTCATTTTTTTGATTTGACTCACCGTTTCTTGTGTTCCATGGTAATGGGCTTTGTGGTGTGCAAGTCGTGATTGGACGAGTGGCGACATTGTTGGCCGGCGAGGTTTGCGGTTCTCCGCGGGACCCGGTAGTTTTAGGTATCGCAGACGGAAACCCTGATGAGGAAGTTGTTTGACATTTTTTTCATCTTACAAACTGCTTTTTCTCTTTTTTTTTTCCAGATCGTGAGTCAACGTTGATGACATTTTTGTGGGCTGTCGGCCGATTTCATTTCGATTCGATTCGATGCTCTCCACCGCGTAAATGCATCATGCATCTTTGTGCCAGCTTCTCCCCCCCACCTCCTCCTTCTTTTGTGTCTGGTGATGGTGAATCGAACCGGAGGGCAGTGCATTGCTAGCTAGTCCTCTGCACTTCATCGACGCTTGCTTGCGCTCTGTGATATCCTCCGTGGATCGGCACTCGGTATCGCTTCCCACTTGCAATCACACTTTAAACAAGCAAGCCAGATTAGCGTGTCCGATCTGATGGACCATGTGGTTACAATAAAGGGCCACGAGGGAACTGTCCCGTACGTACGGCAAGCTACGCCATGAGAAACCCGAAAAAATGAATGATGAAAACACACGGTGAAAGAGGACTTGGCTCACTGTCAAAAGGGTAGCATAAACACATGTCACTTAGTAACCACTTACTAACGCAGCCGGGCTCTCGAAAAAACACGCCATTGTATGCATGTACATGACATGGTCATTTCCTAGGTATATACTCATCCAGCTGCCATGTTCAACGGAACCGAGAAGGAACCCTCCAATTGCTCCCTTGGCCACAATCTCGGACCCAATCGACGACGTTGCAGGCGTGGGCCTCCCCCATCTCGTTCTTCAAACATAGCCAGCTTCTTCATCGACTTACCATGCCGTCATTGTGCCCCCCGTACAAAAATACGGCAATTCGTTCCCGAGTTTCTCATATCAATTACTTCGTATTAACATTAATCATATACAATATCCCCCTTCCAACGTCCTGGCTTACAGCAGCTGGGACGCCACCGTCATCGCCGCCAGCAACGCCGCTCCAAAGACCAGGCTGCTTGATGCGGGAGCCATTGCACTGGCGCCGGACTTTTGGCTCGTGGTCGCCGACGCAGCACTTGATTTGGTGGCGCTGCTGCTGCTGCTGGTGGCCGTAGTCGTGGGCGAGGTGGTCGTGGCGGTCGAGTTGGACCCCGACGTGCTGCTGCTGCCGTTGCCGGCCTTTTCGTACTGGCTGACGACAAAGTCGGCAATCTGGGTACCGTAGAGATCCACGTACAAGTGGTGGACGGTCGCGTTGCTGCCGCTGTCACAGTAGACGTCGCCGGTGTTGCACCAGGAGATGATGCGGCTGGAGTATGTCTTGCACTCCGCAAGGCTGGCCGCGGTGCGGTTGAAGATCTGTATACATTGTCACAATCGTCAGCTCCTCTCCCGGAATTCACGACAGCATCGTCCCAACACGCATCACCAAACCCTCACTCACCCCGTTGTGTATGCTGGTGCCCCGGTCGTACGTCAAGTTGGCGACATGGGTCGGGTCTCCGAAAACGGCAACGGCAACGACTAGAGCACTCGTTAGTAAGTTTTTGATTTATTTCTGATTTTCTTTTCTTTTGTGATAAAAACAGGGGGGGTCCGTGGGACTAGAATCCAAAGGGAGCATGCGCAAACACACCGCTGTTCATGACTTGAGACGACATGGCCTTGTCATCGATAAAAGGGCTGCCAGCACCGCCGCAAATGGAGTCCATAGACACTTGCGCGCCCTAGCCAGAAACAGTCAGTCAGTCGATTCCCAAGTAGCCGTGTAATAAGTCTTAAAAGGGCCCTCCTCATGATTCCCATACCTGGGAGTAGCCCAAAATCGCAATCTTGTTCCCCGGGCACGCCTGGCCGTACGCATTCAGCAGCTCCTGCATATCGGTCACGCCCTTGCCCTCCGACGACTCGTAGTTGTCCAGCGTGGCCGGGTAGTCGACGGCCACGGCCTGGCTGTTGGGTATCCTCGCGGCGATCTGGCTGGTGATGTTGCCCGTCACGCCCAGGCCGGCCGGCTCTTCGCTGCCTCGGGCGACGACCATGTAGAGGCCCTTGACGCATGAGGGCGTCGATGCCGCCAAAGCGGCCGTCGTGCTCGTGGCGAGCAAAACAGACGAGAGAGCGAGACCACGCATGCTGGGCTGTCCTTCTTCAAACTTCCTTCACGAGTCTAGTTGTAGCTTTGAGCCGTGCAAAGTCTTGTACTAGTCCTGCAATGATTTCGCGACAATCGGCGGCGACAGAACGCAAGGTTGGAGGAGGGAAAGAGCAGGTGCAATTTTTTTTTTTTTGTTTCGCTTCCCGGCAACGGAAGTTCATGACTACATAAATAATCGAGGCACAAGCTGAAAAAAAAAGAAAATCCCATTACGTAGCAGCCAAGCGTCACAGCTGCGACAACAAGGGAGCGCAGGATCCGCATCTGGGGTCGCGCCTCGGGCCATGCCCCAAATGATGCATGTGCCTTTCATAGTCCGTGCCAAGCGTGCCTCTTTCAGTTTTTCTTTTGCAGCCAATGGTGCCTCCCATCTGGACGTAAAAGCAGCCTTTGTCTTGCTTCAACAAGCCTAGTAGCTGGGGAGCTACTAGTAACTTGTCCCCCAAGCGTCCCAATCGCTCAAGCTCGACATGTCAATCGGCGCAACCGACTGTGACGCTTCCTGTTTAGGACGCCATCCTCCAGCTCATTCACAGTGGGAATTGCTGGGGCCGGCCGGTGTGGCTGCGGCGCGTAACTCTTTCGGTCCTTCACGGCCGTCCTAGTCTGACGCCTCAATCGCTAGACTGAGCATTCCGAGGGCCCGAGCCCGGATAGGCGGCTTTCTGTGGGACGATGGGGTGCAAGGGTAGGCTTGTTTTTCGCTTTCAATAGTACCTGTTAAGCCCTTCCGTTCTCACCTGTTTGCTGTGTTGTGGCCGAGCATGATAGGTCCGGGAGCTGCTGCCAACAGCAACAATGCTTAGAGCTTCTCATTCTTCCCACTCTTTGAATTTGAATCGCCAGTGAGGGAGCTTACCAAGAGCTCCTGTGGGCTTTCCCCTGCCCATGCACCGAGTCACCATGGTACAACCCATAACATGTCAGGAGTAAGTTCTGTCTTGTAGTGATCGTCAGTCGATCTGAAATTACCAAACCACTCGCAGTCAATGCGTCTCTCGGGGCCAAGCACTCAAAAGGCAGGAACATACCATCAACACGATGCACGGGCTAATATTCTCCGTGTCCAAGGTCGCAACGGCCAAAAGGTCATGAAAATGGGCCACTGATGGAACCAGAATAGCGGGGAATTTGGCCGTGGACCCTGGTTTGTTCCACACGCCGTTGGCATTCTCGTGGAGTCGATATCCCGTCTCCGTTTGCTTGGCCCGCTCATTGTGCCTAGTCGCCGCTCTGTATGGACTTGTTACATGCAAAATATCCCACCAGATGTGCGATGCCGTTAAGGTAGGAGGATATCCCTCTGCGGCAGAAGGTCTGTGAGAAATGCCTGTGCGTCATCTGAGAGTTTCAAGCCACGCGACGATCCTTTCGTAACGCTACGGCTTAGCATAGGTTGCTGAATAAATAGAGTGCTGATTCTGTTCCTGACTCGGGTTCCTGTCACATTTAGTCCTGACCCTGGGTGGGCTTACACGGGACTGTATTTTAAAGTTCTTTGTTACTCGCAGCAATGTGCTACAGAGTAGAATATTCCGTACAGCGAAGATTTAGTGTCTTGTTGTTGCATGGAATCCAGATGCGTGATGTGCATTGTAGCCCGAGTCGATCCTGTGACGTTTTGAACTTGAAACGAGATGTCCAAGATGTTTGAGTAGTCGCCCCAAAATCACACAATTAGCCTGCCTGTAGCCATATTACTTCAAGTTTCAGGCACACGAGTAATCGCTTCGGCACTTTGATCGCAATCTCAGAGGTAGCTAATTAGCATGCCCATGTATGGAAGCGATGATCTCGGAGAATACGGCATTCCGTATAGAGAAGCTGTGTCGGAACAAACGGCATCAGCTACAGATGGGTAGTCGTACTCGCTCAATGGTAAGCTTGAGGCTGAAGCTGGAGTAGGTCTTGCTGCATGCCCAGTTAATAAGATTGCAAATGCATATGTCCGTTTACCTTATACCAAGTATAATGGCCACGAGCGAACGACCTTGGGGGCACGGGTTGACATTGTAGACCACCAGTCGAAGGGTTGTCCGTAGCAATTGTGAGTAGGTAGGTAATCGTCATGTGCCTGTTTCTGTCTCGCATCATTGGCAGCTGGGTAGAAAGTGGGAGAGGGTTAAGTAGATCCCATACCTGCAGAAGCCTTGTAAAAAGCTGGCTAATTCTTGTTTCATCCTGATAGTGCGATGCTGTTGTATACTTTGATGCCGCCAGATGGAACAAAAAGCTTTGGATCAAATCTGTGTCTGTTTGTAGGAGTAGAATTGTCGTTTGTAACTTGCCACGGCGGACGCAGCCCGTGAAATCTAGACATGGGAAGAGCATCGCTTCTCCACATAGATGCAATGTCGTCTGCCATATCGTCCACCATTAGGAGGTATAGCACTGAACACATGTGCCATTTGTCATTCTGCTGCCATTGGAAGTGAAGCCTCTGACAAGATTCAGAAACGATGCGGTTGTTATGGCATTGCCTTGTGTGAAGCATACCAGAAAGATGACATAGAAACTCAGTTGAGTTTTGTGTCCTTTTGTAAATCACAAACTTTTTTGGCGTCAGATCTATTTGTTGGCTTTTAGTTGAGCAGAGTAAATACTCGATCGTAGTTAGCCGGATACGTTTTCTGTCAGGATACCAAGGCGACTTGGACACGCCCAAGATGTAAGATTAGAGAGTTAAGTAGTAGTAAGCTCAGAAAGATGTACATTGGCCCACAATATCTCTCAAAGCCAGTCCGAGGTAGGTAATTCGACAGGTACCAAGATTGAAAGCAACGGGAGAAGTACGAGCCAGAAGAGGATGGGGAGAACAAGGCCAGCATTAGTCAAAGATGGTCGAGGAGGTTGCAACCTGAGGCCGTGAAAATATGTACCAAGTGGCAATCTTGCCTGCTGAATTGGCTGCAGTCATTGCCTAGAGTGACATGGGGAAGAGATAAAAGGACAGGCCGAATGGTACCCCTTGACCACATGGCCGTCTGCACTCTCTCTTCGTCAGGGGACGACACTTTTTGATGGCATTCAAGTCTATATAATTCTAAATCCCTCGGAGAGCATATCTTTTGCTTTTTCTCTTCTTCCTGCCCTGGCACTCAGTCGTCGGCCCCTCCACTATGGATGAATGGCAACAGCTCCCTTGGCTTTCCGGGTTTTATTCGAGGATCGATCAAGCGGTGGTATGTCTAAATTATTTGTTGCCTATTTTTCTCTATCTAATTCATCCCAGGATCCATTCCACTTGTGACTCTCGAAAGGCGACCGTGGAGGCAGAATGGTTATCCGACTGGGGAGACATAGGGCCTTGCTCGTACCTTATCCTTGCATGGTCTTTTTTGTTTGAGAAGATGTTCTTGGCTGCTAAAGCATGAAGAAGTAGTTCATCTGCGACCTATCCAAAATGGCCAAGCCGTACTATCCAGTCAAAAGAAGCACGCTCTTGTTCTCGAATACGTCTTGAAGAGGCACGGCACCTGTGTCAATGTATGAAGCGAGGACATGCTGTTATGGCCACGATATCGAGTGTTATCAATTCCAATACCTTTGATAGCTGCTCACATTGGTAAATACGGACGGGGAGGTAAACTCATGAAGCAATACCAAATACCAAGTGTTCCCTATCCGTGAATAACCTCACCGTGTACTACGTGCGTCCAGCATACAACTCTGGCGAACGTACATGACTATATACCGCTTCAAGATGGGGGATGGCTGTGCCTTGAAAAGTATGTCCCTCCCAACAGAATTTATCTATAGTCCTTAAATTCCTCAAGTAGATGCTGGTTGCCGATGATTTGCGGGCTGATACAGCCACACAACCCGAGTGTGACTCAAACAACCGCTGCCAAATCTTGAGCTCTGGCAGTATTTCATTCTATCCCTCGCCTATATCGGAGCAAGGATGCTGCGTGAATTCCTGATTCGATTTATTGAATGGGTACCGAACTCTTGAGGGCACTTGTTTTTCCTCAAGTAGTGAGCCACCCTCATATTGCTGTTGGCGCCCAGTCGACTTCAGGGTAGGCTACCACCCTCAAGTTCCGCGTCATTGGCGGGGAAATAGTTCGGCATGTTATGTTTGCTGGCTGAGCCTCAATGCTAGGTGCTTGCTTGTGTGAATCATACTCAGTTACATGTCCGTTCTCGTTTATAGTCTTTTCATCACAAATGACCGTTTCTGGAAGCATAATTTGGAGTGGTATTTTTACTTTGGGATCCATCTCTTCGACATCTATATACTGGCGTTCCTTGCGCGTCTGTCGCCTTTGCATACTAGTACCCGGCTTGGACATTCCATTCCGTATTACAATAAGCCAGTCATTTCGACAAAGGCCTCGACTATTTTCTTCTCGAGCCGATCGAGGTATGTACCTGTCTTACACCTATCTTCAAGATAGACCTCTTGGGGAAGATTTATGCTGTAGCTCTGAGTTGTGACCTTTGCTTGGTTTACTTCCAAACAGCTTTGTTCCCTGGATGCTAAATAAGATGGACTGAAGATTCGATGGCTGATAATTGAATGTCACAGACCGTCTTTCGAATATTATCTCGGTTGATTTTACTTCAGAAGTGAAATTGAAAAGACCAAACCCGTCACCAAGACTGCGTCTTTTCGAAGAGAAGAAGTGTTACCCGGAAATTGAACTGCACAGGAAGCTACTGTCTCTAATCAAGAGGCTTATAAAATTCGGCCAGCTAGGATCAGATCTTTCCGCCGAGCTCTTCTTTCTTCTCCGAGCAAAATACAATTCAGAAAACACACCAGAAAGCAGTCGTTCAAGATGGGCGGCTCAGCATTCGCTTCTGGCGTTAACCCTCTAAACACTCCTCGAATGCCAAAGCACATCTACGAGCGTACAAAGACCCATTGCATGCAAATTCTCCGTAATCTTTACTTCTACGTTGAATCGCCACTTGAGGGCCCAAGTAAGCAGGATTTTGGAGACATTGATCTGCTCGTTGCTTCGCCGAAGCAAGACGAGATTGCCAGTGGCCACAGGGCAATCCATACTATATCCCAAGCCCTCGGAGGGGAGCGCACAATTGTAGCAGGCGGTGATGAGGTCGCCGCCAACATAGCCATCCCCTGGCCTCCCGAAGAAGAGGAGGACAGCAGTAGGCCCGGGGACAAGTACATTCAGGTGGACGTACGGGTCTGTGAGACGCTAGAACAACTCCGTTGGATGCTTTTCAAACATGGCCATGGTGATCTATGGAATCTTGTTGGCTCCATGATACGGCAGTATGGCCTGACAGTCGACGACAGGGCCCTGTGGCTTCGAGTTCCCGAGATAGAAGAGCTGGACAAAAAACGAGCCAGAATCTATCTCACATCTGACCCAGAAAAAGTCTTGCAGTTCCTGCACCTTCCCATGGAAGGATATTGGGACAAGTCTTTCCCTAGTGTAGAGGAAATGTTCGACTACGCCGCTCGTTGTCGGCTGATGTATGTGCCACCAGCCGTGGCTGATACTGATGCCAAAAGGCTCAAGGCGAATGATCGTCGGCGGATGAATTATCGTCCACTCTTTAGGAAATGGGTGGACGAGTTCATTCCAGAGTGTCGTCGCCTTGGGAGGTTTTCGGAGCGAAAGTTCACTAGGGAAAGCGTTACGCAAGAAGCATTCGCTACGTTTGACGTTGAACGGTTGTTCAACGCTCGCCGCGAAGAGTTTCTCTTGGAGCGGCAGAGAGACTTTATTTGGAACACTGTTATCAAAGGCAGCGTTCCGGAGCCCAAGACAGCAGATCAGCTCGATGTCATGTACAGGTCGTGCCTCGTCAAGGCTTTGAAGAAGATTATTCTCGAAGGTGATGCAAGCTACGGTGTTGTGCCGGAAGGCGACCTGAAGAATCCTGATGGAAGCTACGATTTAGAAGCTATCAAGGATTTTATAGCAAAGTATCAAGATGACGTTGGAAAGGCAGCCGTTGATCGCCATCACGCAAACTGTGCCGAACGCATAAAGAGTAAGAGGAACAAAGAAGCGCAGACATCATCCTGAGATATGCTGCTGAGCAACCTGGGGTCGGGGTTAGGTTAGTATCGATCAGGTCTACAGCTCGAGAAGATTATCTGCTACTCGGTCCTTTGTCTGAGCAGTGGATAGGAGATGTTATCGAAACTCGCCGACGTTCGCTATTTACAACAGCAGCCATTCTGAAGCGGCGAAACCCGAAATAGTAGTTTTGGTCTCCTTTTTGGAGGGCAATTGATGCATGGATATGAAGAACACGGTATCGAGACATAGTCCGGAGTTGGCGCAAGAAACATTGCATATGTAGATAGTGTGAAGATGTTGGCTATGAAAGTAAGTGGAAAAATAATTTTGCCGTCAGGAGTCGTCACTAACGAAGCATCTGCAGGGATAGCGAGCCCAAGCATGTTTCGAGCTCTACAATAAACAGAAACAGCGACAATCATAAATCTACATAACTGCGTATATTTCATGAGCCTGATACCTTGAGTAATGATGCTTGTACGATAGATAGACGGCGCTTTGGAAATCAGAGCATATTGACAAGAATAGCAAAACGTCGGTTTCAAACAATGTTGGGGACACTCCTCGTTCCGCACTTTCAGAGAAATGACGGCCCACACCATTGGAAGGAATAGGGATTAAAAGGCTGAAATCTTGAAGAATTGTGGCCTGAAGGAAGCCCAGAAAGAGGTAAGTGGACATTTCGTCTTTGACACCACTGAAGCTGATCATGATCGTGCTTCTAGGGACAACGGAAAACTTCGAATCGATATTGCGTCCGATGACCCTTCACGAGTGTTTCGAAAGGCTTCGACAAATAGGAACGATGGCAGCTTTAAGCAAGAAACCAAGTGGCTCGAACCGATCGAAGCGATACAATAAGTGTTGTCTCCAGGACTTGGATATGGGAATCTCCAAAGAAGTGCAATACAGAGACATAAAAGCACGGACATTAGGAAGAGATATAGGGAGATGTTTCCAAAGGTGTATAGTTCTAGAGGCATTCGGCGCGAGTAGCTGGAGGTAGATTGGAGAAAGGATACTGCTTCATCAGAAAGCCGCCTGTAACAATGACAATAGACGAAATAGACCGGATATTGAGAACCTATCGTAAATAAATATGAATCAAATGAGAACATCCCATCAAGTTTTCGGAAACATCTAGAGCATCAAACTGCATCGTAATACCAAAGATGTATTATCCTTCGAGCAGTCTTTACCAACCGAGAGTTCCAAGATGCTCGGCTTCTCCACGATTAGGCGATACCCCAAGGCTCGTTCCTGATGACGAATTTTGCTCAAGCTCTTGCATCTTCCATTGCCAAGCCATGGAACTGCTCAGAACAGACAAGTTAAGCGAGATATCTGAATGAACAGTGACGAATAGTGCCCCACCTGGCAAGTTGAAGAATCACTCGCCGTCTGTTCGCGTTTGGGGGGTTGCCAGGGGGACATGTCTATCTTGCGGAAACAATTTCGTGTTGATATTAACTACAAGACGTTGGAAGAGATACGGAATATGTTCAACTATCTAGTAGCTAAGCGTCAATGTGTAATGTAACATGTTTAACCTCGAGCATGCATGATGCTGTAGAGTTGTCTACAAGTGTCCAGCTATCGACTCCAGAGTCCTTGCAAGTCAAAAAGAATGGCAGTGAAGGACGCGTTTGGACGGTGCTGGACTTGTTATGAAATTCCGTAACCGTGTAAAAAGAGGGCAGCTGTCAGGTGCCCGTCTCTGGCCAAAATTCGAGTGGCCCCCCCTTTTATTTGCTTTTTCCCCTTCCGCCCACTTCCCCCCCCTTTCCCTCCTCCTCTTCCTCTCCTTCTCCCTCTTCTTCTTCCCTCCAAGCACCATGGAGGAAAAGCTGGAAATGCCGCCAACTCCCCGACTGGTGCCCGCAGACATGGTGCCCGTCTCGGGAGATGCTCCAAACCTTCGCTTGCCCCCAGTCCGAGATACCCCTTCGCCTCTAATGCTTCCTCAGGGCCCCCCGGGCCAACCTGCAGTCGACCAGCTCTCTGAGGCTCATGGTGAACTTTCGTCTGTCGTTCTTCCTGCTCAGCCCTCTTCGTTTCTTCGTTCTACCTCTGATGCTCCCCTTCATCCGCCGCGTGTCGTTCTCGGCGAGGTCCATCATCGTCGAGCTCAGCAAGGCCCCCACGCCCAAGTCTTCCCTCCAGAAGGGCGAAGTCCTCCTGTCAACAACATGGAAAATATACGACCGGCTCCTCATACAGAGTCGTCTCAGCCAGAAGATGTCCATGACATGGAATCTGCTGCAGCTGGTGCGTCGGGCTCGGACAGGCAGAGAGAGCCAGAGAAGTTTCCGCGATTTCCCCCTCCCCCTCGCTACAGCCTTAGCTACGACAGGCTGCCTATGCCTTGGGAGCTCCCGGGAGAGGTAAGGTCCATATCCGTATTCTAGCTAGGTAACGCATACTGACCATATCTCTGTTTTGTTTTTAGGCAGTAACACCTCCTTTACAACAGCAACGTCCGATGACTGGCCATTGGGCAGGAAGGTAAGTTCATGCCCATCAAGCAGCAATTTCAGAGCAAACGAGATGGCTGATACCCAGATTTAGTGAATCCTGCTTGGTTCAAGTTCGCGGCAAGACCTTTCGGGTTGCTATTCGGCTGCTCGCAAAGTATTCTTTCTGGGCTTCGCTCTTGTACTTGGAGCAGCCACCTCAAGGCTGGTCTATGCCCGGCGTTGACCCCGAGATTTTCACGGTTCTGCTTGAAAGTGTGTATTCGCCTTCAGGCCTCCACGGCGTAGAGCCCGGGATCAACCTGGTGAAAATCTCCTTTGCAATCGCTCTTGCCTATAAATGGGGAATGTCAGACGATCGACGGAAGCTTGGAGACACTGTTTATCGCTACATCGTCCGCCAGGTGCTTCAGTTCAATCCGTATCTCCCTGCAGATCGTGACATGCTCAGCTATGACCACTTTGTCTACCGCTCAGAGGAGATTTATCGCACCTGGCAACTCACTTACGCATACCATGTTCTGCAAAGGGTGCTCTGCCAGAGCGATCTCGTGGCACTCTATGCCACTGTGATCCCGGAGGATCTTTGGCCTGCCTTGACAGGGCATTTCAACAGGGACTTCACCACGCTTCTCGACATCTCCTCTGTAATCCGCCAAGATTCGGTTGAGAGGAGCTTTCGGAATTGGTGGTTGCATTACTTCCATTTGGCTGGCTACGCCGATTCTGAATGGCTTGATGCGGACATGATTGAGCGCCTCTCTTGTGCTGACGACGAATCGGATGATGATGGTCCACCCCCTGAGCTCACACGTTCATACTTTGAGGCCGCACGAGCAAGAGGCAGCGCCATCGTGAATGCCTTTGAGGTCCGTCCGGAAGAGATGTCGGCAACGGAGAATGGCGGCCAGGCTTTCAGCACGCAGACAGAAAACGAGGACCTTTATGACGCCAGTCCCACGGTTTCGCGGCGGCGAAATCGGCGTCGCGGTAATCGGCGTAACCGGGTTCGATTTTCTCATACGCCCGAGGTCATTACACCACCACATGACAATGATGAAGAGTAAAGAGGTGCAGACACAACTGCATCCGCTGGCTTGGTCGACGTCCCAGACACAGAGGGAGAAGTTGCAACTTGAGGCTTAGTGCCGTCCTACCTTCTGAGAGACATTGTTCCCCAGCCCTCTAAAGTTGGCTTCAGTGATGTCATTACTTTCTAAGGTACTCTTTGATCGCCTGTATAGTGGTACTCAATTCCACATTACCATACCCATGTTTTGCTTTCTTTTTTTTTTTTTTTTTTTTTTTTTTACACTTTCTCGGCTTTATCCGTTTGTTTCTCTTTATCAAACGATTCTCATGTACGCGTTACGGTTAACGGCAATATCACATCATGAATGCGGATGCATCGAATCTGGCGTTTAGGATTTCGTCTTGCTTACCAGAAAAAGGATATGGAAAACAAAGTTGCTGGTTTATTTCTCGTCAGCCTGGTCAATAGGGCGGATGCCGATTCGATTTTCAGGACAGGTTGTGATTTGTTTGCATGTTTCAAGGGTATTGTGGCCTTTTTGGCCCTGTTAGTGGTCTTTGATTTGTCTCTTTCTTTTTCCTTTCAGGCTTGCATGCTCAATCAGGACTCATCAGTTGGCATCAAGGAGGGTGAGCTCTTGAGATCTGGTGCGTCATTTGACTTGACTGGCTATAAGCCGTCGGTACTGATCTCCTTGCACATAGGCACAGGGAGTGGGAATTTGCTTGAAATCTCTGGTTGATGTTGTTTACTCTTTTCATTGTTGAGGAATATGAGGGATTCGGTCTCATGGTTAGTATAGAGGGTGAGCTCTGAAAGCCGGTGACCAGCAGTTCAGAAAATCTCCTATATAGGGAGACAGAGGGCATCTACGAAGGATTTCTCAAGGACATGTGTCAATTAGAGTTACCGTAGATGGCTTGAACTCAATTAGTATCTTTGCACAGTTTGAAAGGGTGTCTTGTGAAGTAATTGACTTGTGATGCAGCGTAGACGGACAGCTTGTTTTGTTTCCTCTTTTAATTGTCTAAGAATAGTCAACATGATGTTCTCACGTAGACATTGATACTATACTTGAGATTGAATCCATACGTAGACTCCCAGCGCTGCTGTTCTTATGACAGATACAAACGACATGTGAATGACGACAAGTGTCGGCTGAAGCGTCATCTCCCGCGCATGTGCAGTTTACTGAATAGCACAGATTATAAGCAAAGATGCATTGGATTGCGGGTTACTACATACCCGGAGCAGATGTTGTCATCCAAAGGAGGGGGAGGTCCAATAACTTTGCCTCTTCCATTCATTTTACGTGATTCTGGTAGCGGTGCTTGTCCGGGTCTTGCCCGAATCTTTACTTCAATTAAAGGATGTTATATCATTTCATTACCTCTGGTTACTGACGGATTGTGCGTCAGACAGTCTTTAGCCTAACCATTCACTGGTGTTCAAGATTGATCAAGAAGCGATAGAGTGATACATATCATCGAGATTCAGAGTATATATCTTCTCGGCACTGGGCAACGTCACAGATAGGCTTGGGACATTCCTATACATATCCTTGACGAGCTACCAAGCTCCATTACATTAAAATTTGCATTGAAACAGTTTACTGTAACTGGAGTATCGGATTTTAGAATTGTTGTTCGATGGGTCATCTGTAACTTTACTGTCATAGGGCCATGAACATGGAGTGACAGTACTGCTAATAACAAAAAAGATTAAACACGTAATTATATATGAGAACGACAATGTTAGAACAGCAACTGTAATATATTCCACACTGACATCAAGACAGCTCTCATCATCGCAGCTTTCTTTCAGTGATTTAAACCTTATAAACAGACATGTCGTCTTGAGAAGTCTGCTTCAATCCGGCAGATGGAAACATCTGCGGCTCCTACATTCGTCCCAGTTCAAACACACTTTCCTCTAGTAATATGCAATAGCCCGGCTTCTTCATGATACATCAACACATGCCATATATTCCTTGATAAAAGCTCACAAATACCCAAATCACAAATAAGAAACAAAACAACCGAGACACTACTCCTCCTCAATCCGTATTCAGCCTCCACAGCCCATCGCCCAAGAAATGCGCATCCTCCACCACGGGGCCCTTGCCCTTCTCCTTGACCTCGGCGGTGCCCGCCACCAGCGTCCCGACCGCACACGCCTCCTCCTTGCCCTCGGCCATGATGACGACGGGCTCGCCCTTTTCCAGCTCGCGGCTCCACCGCCCGTCCTCGACGATGCCCTGATCCATCTCCTTGCCTTCCTCCAGCGGCTTGGCCCCGTCGACGGGCAGCCGCCCGCCCTTGGACGTCAGGCCGGGCGCCATGAGCGTCGCGCCCGACAGCACGAAGCGGATCGCCCCGCGGTCTATCCGGATGCTGGGGAACGCCTGCGGGAAGCGGTGCACCAGCTTCAGGTGCGGCAGCAGGTCTGAGCCGTCCTGCTGGTAGAACAGCGGCTGGGAGTCGAGCACGTAGAGCGTGTTGCGGTCCGGCAGCTTCATGCTCTCCAGCGAGCTCTTCTTCGGCAGGATCTCGTCGATGTAGGGCGTCAGCAGGGGGTACGTGGCGAGGAGCGACTGTCGAAGCGACCGCTGGACGGACGATTTGAGCTTTTGCTTGGGCGCGGTAGGGAGGCTAGGAGGATCAATGTCAGTTCACTTTTTTTTTTTTTCTTGTTTGACTTCCCTGGGTCATGTTCAGGCTAGCACAATGGAACGTACTCTTTTTTAAACATTTTGCCTGGCAACAGAAATAAAACTTGGCAAAAGAAATTGGTCGATTATGAGGATATAAAATGTCAGAGAGAGGGAGCGTCTATAATGCAGAGGTTGGCAATGATTGCGGTTCTGGCAATGGCAAGTAGCTGCTGCTTAATGGGAGGCAGCTGGAGTTTATCGGCGCAGCCCCGCGATGGATAAGATACAAGGGATGGCGGGGCAAGTCGCGACATGCAATCAGCGGGGGAGTGGCTGGTACCTTGGAGCCCGCGGTATCTCTCACTCCAGCCAAGTACCTTCAATTTGTATGAAGCTCTCCAAGGTACTGCTAATGTCAAGTAATGGAGCATGTATATGGAAACATGAAAACAATGATATAGCTAGGTGACAGCTCAATTATTATAGAAATGGTATTCCCATCCATCTTGAAACATCTTCATCAGCACCACCCCCTTCTACCCGTGAACAACATGCGAAACAGTCCCATCCTCGTTCAGATGCACATTCAGTCGCTCCGGCCGAAAGTCCTTGGTGACAATCGAGCCCGGCTTGATAATGCGAGTCGACTCGGGTAGATCTCTCTTGCAAAACACCTAGATCGCGAACTTTCGTTAGCCTGGGTATGTCCATCTTACATGATGGGAGTCAAGCCAAACCGCCTCACCGTTTCAGACGACTCCGAATCCGATAGAGTCTTTCCGACGAGCTTGTTCGACCACTCTTGGGTCTTGTCGTCAGAGTTGGTCATGATGCCAGGAACGACAAGAGGCATGATGTCGATGTAGCAGAGATGGATCCCAGAGGTTCAGTAAAAGGCTGGTTCTAGTCGCCCTGAATGCGTGGCCGTTGCCTCTTGGAGTTTGCTAGGTGCGGATGGGATGAATGGATGGGGGTGCGCTTGTGGGGAAAATATATGCGACTTTATTGGAGACAAAAAGAAGAAAGGGACATCGAGAAGTAGGATGTTAGTGAAGAGTTTATAACAGCTGATAGATTTGTGTCCTGCAGAGCCAAGTACTGTAAAGCCAAGACGGTTTGAAACTGGTTGGCGCTTGAGACTCGCAAGACGATGACGTCGACGCCGCGAAATCCAGGACGGGCCTTCTCCCATCCCCACGCAGTTTTGGGGCGGCACGGAATGCGCCTCCCGCGTAACTCTCAGCGCCATCCGCATACCAAATCGACCCTTTGCATCCATCAAAACCTGAGGTATTCTGACAGGCACAGACCCTCGATGCTGTAATCCCCCAGGCTTGGACGTGATGACACTTTCCGCTGGCGAGCTCCAACTATCAACATAGACGGGCCATCCGGGTCACACCAATGCACCTTCAACCTCTTCACATGGCATTCCACACACCCATAACCTGCTGCAAGCTCAGCCCACTCGTTTTCTGTTGGGCTCTCGTACAGATTGGATGATGGCACCGATCATAATTCACGTCTTTGGGCTCGCATCATGCCAAGCTTAAAGCTAAAGTAGGATTAGGATTTTGATGTGGGTTCAAGAGGCTTGATATCAGAGGCCTCTAATGCCACGAAATAATTGTAGATTCTTCATATGAATCATAATACCCTTTGGTAAATTTCTTCTCCAGTCTCAGCTATAATGTCCAGGGTTTGAGGAGATATTACCCCGTGCCTCGTAAAGCGTTCGGCATCGCCAGCAGTAATAAAACGGCACTGTCCAGCCGAAGATTGAACCCCGCTGGTATTTCGATTTCACGTCTCGTACCAAACCCGGGATAAAAATTGCTCTGCGAGGAACGGGCAAAGGCTTTAATGGCCAGTTTATTATTGGCGAGCCAAAAGTAGCGCTGATTCAGTTGCACGCGGATGGAGTAGAGGAGGGATGGGCCGCTTATGCTGCTGAGCGAGTTAAAGGCATCCCCAAGTGCATGTGCCACGCACGGGGAGCAAAGTAACAGATAATTGAATAGCAAGCAAAGCGATGAAACAGAAAAATAACACAGTCCAAACATTCCCCCCAAGCAAGCAGTAGCAGAGCCAGATCTCAAGCGGGGCGCCATTTCAAGCTCACTTATACTTTCACGTGGTGGAATGATGATGTTTCCAAAAATAAAATCAGCCATTGCAGGCGTAGTCTCAGCCCGCAGCGCCATCGTCTCTATGGAGGAAACGAGACATCAGCACGGCCATGCTACCTATAGACACATAGGGAACTTACCAAGAATTTTATATCGATGCTACTGTTAATAGAGAGCAACAGGCTATCAGGCAGCTTATTGCGCAAATGCTCTTCTTCCTCCCATTGCTCTGGCTGTAGGGCTGCGGGCCAAAACGTAAACTGTGGCAGTGGTGCCAAAATCTCCGCCGCCTGAGATGCACAGCCCTCGATGGCGCCGTGTAAGCGTCCCGTCGGGCTTTGATGTATCCCCCCCCCCCCCCTAGGAGCCCATACGGCACAGACGGTCGGGGGTTCAAATGGCCCCCCTTTGTTAGAAGCATTCGAACGAGCCAAGCCCCCCCCCCCCCAGTCAGGCCAAGGCTGACTGAAGACCCCTAACTGAAAAGGGACAAGTGGCGCTCCCGCCAAACCAAGTCCTTTCGACTCCTTTTTCATGTTAGCAGAAACCACTTTTCTTTTATTCTGCTTCAGCACCACCTCCCTCTCGACAGCCCGCTTCGTCGACTTTTCTCTCTCTCTGCGAGCCTTGTTTTTCTGGCGTCTTTGTCGAACCGCTTTCTGCTTCGAAGGAAACCCCGGTAACCACCACAGCAAGATCTGCCAGTCCGTTTTATTTGCCTTTCGTTCCGATCAAGTCCACCTCTATCGGCACTCATCTGTTACCCCATCCTGAGTACAGCAGCACGACGGCCCTGCTTTCAGAACCCATCCCACCATGAGATTCTCCTGTTTTGCTGCCTTGGCCCTCGGCGGAGGTGCTCTCGCCCTGTCTCAGACAGAATGCTTCTCCCTGCACAGCGAGGACCTGGCCGAGTTTTCCGACTGCGCACACCACGCTTCGCTTGGCTCTTGTCTCTCACAACTTTCCAATGCCGAGACGAGCGATATCGAGGCCTGCTACACGAATGCGGGATGTTCACTGGCCGAAGCCGCCGCCGAGGTCAAGTCCGCCCGACAACGATGCGAAGAAATAGCCGACTTGGGAGATCTGAGGAAGAGATATCGTGGCGTGCCTGAGGGCGCCCAGAAGACGGTGGCTGCCCGAGTGCCCCACGACCATGCACCATCCCCGACCCTCAGAGCTCGTCAGCAAGAGACCCTCGAGTGTCTTGCCACCTCCACCGTCTCGACCTCATCTTGCGATGTTCGCACCGATAAGGGTATCCTGCAGACTATCACATGTGTGCCCACGCAGGTCGCCCAGAGCGCTTGTGCCCCCGGCCTGTTGTGCTCCATGGACCCTCAGGGCCAAACCGTCTGCATGGTCAAGCACGACTCCCTCGACATCGGCGGCATCATCATCGCCATCGTCTTTGGTAGCTTCATCGTCATCGCCGTCACCTACCTGACCTTTGCTTGCTGCAGAGAGCGCCGCCACAACAAGCAGCTCGAGGCCCGTGCCGAAGCCACCGCCCTGGCCCGAGCCCAGACCAAGAAGGCGCGTGCCGCCGAGGCCCGCGCCCCTCTGATGCGAGAGGGCGGTGACCCTTTTGCCGACCGAAACCAATCCTAGAGGGGGAGGACAGGTCGCTCCGGTGGACCAGCACCAAGCAGGCTTGAGGTGGTGAAGGAGCAGGAAAGCGGCCGAAATGATTTTGTGACAACGCGGCATTAAATGGATGGTTAGCACTTTTTTTTTCGATATCTTTGTTTGGTTTCTTATTTCGGCGTGATCATGTTGCTCTTCGAGCCGTGGGTACAAGGAACAAAGTGGTGCATCGTAGGTAGCGTCTTCCCGCCTCTTGTGTAGGTAGGCGTACATATAGTGAGGAGAAAAAAAAATTCAGCTAGAAGTTGAGTCTCGTCTGGGCTAGAAATGGGAAAATCTGTTTTTGTTTGTTTCGAAATACGGCCTGGATCCTTTCCTGCTGAGTTTTACATGTCCAGCACAGCAGGATAACGGGACCACACGTCGGGAATGGCCTCTATTAGCAAGGTGCCCATGGTACTTGCCACTAGATTTTGATGTTTTGTAGGCAGTTGCCTTTAATACAATTACACCACCGTGCTTGCCGGATTCGGGACCGGAAGTCTGCACCCCATGCGTTGAAAGATGGCAAAAGAGAAAGGAAGGAAGGTACCCGATGTCAGGTACCAAGTTAAGGTACCTTTTATCTTAATTAGTACCGTGCAAACACCACGATATTCCATATCGAGTCATACCATTTACATACGGAGCTGTTGTAAAGTACGGGCAGATGAGCAGTGCAGTCAGAAAATACCATCTAGATGATCTACAATGAATCAAATACCAGCTGCTAGGACATGTTTTGCATCGTCGCTATTGCTGCTGTGTGTTGTAATAAAGGCGGCGGTTTAGCAAAAAGCCATGATTCAGTATACAGTATTCCATACTTAGAGGATATGTATTATTTCGACACTCCTTCGCACCTAATTGCTACTACTGTGTCTTCCCTCCCAACAAGTCCACATGTCTAATACACACAATACACGCGGCAGGCGCCATGCTGATTCGATAATGAATAGTGCCAGCTGTCTGGATTCCTCCATGGACCAGCCGGGATACCGCCCTCTCATAATATCACCCCCTTCCCTCGTAAACTGCTTACCATGCCACCGTCAAGGGCCCAAAGACCTTCTGCCGCTTGTGCGAGGGTTATAAAAGCCCACCCAAGTGTCCACCTTGTTAAGTTCATAAGAAGCAGCGGTGCGCTGAGAATTGGACGTCAGGTTTTCGCTGGTGCCTTTTCTATGACTCCTCAGGTTGGTGCTGTCCTGCCAAGGGGAGTTGCCTTCATCAGTAGAAAGATTTCGTAGTCGAGCAATCGTGTTTGTCACAGAGGAGGACGGTCGGGACTCCGACGTGAATTGACCGGTGAGACCGATTCTCTCCAGAAGCGTCATATGTCGAGAAGGGCTCTCGTCGGTCGTCTCGCGTGGTCTCGCGTGGGAGCTTCCCTAAGCCCCCCGCAATGAAGCATGACCTACCAAGGGGCTACCAATCTCTCCAGGAGCTCCTACAGCTCGGAAATGGGGATTGAGCCCATCATCCGTGTCTGGAACCCATCGCACTCTGCTCAATCCATTCATGTCTCGCTTGACATCAAAGGATCCGCCCCCGTTCGACGAGCTACCCATCGTGTCGCAGAGGTTTAGCAGATCTTGCTCCGAGATGTTTGGGTCGCCAGATTGGATGTCGATATGAGACTTGATGCTCGCCAACTCGATATATCCCTCCTGGTCAGCGGAGCCTACGCTGGTCAAGTCTCGGCACGCCTGGCAAAGCATCAAACGTACAGCGACATGGCGTGGCTGGCTGTGCGACCGAACAGAACCCAGGCCGCTGGGTGACCCGACGTGGAATCCTGGAGGACCTGACGGTGGAGGACCCCAGCCAGGATTTCCAAAACCTGGCGGGGGAAATGGCTGAGAAGCAGTCGTGGGAGGAAATGGTTGTGCGGCGCCGGGAAGGGGACCCCAAAGGCTGTGGCCTAACGGGAATGCTGCATCCATAAAGGGGCCTGCGGCGAAGCCAGTTCGTGGCCCCGGAGGTTGATTGCGCAAACTGCCAGCGATGGCATCAGTACCGAGAGGCTCATCGTCTTCGACAAGGACACGGCTCCCGAGATGCTGGGTATCCTCATCTTTGTCACGCGAGTAACCATGGCTGACGCTGCCAGGTCTACCAATCGGCGCTGGTCGCCCGATTGGTTGCCCAGGGGTGCCAGGTGCGCTTTCAAAACCTATGGAGCCTTGACGTCCATGCGCCATGACAGGTCCGTCTCGAGGCATGGGATATCCCTGACCAATGGGGAAGTCGCCGCCAGCGGATTGCGAAAATCCCGGCGGAGGCATAGTGACGGGTGGATATCCACGGCCAGAGGGACTGTTGATGCCAGGCGGCGGCATCATCATATTGTGGCCGGGACCCGGTCTGAAGCCGACGGGAAATATGGGGTCATGATTCGGTCGGCCGGGGAAGCCTGGAGGTGGTGGATGGGGCGATAGGCCCGGGGGAGGCTGCATGTTCATCAGAGGCAGCTGGAACGGGGCAGACGGGCTCGGGCCTTTAGGCAGTGACAGACCGGGCGGCGTTACCGACGCTCCAGTCGACTGCATTGTGACCGGAGTGCTTCCGCTGACCCTCCTCTCGGGCCCTGTAGAGCTAGGACTAGTATACACGGGGGTGACGGAGTGCGGCGACGCGCTCTGACTGGGGACGGACGCTGTCTGAGAATCAGACGAGCTTGCCGGACCGGCTCCGTGCTGCTGAGATGTTGTTCTTGGCCGTATAGGCGTCGGCGCCTTGGGGAGCGCTGGAGTGGCCACGGGGATTTTAGGTGAAGCAAAGCTGGCCGGGTTGGGAGGATGTTGAGGTAAGACGGCAGGGATGGAAACGGGGTGTTGCTGCTGTTGTTGCTGCTGCTGTTGTTGCTGCTGCTGCTGCTGCCCACGCTTGGGAGGCTGTTGCGAGGGCTGTGTCTGGGTCGCCTGGACAGAGGCCTTGGAAGCTGCTTTTTCTTTTTCCTCTTTGGCCAGCTGCTGCTCTTTGAGAGCGGCGTCCGCGGCTTCTTGTGCAGCCTGGGCCTCCTTCTGGGCCTTTGCCGCCGCCGCCCTGGCCTCTTTCTCTCGCTTGTCGCGTTCCTGTTTCTCTTTACGCTCTTGGGCTTCTCGTTCCTTTTGCTCGCGGGCCTCCCGTTCCTTTACGCGCTGCTCCTCCCTGAGCTTCTTCTCTCGCTCCTTTGCTTCGCGGGCTTTGCGCTCTTGTTCGGCTTGCTTCTCCTTCTGCTCGTGGATCCGCCGTAGCCGGTCGGCCTCCTTCTTGAGCCGGGCCTCCTCCTCGGCCTTCTTCTGGGCCTCCTTCTGCCTGCGTTTCTCTTCGGCCTTCTGCTTCTGCTCGGCAATCTTCTTCTTCTCGGCTTCGATTCGCGCCGTCTCTTCGGCGATCCTCTCGGCCTCTTTGCGAGCCTTCTCCTCTGCAAGCGCCTGCTTTCGTTGGGCTGCCTTGTCCTTCTTCTTCTGGGCATTCTTCGCCCGCTTGGCCTTTTGCTCGTCTACCGCTCGGCTCTCCTCTTCGAGCTCCTCGAGCAGCTTCTCCTGCCTCTCTTTCGCTACTTTCTCTTTGTACGCCGATAGTACTCGCTGTTCGAACATGCGGGCGGCGAAGATCTGGAACATGCGACGGCCTTCTTCCATTCGCTGCTCCTCCGTCATCGGGTCCTGACAACAGCACTCAGTATGGAACTTGGACGGCATCATAGAGGGGTTGCAGTATACCTCTTCGTCCTCATACTCCTCGTCTTGACTATCGTCGTAGTCGTCTTCCTCCTCCTCTTCTTCTTCGTAGTCATCGTCGTCTTCAGGAGGAGGGTGGTTGTGAGGATTGGAGTATGAGCCGTTGGGATGACCGTAGCCGCGAGCAAAGTGCTCTCTCGCGTCTTCTTCTCGGGCCATTCGACGTTCTGCAAGCTGCTCCATCATTTCAATGAAGCGTCTGCCGTCGTTCTTAAGTAGGTCATCCGCCACGGTGAGAATGCCGCCTAAGTCCATGTTACCATATCTGTGCAGAAGTGAATCGAGGAGCTGCGTACCCTTGACTTGGAGGCTATTGCCGAACGTCAAGAAATCTGCTACGTCCCGGTCAGGAGAGCCTTGAAATTCTTCGGGTGGCTCGTCGTCGCTATACTCGTCGTCCTCCCCTTCGTCTTCACTGTAAGCTTCTTCTAACTCTTCGTCGTCGTCGTCGCCGACGTGCTCTACTATTCGGCCGCGTGCGGGGGGGTGGCGGGTATAACCCGCTGGCAAACCTCGCGGTGGGCGGATGGAAAAGTCCCGCGGAGGAGGCAATATGGGGGGGCCTTCACCCTGATTTGCAAACTGCTCCAACTCGAGGTAGTATGCGTCATACAGACCCTCCAGCTCTTCCTCAATGGCGGTGCGCTTCCTCCCGCAGACGGTACAGCTACAGGTATGCTTTTGCTGCTCCTTCATCTTTTTCAGTACAGCATCCTTCTCCACCTTTACCAGAGATTTCCGGTCCTCTTCGCCTAAGCCAAGCCAGAACTCTTTGATGCGTTCGCGCTCCTCGTGATTACTGGTGCTCCATATTTTATCCCTAGACATTCCAGAGCCCCGTGGCGCAGAGGTCGCTTGTGCAGAGCCGGTTCCGTGACGGTGGTGGTGGTGGTGGTGATGGTGTTGGTGATGATGATCGTGGTCGTGATCGTGATCATGATGGCCATGGTCATGGTCATGAGCATCCCCAGACGTCTCCTCAGCACTGATGCCGGCCCCGCTCTTTTTCTTCTTTTTCTTGTTCTTTTTGGGCTTTGGCTCTATTGTATGGCCGTTTGTCGTCGGTATAGGCTCGAGATCCTCTGCCAAGACATATTCGACATCGTCCTCATCGCTTGCGACAAGCTCGTAGTCCGCAGACGCCTGTTTATCAGAACTGAGAGCGGGGCTAGGATGACCGTTGGCGGCTTGTGCAAGAGCGGCTTTGGCGGCGGCCTTTTGCCGTCGCTTCTGCTTCTTGCGGTTCACAGTGGGCGCCGAGGTATCATGGCCTGCCGGGTCCAAGGACGGCGGAGCGTCGGTGGGCTTGGCGACTGTAGGAGTCGACGGCCGGGAGGAGTCGGACGGGCTGCCCTTGGGAACGGTGATGAACTTGGACCCGTCCTTGTTGGTGTACTTGGCCGTATTTCGAGGCGATGCCGGCGCGGGGGGAGCCGGTTTCTGATGATGGGCCGGCATCGTTGTGTCTAGGGAAGCAGGGCAGTCGAAAGCATCAAGTCTCGGACCGGGGCCAGGGCTGGCTCAAAACGACGCAGCCTGCAGGAAGGAAGAAAGTGAGCGAGTCAGTGGTCAAGGCTCCGGGCAGAAGACGTGGAGGTGCAGCGGATCGAGAGCCGGCAGACAAACACAAACGGCAGTAGGACGACCGCAGGCGGGAGGTGGAGCGAGAGGGAAAGCGTTGCATAGGGTGTGTCTATGGCTGCTGCTGGTGGAGAGATGGCAGGCGGCTCAAAATGAGGCACTCACAATCCGCAAAAGCCAATTCAGGGTTAGGTCAGCAATGACGGCAGTGGGGGTTTCGAAGGGCCCCGTTCTGGGTGCTTGAGCCCGTGAGATGGAGCGCGTCGAGTTGCTCGCGTCGATTGCGTGGGGATGGGGGGTTTTGGGCGTGTCGTGGGTGATGCTTTTGATCGGCCAAGAGTCTGATGGAAGTCACCGTGTGGTGTAGTTACATAGTGCCATGTACTTTTGGTATGCAAGAATGTCTGTCCCTGTTGAGGCTGGCAAAAACCGGGGCTGAAAGCCATCCATCAGTTTTCGCGCTGGGTTTGAAAGGGCCACCCTGTGAGTAGGCACGTGACGCATGCGTTTTTCCCAGATCCGAACGGCAATCTGGATTTGTGCCTGAGGCCGTCACACCAGTCGTCGGTAGTAGGTACGTACTCCACACTCTATGATCGCACCCTGTGCTCCGTTCTTGGCCAAGTTTATTAGAAACACCAGGTGCGATCTACAGCATCACTGCGTAATACTCATCGAAAGCACCAGCTGGATAGTCCCCCTATGACTCAGTGACTGAGGTACATGTACCCTAAGGAATAGATGGGACTACCAACATGAAGTGTAGTACTAGGTAGGTACCTTAGTTAGTTGCATCAGCCGTGGCAGGATGCTGTAGGCCTCCAAGCAGGCGTAGCCCGCGCTCTCTACAATGTCTCTCGTATTACTACTTCCGTCTGCTCTGAAGACAAAGCATGACTACGGGACGGCCTACGACTTACATAACCTCTTTCCTTCTTAGTCATCGCTCATTTCCCTACAATTTAATTTTAACTCAGAACCCGAAGCACTAAATAAGGTAGTCTTTCCTATTTATAGGCCCGAAGCACCTCACTATTTGCAAGCATGACCTTGCATATTGGATCGCCTCCAGACCCAGATCTCAAATTCAATCTTGTCCCTATGCAAATACGAGTGCAGCGGGTGCATGAAGTATCGACATTGTGCAAGCCAAGCCTGCTCCAATGTGGCAGGTCAGAATGGATACCTCGGGCTAGATCAACCTTGATGCATGTCATGCAAGCTGGCACGGCACTCCAAAGCAGTGACTTGATATCTTGTACGGGTTGTCCATGCCTTTATTTCCCTCGGGGTAGGTGCATCTAGCCAAGGTCCTTGACTGGTTATGCTATACCGTCGTATACTCACTTCTTGAATGCTTCCCGATGGTACGAACCTCCTGAAAGCATGTACCTTATGCTGCCCAAATATAGGCCCCTTTAGCTAGAGGTTGCCTTCTTTGGGAATAAAAAAAAAATAAGCAGATAATATTATATGGCGGTAGTTTCGGATGAAGAAGACATTCTCATGACTTGGTTAAGGCGAAGGTGTTAAATGCGTGTCGAACTGCGAATAGCGGGCAAGGCACCTTGACAGCTCGGCATTAACTGATATGGAGCAGAATGCTTATTGCGACTTTGTCTGGAATGTCATGGAACGGCCTCCGCGCTACCCGCCGCCTGCCAGCTCAGCAACAAGCCGGCGTTGGCTCTATATAGATACGTGGGAGTGTAAATTGGGAGAATTCTACAGGCTCCGTTATGATTCTAGCAGACTCGGCGCAGGCCGACAGTCCGAGCCTCTGGCGTGATGTGGGCTAATATGGATTCGCGCGGCAGCAGACTGTTGATCGCATGCACATGTCATGCATACTGCCGTAGTGCGTGTCTCTTGTTCGTGGACTTTTCATCTGTACGGAGCTTACCCATGCGAGCAACGGCCGGCTTTATTCAAGATTCGCATAAACAGGAAGGTGAAAAAATAAAAATTAAAAAAGCCAAAGGAAAGAGACAAAGACTTCCAAAGCCCTTTAGGAAGTAGCCGCACTTTGCATAAGGGTCCACTACTTTGGCAAGTCTCAGGGCAGTGCTTGAGGTCCCCTGGTGGTGATGAATTCAGGAGGGCCCATTTGAGCATTAATGAGGTAAGCATCAAATGGCATGCCAAAGAGCAGGAAAACAAAACGGGCGCGCTGCGATGCACTACAACGTCCGGACACTGCGCGCATACACCAATAGTCTTGCAAATCCTCTCTTGTTTACCATGTTAGCGCTGCTCCGTCATGCGTGGAGTTGCACCGTTATAGCACGCCGCTCGCCCATTGGCTCTGCGCACAGCCTCACTTGGGTAGCGGGACGATCGGTAGTTCTCAGCCGACGACGAAGATCAGGACATGTTTCGTAGGGCAAATAAGGACCAAAGATTATGCTAAGATTCCACCCCTGTCCCAAGGACGCCGAATTCGCTGCGTATTCCGAGGAAGAGAATGGAAAATTGCTGCACCCGCAGTTGGCTGTGCATCATCATTGCTGACAGCGCCACGGGAGCCCGTCTTTGCACACGTCAAACCTGCTCATGGGCCCGTCCGCATGAATCCGCCCCCCAAAAAGGCTCCCAGACAGCATCTAAGCCCTGACGCCTGTACCGCTAGCGGCCGCCGCGGGCAGAGGGCCTGGTTGGCCAGCCGGGCGTTATGTAATCTAGCGTGAACTGCTCGCCCCAAGTTCCACTCGCATCGTCTACGCCGAAGCGGCCTCAGCGCTCCCCAGAGGCGCACCCCCCCCCCCAAGCCTCAAAAGTCCGCCACGATCCACTTCCACCAGAGCGGCCCAGTTGTTGGTGAAACGTTGCTGGCTGCTAGTAACGCTATAACTTGCTATACTCCGTACTATTGTCGTATAATAGCGCGACGGGCGAATCCTCCCCCTTCGCCCTGCCGCTCCTACTCAGCTTTGCTTTACCTTGCTTTACTTTGCCTTTTGCTTTTCCTCTTCCCGCTCCAGATCTCTCGACTAACCGGCCCAGCTGTCAATTGTCGCCGTCGTCATCCGACCCCTAACCTGACTTGTTCCATTGGCGCCTGCCAGAGTCCCTTCCACAGCCGGCCACCCACCGCGCGCGGCAGCAGGGAATAACTGGAGCCTCTCTTCAGCTCGTATTCCGATAAATCGCCTGGCGACCAACCAATCCGTCCCACCGCCCTGGTCAACCCGTATCCCCTAGACGCGACAGACGATTTTTTTTTTTTGGTTATTTTTGGTGAGGCAGCACAAGAGCGGCGGTCCCGAGCCGAAGATACAAGAGTCGATTATCGAACGGATATTTTTCCGGGGAGCCGCTGGGTCAACTGGTCCTGTTATACGCAGCTCTTCGGCGAGCAAGCCGTGGGACGGGGGAGCTTCTTTTGGCACAACAACCAGCAGTTCGGCCTGTCTGTCTCTCCATCTATTGAGAGAGCCTCATCACCGAGTTCTACATCCTCATCACATCACATCGCTTCTTCCAATATGGCCAGTGGGAGCCCGCAAAACGTCATCCGCAGGTACGATTGCCGGCCCGACAAACCGCCCAGCCCAGCCCAGCTAACAAGAGCAACCCGTGTAGGAAGCTCGTCATCATCGGAGACGGTGCTTGCGGGAAGACGAGTCTGCTCAGCGTCTTCACACTCGGCTATTTCCCTACCGTATGTCCCCATCTCTGCTCTGGACTGTGCGCTCGCTAACATTGGCAAAACAGCATTATGTGAGTTGTGATTGCGATTGCGGACCCGCACAGCCGAGATTAACTTGCCGACCCAGATTCCTACCGTCTTCGAAAACTACGTAACCGACTGCAGAGTAGATGGCAAGTCCGTACAGCTCGCCCTGTGGGATACAGCCGGCCAGGAGGACTATGAGCGCTTGCGGCCCCTCGCCTACTCCAAAGCACACGTCATCTTAATAGGCTTCTCCGTCGACACACCCGATTCTCTAGACAACGTCAAGCATAAGGTCTGATGGCACCAGTCTTTATCTGAACACGAGGGCGCTTTGCTGACATGTCACGTTCACCTGCAGTGGATTGAGGAGGCAACTCGCCTATGTGAAGGGGTACCGATCATCCTCGTCGGCTTGAAGAAGGACTTGCGCGATGACCCCGTTGCCATTGAGGAGATGCGAAAAAAGTCGTTGCGGTTCGTCACAGCACATGATGGCGAGAGCGTTGCTCGCGAAATCGGAGCCAAGCGATATCTTGAGTGCTCCAGTCTGAGCGGAGAGGGCGTCGACGACGTGTTCGAGGCAGCCACCAGGGCCGCGCTCCTGACATTTGAAAAGGGAGAAAGCACTGGCTGCTGCGTCGTTCTATAGAACAAGGCGACAACGCAACAATTTCTGCACGGCCGCATGTAACGCATGGCCGGAATGAAGGTGACCGAGAGCCCCAGTTCCGAGCTCATATTGCAACGAAGACAGACTTTATGACATCATGCTTTGGCTCCCAAAAGCTGCTTGTTGCCGCCCACTAGAGCGGGGACCCAAGTCTCATCTTCATCAGGTGATGTTTCAACAGATCAAACCTCCCTCCCTAGCAATTCTAGGGATAGCCTCACACCACCTTGCCCCTGAGAGCCTCGTTAGAAGCTCGCCAGTTGCTCTTGGATATTGCAACGAGTTTTATCGCATGACGTAATGCACAGAAAGCATACGACAAGTCTTTGAGAAGACAGGATCTTGACGAGGCATCAGGAGATTAGCGATTCTTATTGTCACTTTTTTATTCCGTTTTTTTGGTCTACTGGTCGAACCAACTCCGTTCCTTTTGTTTTGTTTTGTTCTTTTTTTTTTAAAGTTGCTTTTTGCAATGTCTGGCAAGCGTATCCTGTTTCCAGAGGAGGCAAGAAAGCGCTTCACTGTGAGAAGCAGCTTCAGCCTCTGTACTAATATGGCGGATGATATAGATTCCACCACACGTGGTAACTGTGGTTTCCTTCTTTGCGATATATGGGCAGTGGGCGAAAAATATGGATGGAAATGATACAGAGGAGAGATTTTAACTTTGCTGTAGGCAATAAGAATGTCAAGTCTCCCGACTGAAAAAATGATTATGCTCCGTTCTCTTTTGTGATGTTGCCTTTGGTTTTTTTCAGAACTGAAATTCTCTGGACTTTGTTTTTTCTCTATAGTCACGAAATCCACATTTGAGTAGTGGTACTATACAATTTCTTGATATTCATACAGGGTGTCTATCTTCGCCTCATTTTTTTCGCTTTTTCTTCCTTCTATATGAGCCTCTACCTCTTCCAATCGTGATTCCACGGTTCTCTCGCCGGGCTGTCCGTCTGGAACCTCGCATACTCTATCGGCACGCCCTCAAGCCCATAGACGCCCTTCTTCTCCATGGCCACCCGATAGAGGTAGCCCTCGCCCCGGGAGCCGGGCCCGACCGTCTTGCGCAGCTCCTCGCAGGCGTTGTACATGCCGGCGTGCATCCTGCTCCTCTCCTTCTCAATCGCCTCGTGCTGCTTCCGGCGGAAGAGCTGCCACGCGCGGTGGATCGTCCAGTGGCGCAGGTAGCGCAGGCGGGCCATGCGCAGGGGCGGCGGCGCCGGCGAGAACATGTTGCGTCGCAGGGTGCGGATGCGGTTGAAGTTTTCCGACTTGGGCGCCGAGCGGTGCCGCCGCGCCGACTTGCTTGGCGTGGCGGACGCTTGGGCTCGGGCGAGGGAGGAGGACGTTGTAGAGAAGAGGCGTGGGGTTGTCATCGGAGCGGTGGTGGTGGTGGTTGAGATGTTTCGAGGGAGGAGCGAGAGACGGCTGAAGAGCCCCGTGAAGGATAGAGAGGAGGCCATTGTGAATTTGAGCGATGATGTAGAATTCACGGATTGCTGTTTCTGTATGCTCGAGGGAAAGATTGAGTCGAAGCTCGAGAGTGTCGCTTTTTTTATCGTCCCAGCCCTCTTTGGGTGTCCGATCTATATCTTTTGGGTATCCACTTCTCCAATTCGAACTGAGCAGAACTCCAAGACAAAGCTCAGTCTCTTCTTCCCACTTCAGGGGACCAAGTTCGTCGGGAAAAGGAGTGTCGGGAGCAGAAGTGGTCGTTTGTGCTTGTGGACTGGCCAAAGCATTGCTCTTTTGGTCGCCAGAGAAAATGCGACGACGGTGCGAATGGTGGTGTGCCATCGGATAAACTTGGTTCCGGTGGCCGTGGCAGAGGCCCTGGTAGTATTAAGCAATAGGGTAGGCAAGTTCCTGCCTGTATGTAATTGAGAGCTTGAGGTTGCATTTCCCAGGCAGTGGAAAACATATTCTTTGGTCATCAAGCATGGGCTCAGTATTCTTGTCATCTAGGAGGACTTGGCGCTGTGTACTGATTCACTAGCTAATTCAATACTACGATACCGTTCAAGCATAGCCTCAAAGCTGAGGAGGGTGTCCTTGTTAGATGCTTTTGTCAGTTAATTGCCGAATGAAACTGAAAGTCATGAATAGAACATTAGGTTGGAGCTAGATGCCATCAGTCGATATTATGCTGGCAATGTATATATTGCATGTTTTCAATGGTCGTGGGAATTGGTGTCCTGGGATCTACTGACGTATCGGTCCACTTTCCTAAACGGGCATCTTTTGATGGTACCTAAGATGTCAACTTCGCAGTGACTTGCTTCCTCCATTGGTTCGGAATAACCCAGTGCTGCATGGAGAGTTCCTTCTCTAATATATGGGGATGAAAATGGTGTATGGAGCAGACTTTCTATAGAAATATTGGCGGTCCAAGTACTAGAATGGCTTTTACCGTCTCCATCTGACGTTGCTAATCTTGTATGGAGAAAAGACAACCAGCAACTTCACACTTTTGTAGAGTAGCTAATCTCATCTCACCCCCAAGCTACTCCCGTCAACTTCTTCTGGGTTGACGACTGTATGATGTAAAAGCACATTTGGCCTTTGTGTGCACAAATTAAATAAATCTCGGAACCTTTCGGTTGAGTCATCGCATAATTTCGGCTCCGCCCCTATTCACCACCGTAAGCAAAGCCGCAGTCTCTGTCTGCCTGTGAAATATGCTCTAATAGAGAATTAAGGATAGTACGTGCCACATTGTTCAATGGAACATTCTTACTGGCTTTTGTCCGGCGGCTGTGAATTCTCTAGGCAACAGTGATGCAGTATTGGCGGCCTTTATGAACAAGCCCCTTCCCCTAGGTCCTGGATTCCTCACTTCAGAGACCTACCTTGATAACTATAGTACGTTGTTTATATGCACTTATTCTGGACTGGCATAAGGCAGTCGGTTTGAAAAGACTTTAAGGAGCGGAAAGTGTGATCGCAAAGTACCGAAATCTAACTGATGGTGTTCACAGTTTGTTCAAAGAGAAGGCTTATTGCGATGTCTCCGGAGTATGGGGACTCTCTTGAACTTTCCCTGGGATACTCCGTCTCTTTGGGTCCGATGGGTACTTCCCGCTTCTTATATCGCACAACGGTTCATTCCAGAAAGAAAAGATATATAAACCGACTGCCCCCCTAGTGTTGCTCAAGCTGTGTTCTCGTCTAGATCTCCGTACGGCATATATCCCCTTTGCGTCCCGGCTTCTTGATAGCTCGCGTACCCCCGGTTCATAACACATTTCATTATATCTGCTTTGGATATTGGGCATTATACATAATCCACAAAAATGTCTCGTCATAGTCGATCCCCCTTTACCCTGTGCCAGAGCACAAATCTGCAACTTCACCATCATTTATACAAGCGGCCAAAACGGGCTGAAGCGTCCTCAGATCCACGGCTCCCCGATCGGACGACAACCTCCGAGAGAGAGCGCCCGCTGGTCCAGACTAGTCTTGACCTGCCAAAAGATGACGGCACCGCATCGAGTCTTTATTCCATCTCGCTTCATAGCGAGGAGTCTGAAGATGAGAAGTATGGTTGGAACGTTGTCAACGAGGTACCTTGCACTCATCCAGCAACGTCTCCAGCCCAAACTCGGTCGACGGATGAGGACCGTCTAGCGTCAAGACCCCGTCTGCCAACTGATGACGGGTCGTTCAAATTTGACGACAGGGATGCGGAGTATCTTTCCGCAGATTCTGACTTGGACTGGGAGAACCAGCCATTTGACTATGCTGTCCCTCTTGAGCGTCCCATGGTGCATGGGGAGTATCCCTCTGGGATGAGACGACCTCGCATGGCTCAGCTGCTGCGCTTTGCCCGGCAGATAGATATGCCCTCAGCGGAAGAGGCCGGTCGATCGGTGGTTACTCGGGCACAGGCGCTATGCGAGCGTGTGACGGAGACCTGCAACGGCGCCGCGGAGCACATGGACAGCGTGGTACGGTCAGGTCGTCAAATTGCCACGGCGGCTGGTAGAGTCGGCAGCTCTGTAGTGGGCGAGATTTCGAGGCTCCGTAAGGGCTGATATTTGAACATAATGAGCCTTACCTCGATTCAAGTTACAAACCGACTACACTACTAGTGCTAGTCTGTTCTGACCACTGCTCGTCTCCGTTTGACTTGTTGCTTTGGACGTTGTCGGGTGATGTTGTCATTCGGTTCATTTCAGTCATGTCTGTCGACCCGGTACAACTTTTGACATTGAATATCCGGTCAATCGTCCCTACCTCGGCTCCTGTCTGTTTTTTGTATGAAACGGCGAAGGGTTTTCTTATGATACAAAGCGCCTATATCAAGGATTATCCGCCAGAGGCGAAGAATGAATGCAATACTGTGTCCAGGCAAGCCAATATTGAGGCAAACAAGGTTTGTAGTGGTCTCTTCATCTTCAGATGCATTAGAGCTGACGACTTGTTGAAGTACGACATTGAGTATGATGGTCCGGACATTTATATACCTCTTATGATGGGATAGGAGACAAATGGAGCCATTCAAGGAGATGTTACCAATACATGGCCTGCCAAGCTCCGTTGGTGTTAGTGAACATGTCCCCGGGTCTCCTTCACTGGATCATCCTGGCTTGGGCATTCACTGAATGTCCGTTGATGAAATTATCCCAACACAAGATGTTCATAACGATACGACAATGCCTCCAAGAGGCTCAACGATTTGCCAAACATCGTTGGAAAATACGACGTATGGCGCGTTGATGGTCCTGACATGCCTCAGGATCAGCAAACGACGGGGCCGTTGAAAGATGGCTAGCCCTCTCCAAATTTATATGATAATTATGGTCTCTGAGGGCAAGCCATCGTCAAGTCAATGAACAGACTTTTGACCCGTTTCACGGAGTGGTTGAATGTCACGGAGCAATGACTATATTGACAATTGATGCCGCTGAAGCCACCATTGAGTCATTGGCCTGGTTCAACGGCATCACAAATGAGAGAGGCAATAGATAGATATCAGATCTTTGTGTCGAACAATAGAAAGGCTTTGGCAGTAATAATTTTCTTAAGAAGCCTCCATCTTTGTGCAATGTATGAGGGCACGCCTCGTAGCCTATCGTACCTGTAGTGGCATGTGTAAGACCAACACGTAGAATACATGTACTGATGCAAGGCTCATGCAACCTGCATGCCAATTTTCCCCATCCCCATCCAATTCGCTCTATGTAAAATCGGGGATTGGTCACACAAAGGTCCTACCCCATATGGGTCTTCACTACGATTACTCAGATCTTTTGGCCGTAGATCATGGTCTGGTGGAATTTGAGTCATCGGCAAGAGTCAAACATGGCGCTGTGGTTGGACGAGCCTCAACAGGCAGCACCCAAGGCAGCTTTTCAAGGCAGCAAGATAAGAAGCCTCATCAATCCGTCGGAGATATGCTGCTATTCCGCCGGAATGTACATATATAATCTGCTTCATGAGCGATCTCAAAAGGATACGATCTATGCCTGCTCGTCCGATTCATTGGGTCTCTTGTAGGATTCGGATCTCGGCTCCCTCCCTCCATCATCCTTTATTGCTTCCCTATCCGCTATGCGTTTTCGCGATATCAAGGATATTGACCGCGAGGCCATTTCCGATTTTATTTGGAAATGGCGCTGCAAGATCTTCCCTGTGAAAGATGCAACCTTTACAAAGGAAATTGCCGGAGATGAAAAGGATGCGACGACGTCGACGACAGCCGGAGATGATTCCAAGGCTGGCGGTGCTCCAAGCAGCGACAAAGATCCCAATTTTGGCTCCAGTCCGATTGTCAAGACTCTCTACGACAAGAACGTGTCAGATCCGTTCTCGGGTCATGAGTGGGTTGATTACCCTCCCAAGCAAATGTCCAAGTCGGCGACTCGTGCCCAGGAGCGAGTCGCCATCAAAGTATACAAAGTCAGAGATCGTCTGAAGCCTTCCATCTCGGGACGGGTGCCTCTCAAGTATCACAAGGTTGAGGTTCAGAACCTAACGCTGGTGGCTGCCTTGGCACCGATTGTGAAGAAGGAAAACTTCCATCTCGATGTCAATGAGGCGGCCACCTTTGAAGAGCCGTTTCGCAGCCTTTGGTTCTGTCAAGACGATATCCAGGATCTGTATCACAAGGCCGAATCCTCCGACCCACTGAAAGCCTATCTGAAGCTTTTCATCCAAGTCCTCGACGACTTGTTTCGAGAAATGAGAATCAAGAGGAAGAATGTCCAGACCAGCCGTCTGGTCGACTACAAGACGGCATGGTCCTTGTTCCCACGGGGGTCCACCGTGTACAGCTTCGGCATCAATGCTGAATTTCTGGGAAAAGTTTCAGGCACTACCTATGTCAACAAGAGTTCTGGCAACGCTCTCCATGTCAAGGCCAAGATTCTCAGATTCAACGGCGAAAAGTTTGTCTGGCAAGAGCGCATCCTCCCGATAGGCGAGTTCGAAGGCAACAAGCCGATCCCGGAATTGGGACACTATCCGCTGGAGTTCCATCAGGATCCAGAAGACGTCAGGAAGCGCTTGACCGCTCGTGGCCGCAAGGTCCTCGATCTGCAAGGACTGCAATATCGCTTATACAATGGTATCGCTCTCTATTCTGGCGAAAAAGAATGTATTGAGAAGCACAATGTCGAGGGTCGCATTCTCTTGGACGCTGTTGGGTACAACAAATATCATCTAGCCAAGGGCAAACGAGAAAACGACAAGCCGGAGGATGACGACGACGATCCTATGGGATTCAGACTATTCGACTCAGACTCGGACTCTAGCTCAGATTCTGATGATTCCGACTCTGATTCATCAGACACCGCATCGGTTAGGCGAACTGTAGCTCGCCGACTAGGCGATGGCGAATTTCTCAAGAACAAGGCATATATGGAGTCACGGGTGGAAGATCTCTGCTTCATCTCTGGGATGCTGGGGGGATATGCTCTGAAGAACAAGCTATGGAGTAAGTGGCCTACACAGTTATTCCAGTTCTTCTTTTTTTTTTTTTGATCCATGTCTGAAGCACACGCCCTAACGACTCATCTATCTAGTGGAATTCTACGTCGAGGATGTCGAGCCCATGGTGTGGAAAGATACGGCGTATTCTCACCTTGTGTATGACGATCAACAGAAGGATTTGGTGCTCTCTTTTGTCCAGAATCACAACCCTCTCCGCAATGCTTCAACATCCAGAAGGATATCGTCGACGGCTTCGATGGCCAGCAATCCCGGTGCGCCAGCACCAATGGAAGATGTTATTGTCGGCAAAGGCCAAGGTCTTATCATTCTGTTGTCGGGTCCTCCCGGTACAGGCAAGACTCTCACGGCCGAAGCAGTTGCTGACCGTACTCACCGGCCACTCTTCTACCTTCAGGCCGAAGATCTCGGCATCAATGCGGCGGCGCTCGGCGCCAACATCAAACGCGTGTTTGAAATGGCTACGGAGTGGAACGCTGTCATCCTGCTGGACGAGGCCGATGTGTTTATGGGACGGAACCCCAACGACATACATCGCAACGAGCTGGTCAGCATCTTTCTTCGCGAGCTGGAATACTTTCGCGGCATCATTTTTCTCACCACGAACTTGTACCATACCATCGATTCGGCCTTTCGTAGCCGAGTTAGCTTGCATCTCCTCTTCCAGTCGCTAAACAGAGAAGCACGCGAGACCGTTTGGCGCAAGTTCCTGCAGCGACTACCAGAACAGAGACAACCGGAATCATTAAACGGACGAGATGCGGCTGATGGAGAGGATGTAGTGGGCAATATTGCAGATGGAGCACCTCTAGCAGATGCTGATGTTCGCCAATTGTCCCTATGGCAGCTTAACGGTCGAGAAATCAAGAATGCGGTGCGTATGGTCAAGAGCTGGTGCGACCACAAGGGCTACATGATGACCCTGGAGAGGCTGGAAAGTGGAATAAAAGTGACGAGCCCGCATGCGACAAAGGATGGAGACTTGGACGATGAATTTTACAATTAGAACAGAGGATGATGGGCTCTAACACTAGCCGGTAGGGAGGTTTGTACATCATGAATATCTTGATAGTAAGGGGAATTTGTCTCCGTACATGAATCTTCTCCGAGGTTTCCCACTATTATGAAGGCTTTTTCAATTATGTAAACTACCTTCTGCCCCTTTTGGAGCACTCACATGCAACTATTCATGATCAGGAGGTCAGGTATACAAACTCTCAATCCTTCATTCAGCTAACACGCGGCCCAACTTCTCCGCCCCAAGCATTTCCGCCATCCCGTATTCAGCAACCAATAACTTCCGTTATAAGTAATGAAAGGCTCCATTCATGACAGCCGTGACGTCGTGTCCCGTTGAAACTGTCGTTGAGCGCGTAGGGAGAATCTCCTATACTCGTTGGTGGTCTGTCTCCGATACCGGAGCCAGCAGAGTGAAGGCAAGATGGCTTATTATATAAGTCGAGGATGAGAGTATCTACAGATGCAGGAATATAAGTCAAATCGAATCAAGCATCTTTTCTTTCTTTTTGACAAAGTATATTTTTATGTTAGCTAGCTTCCGCACTCTAGCTCGTTTGCCATCCAATTTTCCACCCTACAACATCATAGGCTTTTCTTCAACCATGTCCAAGTCTGAAGGTGCCACTTACACGCATGGCCATCATGCCTCGGTCCTCCGGTCACACACCTGGCGCACGGCACGCAACTCCGCAGGCTACTTGCTGCCTTACCTGAAGCCGGACATGAAGGTGCTCGACGTCGGCTGCGGCCCGGGGACGATTACGGTGGACCTGGCGGCGAACTACGTGCCGCAGGGCCACATCACGGGCTTGGAGAATGCGGGGGGCGTGCTAGTGCAGGCGCGCGAGCTGGCCAGGGAGAAGGGCGTGACGAACGTGGACTTTGTCGAGGGCGATGCCAACGCGCTCGAGTACGCAGACGAGACGTTTGACGTCGTCGTCTGCCACCAGGTGCTGCAGCACGTCAAGGACCCGGTCAACATCCTGCGGGAGATGCGGCGCGTGGCCAAGACGGGCGGCCTCGTCGCCGCCAGGGAGTCGGACTTTGGCGGCTTCGTCTGGTACCCTGCCGTCGACGGCATGGACGACTGGTTGGCCCTCTACTCGGCCAACGCGCGCGCCAACGGCGGCGAGCCCAACGCCGGCCGCATGATCCACGCTTGGGCCAAGAGGGCCGGCTTCGCCCCGGCCGCCGTCACCAGCGGGTCGAGCACCTGGTGCTATAGCACCGAGGTCGAGGTTGCCTGGTGGAGCGGTCTGTGGGCGGAGAGGACGGTGGCGTCGTCGTTTGCGCAGACGGCCATGGCAAACGGCACGGCGACCAAGGACGCGTTGGACAAGGCGGCCGATGCGTGGAGGAGATGGGGGAGCGAAGACGATGCCTGGTTCTCGGTGGCCCACGGAGAGATTATCTGTCGCAAGTGACAATACCTTAAAAATCATGCAACGATGCCATGTAGGATGAATTGCAAGCAGAACAAGGCGAGGACGTAACGGTATGGTATTAATACTGTCTACTATCAGAGTGGACAAGTTAGCTTACGACTATGAAAACTAGAATCAAATAATAGCGGGGGTGAATTCACCCTCTCTTTGCCCGTTGCCTTGATCCTAGCTACTGCCTTGGTAATAGAAACACTCATTATACGTGCCGGATCTCAAAATAAAGACAAGGGATCCATAGCTCACATTGACCGCTGCGTCACCATTATCCCCCTCAAAACAAACAATCATATTGCACTCCCTGCTGTAGCAACGTGAAAAGTGCCCATTTGCACATCAACCTCAAAGCTCTCTAAAAATCGAATCCCCAAACATACAAAGGCAACCCCCCCCCCCCTTTTATCATCTTCTTGATCGCGTACCATACGTCTTTGGAGGTCTCCTAGCCTTCCTCTTGACATCAGGTGGAAACAGCGCAGCGGCCTCTCGTGATTTAGTCCGGGATTGCTCTTCCTGCTTCTTCTCCGCGCTCTTGTCCGGTGCATCCATGTCCATAGTTTCTCCCAAGTTGTCTGTTTGTGTGGGTGACCGGGAAGACACTTGCACCACTTCTTCAGACACAGATACCGTCTTTGCAGATGCCGATCTAGACTGGCGCTTTGGAACAATAATCGAAGGCGACGACCGGTGATGAACAGCGTCCTTTACTGGTAACGCCGCTTTCTTTGATCCCACGGTAGTCGCCGGTTCCTCCTCAATTTCGTCTTGGGCCTTATCAGGTACCTTCTCAGTATCGGCGTCACCATCTGTGCGCCTCCTTTTAGAGGCAGGCTCTTCCACGTCCTGGTCTTCGGACTGCTCAGGCCAGCCACGCTTCTTGACTGGCTCTCGAACGGTTGCTGTCTTTGGTGGCCTGCCACGTTTCCTCGCTGGGGTTGCAGTCGTCGTGTCTGTCGCAGGCAGAGATTTATCAAGCGCTGTAGCCTTGGGCCTCCCTCGTTTCTTTACGGATGCTACCTCGGTGACTTCCTCTGGTGACTCATCTTCCGGTTCATCTTCAGTTTGTTTCGACGTCGATTCCAGCACTTCATCTTCCTGAACCTCCGCGGCGGGCTTTGGCTCTGTCTCTGTAAGGGGCGAGTCCGCTACCCCCTTCTTCGGTGGTCTGCCTCTGCCCCTTCTTTTGATGTGTGAGGCAGATGGAGAAGCGTCTTGTCCTGCATCACCCAAAGGCCTTTCTTCGACAGTATTGCCTCCTTGAGAGGGTCTGTCTTGCTCTTCAGCAGATACAGCGGTGGGCAATGTGTCTACCACGCTGCGGTCTGCGAGGGTTGATGCGTCAACTTCTTCCAGCGATGTTGAGGAGGAATTTTTGGGCGGTCGTCCCCGTCTCCCGGGCGTTGTCGCCGGCTTTGCGACACTTGCTTTCCGCGGTCGGCCCCTTTTGCCCGTAGCAGGCGTCGAGATCGCTGCTTCGACTACGGGAGACTCTTCTTCACTTTTGGAGGGCTTCGCTAAATCTGCCACATCACTCTTTCGAGGACGCCCTCGTTTGCCTGTCGTAGGTGTCGACTCGAGAGCTGCTGATTTGGGCGGTCGTCCTGGCCCTCGCTTGCCTGTTGCTGGTGTCGACTCGGCAATCTCACTCTTGCGTGGTCGTCCACGCTTTCTGGCGACCGGAGTCTCTTCGGGTTTGTCACGCTCACTGCTCTCCGTTACTGCAGATGTCACTACCTGTGTCGCATCTACTGCAAGGCCAGCTTTCTCGTGCAAGGGTAACTCGGTCACACTCTGCTGCTCTGTCGCTGAAGCTGATAGAACTACTGTCGCAACGTTCTTTCGAGGGCGCCCTCGTCCTCTCGGCGTTTTTTGGGCCTGTAGTGGTGGTTCGTTGTTATCCTCTCTGTGGTCTTCCGTTGATCTTTCATGAGATTCTTCAATAAGCTGCTCTCGCACCTCGTGCTCCGGCTCCGGCTCTGTCTCTTCTTGGTTTGCATCCGAGACCCTCCGGCCATCGTCTTTCTCTTTTTCGGAGTCATCATGCCCGTCTGGGTTGACGGAGGGTGATCCCGATTGAGGTGGTGTTGGCTGTAGCGTCTGCGACTGAGGCGCTTGCATATTTACGTCGGCTTCATTTGGTATCGATGTATACGGACCGCTCAGCTCTTCGGTTGGGGCGTTGCCAATCTCCCTTGCGGCGCTCATTTCGACCCTGTAGTCAAAGGCTGAATTATGTTCCACAGACTCCGAATCAGCAGCCACGCTCGGCAAAGTATGCCATAGTCCAGCCGCGCTTCGACCACCCAAGAGGGCAGCTGCTTCTTCGGCTCTATCCATTTCAGTTGACGTGTGTCCTCTATTGGGCGACTCCGAGCTGTATTGTGGCGTTGTATGTTCGTCCGAATGCCCATCCGAAATTTGCGCACCCCTCTCATGGGTTTCAAGGAGATCTCGAAAGGACCCTGGTGGTTCTGCTGGCACATGACCCGAATATTGAGACTGAGGTGACGATCGGCTCTCGTCGTAGTTTGCCACCACAGCTCGCTCACTCACTTCGCCGTCACTTCCATGGTAGTGCAGCTTCGACTGCAGTGCCTGAGCAGCCAGACTCGCAATCGTAATATTGGTCTCGTCGTCCAAGCCGTGGCCGGATTGCCAAAAGTCCCCCAAGGGCGAAGGCTCATCTAAGGGATTGAAGTCCATCGCATAGGTATAGCGGGGGACGCTGTCGCCCCTCGACATGTAGGCGGTGCAACAGTCATAAACGTTGACTAGGCGACTTCGGGAGCTGCAGCGGACGTCGGCGATCGAAGATCAAATCACAGGTATAAACTCGCAACTCTGGCTATGCCACGGGGGGCCCTGTCTCCTCGACTAAATGGTAACGCGTGTTTAAAGTGATGCGCGGGCCGAGGGAGACGCGACTCCATAGCTGTGGCCGTCACGTGATGGCTTGATGACGTTGGGTCCAGTGACTCCGAGCATCGTTTCACCATTCCTTCACTTTTCCTTGCATTCTGGATGGCCGTTTGCTCTCATTATGGTCTATTGTATTGAGCACATGGCCTCAGCTGTTGCTCATTATCAATCTGGTATACGCACCTTCAACTTGGCGGCAATTGAATACGCAATTTTCAGAGCGATCGAGCTACAGTCAAGCTAGTACGCTTCCTTAGCTTCAAAACATGTTCCTCGCAGGTCAACAGAAAGTGAATCAAGTGATGAACGATCATATTACGCTACCCAAGAATACAGATTATTTGATGCAACAACTTTGATCACAGTCTCCTGTCTTATATGTGTGAAAACGCCAGTCAACTAAGCAAAAAGTTCAGCCGCATATCGTGTCTGTTCAAACTGTTTGAACCATTCCTTCGGCGTCGAGCCATCCAATGCGTCCTGTTGCGCACTCGAGTACACCAGATCTGCCACTATATCTTTGACTTGCGTGGCCATTTTCACACTACCGCAGACATAGATTTTCGCGCCCTCGTTCCAGAGCTCAAGGAAGGCATCTCTCTGTGCCAACAAGCTATCTTGAACATACCCACTCCTGATGCTCGGCGTGATGGAGACATCCTCTCTACTGTAGGTGCGGAAAACTCGAACTACTTGAGATGTTTCAAACTCATCAAGCTCGCTGCGATACAGATCATCATGCAACGATCGGCATCCGAAGAAAAGAATGGCTGGTGCGAGTCGAGTTCCGTTGCGCTTTTGGATAGCTCGCTCCTGAATAAATCCCCTAAACGGGGCGAGGCCTGCCCCCGCAGCAATCATGATGATGGGCGTCTTGGACAAGTCAGTAGGCATGTGGAAGATTCCCTTAACTGAGCGAGTGGCTACATGAATCAAATCGCCGGACGTTAAACCGGCTAGATAGTTAGAGGCCACACCAAGGAACCGCCTGGCACCCGGCAGAGTCGCTGGCTCCTCCAAAACCGATAGAGTTAGTGTGGCATGGTCTGGCTTCCAAGATGGTGACGACGAGATGGAGTATGTGCGCAAGCGAAGAGACGGCAATAGTGTCAGGAAAGTTCCGAAAGTGATTGGCACTTGCGGGTATTTTTCCAGTAGATCAAGCAGCGACGTTCGCTTCTCCTGGATACTCTCTGCGTAAGACGTAGTCGCCAAGTCGTTCAAGAGCTCCTTAGTCGCATCCTCATCTGTCGCAGCTGCAAGAACTCGAATATCCTTGTGCATGGTCAGCTTACATCTTTATAGCTACGGTTTCACTCACTCCCATTCGCCAAGGGGAGAAATGCCCAGATGCGACTTACCCTTGGCGTTGCTGGCTGAGACAGCTCAAAGTATGAACTCAACAGCTCATATGCTGTCATGGATGTTCCGGTTGGTATCCGCGCGGATTCGTCACCGGACGCTCGAACAATGGTGTCCCATGTCAAGTGAAAACGCGACAAGACCCGCTTGACGGTGTTTACTGGATTCACGGGAAGAACAAGAAGGTGGTCGCCAGGGCCATATGTAGTTCCCTTAGGAAGCTGAATCTCCACATGTGCCTTCTTTCCAATGGCTTCTACTGTTGTCAATGTTCTCGACTCGGTCACCGTCGCCTCCACCAGATGTGAATATTGTTTCAACTGGCGAGGCTGGGAGACATCAATCTTTAGCAGCGACTTGATGAAGCGGCTTTCTCTGCCATCTTCTCCGCCATCACCTTGAGAAATCGCTGGCCAAACGGACTTGGTCGCCCACTCTTCTACTTCCACAAAGAGGTCCGAGACCGCTGAATCTGCCAGGCCCTTGTCTGCAAACCTCTTAGCTCCAGCTTTCTGGAGAAGATCATCTAAAACATTGGGGACACGGTGAAAAGTTGCAGCCCAGTCACGGTGGCCACAGCCGAAGATGGTATATGAGACGCCCACCAAGGAATCTTTCTCAACCTTGTGTAGCCAGTCGAAAAACTCCGCAGCGTTATCAGCCGGCAAGCCATCATAGGATGCCGCAAGAATGATCACCGGCTCTGATCTTGGGAGATCGTTGGTTGCTGCATTCATTGGTATGATCTTCTTTGCATAAAACCCATGAAGACCCGCATCACCTGCTAGCCTATATGCTAATGCCTCGCATGTGCCACTGTTCGATCCATAGAGAAGCGTGAGCGGCTTCTTATCTTCTGTGGATTGCGCTGAACTCATTGAAAGAGCAGATGTCGACTTGACCACACTCGAACCCAGTGAGTGTAGCTCCCGCTGTAGATCAGTAGCAGTACCACCACGCCTGAGCTTCGCCTTCATCCTAAAGTCATCTGGCTTAACCGTCAACGTTTCTTTGATTTTGAGCTTGTAGTTTGGGTCTGCCATCTCAAAAGTGAAATTTTGCAGAAGCATGGCTACAATGAGAAGGGCCTCTTGCCATGCGAACGCTCGACCAATACATCCTCTCATTCCATTTCCAAACGGCTTCCAGGCATTAGGCGGCAGCTTATTGAAGTTTTCATCCAGCATTCGTTCTGGCTTGAACTCGGCGGCATCGTCTCCATAGACGGCCTTATCCAGATGAACTATGTGAAGCAAGACGGCGACGGGAACATTCGCGGGAATCAGATACTTTCCCCCAATGATTTCGTCTTTGGACGAACCCACGACGAACCCAGGAGCCGTAGGTTGGAGGCGGAGGGTTTCCCTGAGAACTGCGTTGATGTACGGCATTTTCAAGACATGTTCGACCGTGACTGGCGAGCCGCCGCAGACCTCATCAACTTCCTTGCGTGCCTTCTCCATCGCTCGAGGATTTGCCAGCAGGAAATAGAATGTGAACGAAAGCAGTCCGGATGTGGTCTCATGTCCAGCAATAAGGAATGTGATCATATTGTCAATAATGGAGTCTTCGGACAAGCCTTCACCGGTCTTTGGATCACGCCCCTCTAGAAGTGCTCCAATTAGATCATGTGAGCCACATTCTTTCTGGTCTTTTCTCTTCTGAATAATATCCCGACACAATTTTCTCATATATTTTATGTCCTTCTCGAATCGGTGCCAGGACCGTTTTCTAAGGGAATTGATGAACCCAGGCAGCGCAGCTTGAACACTAGCTTCTTTCAGCATTCTTACCATGCTGCCAACAAAAGGATGCATAGCCGTCTCGTTGTGGAAACTGTTGAATCGATAGCCCATCATGCACAACGCAAGTGTATCGAGAGTGAGCCTCGTAAAGTCGGCTGTTACATCAATGAGATATTCTTCACCAAAACGAGCCCTGACATCAATACGTCAGCATATCGGAGCATTTGATGTCGAATGTGGATAGGAAACGAACCATTTCAAACACAGCTGCTCCGCAACGTCTTTCATTTGTGGAAACGTCTCACGAATCTTGATCGCTCCAAACACAGGCATCAAAATCCTGTGAGCGACTCCCCAATTGGGCTCCTCGTCACGGGCAGTGAATAAACCGTCGTGGACAGCATGGCGCAGCTTGTCCAACTCCGCTATTACAAGCTTGTGGAATCTGGACTCATCGCAGACTTCATTGAGAAGCTCAATTGTCGAGACAAATATATTGAGCTCGCCTGCGAGAGATAGTTGACATATCGGCCCAAGTGGTGCAATCAAATCTATTAATGAGCCCAAAGGTGCCTCGAGATCGATCTGATGTAGAATGCCGATAACCGGGAGACCTAGGACCATCGAATGAGACTCTTCGTGTTCTCTTTTTGTTTCTTCTTTTTTTTTTCTCTAGCTTGATGGGGTAGAACATAGTATCAGGAGAGCTCTTAATCACCTTTAGGCTTTGGAATCTCGACGAGATCCTGCTCCTTGTGTTTCTTCACAGTCGACATTCTGCGTTTGCCGTTCTCGCTCGGCGAGGGTTGAATCGCCTTGCTAGTGTTTTCTGGTAAAAGATGCCCATGTTGACGCCTGAATCTCGCACTGATTGTCTTTTTATATCCCATCTTCACAGCGAGAAAAGACACTTAGAAAATCAAAGCTCAGTCATTATTCCGCGGCTCCCCGCGACGTCGTCATGTACAAGATGAAAGTGAAGACGAAGCCAGGGCAAAGATCCGTCGGACCCTGGTCTTATTACCAGTAGTCCCTGGGGTAAGTGTCCAATTCGTCGTCATCAGCACTTGTTCCAGCCACATTTTCATCAGCATTGCAAGTCTAATTGCGGGAAACTGTTACGGCTGACGCCCAGCATTCTGTACGCGATCACGGATCCTTCGCCTTTTGCGATTCGGCGGAACCCGCGGAATCCGGGTTTACACGAGCTTATATAACGACGAGTTGGCCTATGACATGTTTCCAGCGGCAAGATAACGAGCAAGATAGCAATAGTTAGATCACACTTCTCGGGCCCATTTCTCCACGAAGATCGCGCATGATGTGACCTTTGTGACCCCGGACAAATCAATCATATTTCACATTACAGCTTCGGATCCGGCCTACCGTACATGACAAAGCCGTGATTCTAACTGATACACTTCTTGTCATGTATGAATTGGGCATCATTATCCATGTTGTCTCCGCGGACGCCGCCAGCCGAAAGTGTCATGGCGCTCTGCACAACGACAGTGCCAAGTGATTGTACGCAGATTCATGAGACGCACATGCTTTCCATCTGGCCATCTTTCGTTTTTTTTTTCGTTTAGAACGAAGAAGCCGATTTAAAGAACGTTGCAGTACGCGTGAGCGCCAAGCCTAGCGGTTCCTAGCTCACACTTCCCAACCTCCCCTCCTCTATTGAGTCGGTTTGAAGTTAAAAGTGACCCCAGTGTGGAGTAGCGTCAGGCGATGCAGATGGTGCTTCGTACCTAAGGGACACAAATGATGCAAGAGTCAAGACGCTTTCTCATAAGGATCCTCGACTTTGACTATGCATGAACTCTATGCCGAGTCGAATGCTTGTTTGCAGGGTGACACGTCGTTTTTACATCTGATGTAATATTATGCCCAGCGTCCGGATATGATCCTAAACTTTGTATCAACTGGTATGCTTACATCGCGATGATAACTCAAAAAAATAGAAGTGTCTCTCACTTCCTCTACGCCGATGAAGGACAAGCGGAACAAATACTCTCCCTATTTACCGTATGAACACATGACCGCAGATAGCGACCACTGAGATGAGCCAGACTCGACTTACGATGTCCTCGACCTGTCAAAGGGTAGCCAGCCTTATAGTTGACAGTGCAATCAGTCACTACGATTCCCGCGATAGCAATCATCCTGGACGGGACAGCAGCACTGGAGTTCTCGCTATACCGTATTCTATCCTTTCTTAGCCTATCTTTTTGGAAACATTATCACCCTTGGATCTACCTCAGAAGGCTCAGTCCGCGATTCGATTCTTACTAAACGAGTATTACAGGCGTGAAGTTTTGATGGGCGGTCTTACTTTGCATGGTCCGCCAAAATTGCCGTCGTATCGCCTAAGTTGAGGCAGTTAGCTTTTGGTTGCATTACTCTGCAAAGCTACTTCACATATTACATTACTACCTCAGACATAAGAACTCTGCGCCCATGTCTCGGGACATTGGCCGCCAAGGAGCGACCTTTTGATCTGCCTCTGAGTCCATACTTGTATCGATGACAAATATTCCGATGAGAATAATTTGAGCAATCAAGGAAGCCCAGCCTGCGAAGCAAGGGAAAGCGCATGAGAAGCCTGGCACTGGCAGGGATTTCCGAGTTTTGGATGATTTGAATTTCACGGATATCGCTGGCTCTCAATCAACTGTCAGCAAGGGGCAGCAGTGATGTTAGACCGGCCTTTTTTTTGCTGGCAATCGAGATCGTTCTTTGTCATCCATTGCCGGCAACGCTCTCGATCACTTCCTCGATGTGCCGCCCCATTTGGGGCCTCGGAATGACTATCACCGCGGAGGTTTTCCTAAGGCTCATGGATGGACAATAAGATCGTCAGTTCACCGTCTATGAAATCGTTGCTCAGTATGAATCGTTCGGCTTAAATCAATTCATTCAACACCGCGGACTACGCTTCTCACGTGCCTTTAAAAAAAAAGCGCTTGGGCACACACGCCTCACTTCGCAGAGGACGCCATGTCTCGAAACGTGAGGGCTAGATGCAGTATCCACTCAGCGTTATGCCCATGCTTCGTGCAGCCTCACTCAAGCAATCCTTCTGTGGCAAATTCAACGTGGGAGAAGCAAACATGAAGCCACCTAATTATAGCCTGTCTCAGCACGTATTATACACACAAAACTCGTGCCATTGGTACGCGCAGGGTCAATGTATATACACATGCACTCCTACCTGTATGTACCTTAATGTCCCAACCCCCTGCCTCGCAAACGAAGCATATGCGAGAAAGCAGCCACGTCCAGCCAACCGTGTCATGTCAAAAATGTGGCTCTCTGCGGGAAACGGCTGATTTGCAAGTGTCGGGGGGCCTGGCCCGGCGGCTGGGTGCGTCGCCAGTCGGATTCTCGCTGTGGCGGTAGGCATCTCTTCGCATGAGGCTCGCTAGCGAGAGAGCGTGATGGCAGTCCCGTGAGTGGCTATGTATAAGCGCCGGCCATTTGTCATTTCCATTACGCTGCCTGCTCTCGCGTCTTTGCGGGCTATCGGCCGAGTCGTCATCGTGTATGGAATGCCGATCGAGAGTTCTCCCCGTACAGAACGCGGCTTCCTAGTCTCTGCTATCAGGTTTGTCTCCCGTCAGGTTCTTGAAAAGAGAAGAAGGCCGCGGCCCTAGGGCTACAACGCTTCGAGGCGCGATGGGCGGTGGAAGATGTGAGACACTCCCCTTGGCACTTCTGCTTGGCGGGCTTTCGGAATGTTACTTGCCGCGCTCGAGCAACACGCCGATTCTATGCAGACGGCCCACGGCGAGGCTAAGGGATTGACATCAAGGCTGGGGTTCCCTGACATTGAGCCGCCAAAGGCGAGCTAAGTTTCGCACTTGGGCTGGATTTTCGGAGTTGCAGTATCTCAAGACTAATATATAATGATGAGCTGTCTCGCGAAGCTGAACCAATGGACACTTGTCTCGGTGTACTCCGAAGCTGAGAGACGGGTATTATCATAATGGTCCAGTCCATTTGCCTAACTCCCACGGCTTACTCGATTGCCACTCCAAACGTCCATCCTTTACCTGTTTCCTCTTTCTCTTCCCCCCTTACTTTCCCCCTTTATGGAGCCTTAACGGTGTGGCGTGTCACCTCATATCAACCTCAGCTCCCACCCGAAGACCTCAAATTGTGCATAGGATAACACAGCTCGTGAGACTTTGTATGCAAGGAGGCATCCAGCCAACCGGAGGTCGGCCGGGCAGCCCCCAGCGACCCATGGCAGTATGGGTGGTCCGCTCTCGGTAGAGATTGCGCAACATCATCTGCTTCATCTGACAAAAAAAATTGGTTATGGCACTTCCCAGAAGTGTTTGTGTTCCTCGAGGATCCAATCACATCTATGATCGACAGGCAGGCATCATACCATGTATCGTTGCACAGATACATGTACTGGCTGGTCCACCTGGGACCACGTTTTGCGACCACCTGCAATGCCAGCATGAAAGGACCGGCCGTCTGGAGTACCCTCGAATGACATGTGCGATAAGTCGTCAATCCTCTGTAGACTGGACTGCTTCTGTCCTTTCCACTAAGTCCGAAGGCATTCATTCAAGCGGATATGCAGGCGCAGAATCTAATCACCGCTCAACCGCAAGCCGGGGCTGCAGAGGCACAGACGAAGCAGGCAGCATGCATGCAGAGCCTTTTTTTTTGTTTATCCTCAACAGCAAGGCCATATGTCAGTCTCTCTCATGTAGCATTGTCCATTATTGATGCCATCTTTTCTCAAGGGCTGCCCAACACCCCCCCTTGTTCTCCCCATCCTGTCCCCCCCCCCCCCCCCCCCATCCAGTCACCAGTTGCTACGTAGTCACTCCCTATGCACGGCAGCTGGGAATGGTGTTTTGCAGCCCTAGACTTCGGATGAAACGCTTATTCACCCGCTTTTTGGTTGCCTAACAATGCCCGTTCCGCTAGAGTGATTGCCTTGTGGATTCCTAGCACCGGCTGACTTAATTTAACTGCTACACGTCTTCAGCCTGGGCGGTGTTTGCAACCCTCTTTTAACCTCACAACCATCATAGCAACGAGGACACTAGCTAGCAGTCTTTCTTGCACTCTCTATCCTTGAGCTCTCAGCACATGGGACGGACATATCTCTTGTAACGACTCGGTCACTTGTCCTTTCCTATGCAGGAAGCTCTCTCTGGAGCCCTTTGTTCAGCTTAACATAGCTACAACCCACATGACACCGAGGAAGACTACTAGTGTCCCCGATATCCTGATATTCACTTTACCAGCACACACATACACACCATCGGCAGTCCATCCGTAGCAAGGGAGACTTTATTCTAAAGATAGATGGCCAGGCTCTATTAGACCTCTACCATAAACCTCCTTCGCAACAGTTCTTCTGCTCCCGAGCTTCTATATTCACCCACACACACACACTCCTTCAAGTTTCACTCCAGTCGACATGAATATCCAAGCTTATGCCGATCTTCAGTCGGGTAGCTTTGGCTCGGACGAAACAACCAGATCATGCCGTCTAACGCACTCCCCGGAAAGTGCCAAGAGCATCACCGCACCGGACACCCCAGACGACGCCCGAAGCATCTTCGACCCTGCCATCGACCCCATTTCAGCCTCTTATGGTCCTTCCACTACCAGAGGTACGGTCCTCGGGGGATTTACCCATCGACCCAATGACTCACTCTCCTCGATCCACGACTTTGTCACCAGAGAATGTACCAAGCAGATTTTGGCAGGCGAGGTTTCTCGGCTGACAGGCAACCATGGCCTCGGTAGTGAAGTTTCACGGATTTGGACATCACGATTGACACATCATGATCGGGACAATGGCATCGATGGACAGGCTGCCATGCATTCACGATGGGGATCCCTGGACGGCCACGGGGGTCGTGGTGCCTTCCTTACTAGCCTTGAGAACCCTGGATCTCAGTTGGCATCTTGTATGACCAATCAGGATCATCATCGTCATCATCATCATTGTCATGAAAGTGCTCTAAACAAGATCCCTAGCGCTGCTACTCCTCCCTACAAAACACGTGCTGTTCCCGACCAGGGCTTTGTCCAGCAATCGTTTGTGCAACAACAGCACTCTCATCAATATCCTTATCAGGCACACGAGTCCGCCATGAAACGGAATGCTCAGGTGTTCACCAGGAGTGCCAACACTTCATTTGACCTCAGTGGGCTTCAAGACGCCCTGATCAACTCTGACAACTCTGAGATCAATGCCACTCAGACCCTTGGCATCGACGTCCTGCGTCTGTCCCCTTCCAAGGAACATCCGATCCGGCAACCCGTCCCTGCTCCCCCTTCCATCAAGATGCTACCCAACGGACAGCTCCATGGCTTCCTGCCCATGCAAGCTGTGATGCAGCAGGCTCCCTCCGAAGCTTATACCAACGGCATCGAGCCCTCCAGCGGGTTCTCCGACCCAACCCGGTTCTCGTCTCGGTATCACGGCATGCACACCGAGACAAATGCCAGCGCTGATCATCTCGCCCCGGAGCAGAACTGCGCCCTTTGGCTGACGAACCTTCCGCCCGATGTCTCCACGCACCAGCTTCTTGCGTCGATCCGCAACGTAGGCCGCATCTGGTGCAGCTATGTCAATTACCCCGACCACGTCACCCATCAGACGGCAGCGGCCAAGGTTGTCTTCTTCAACCCTGAGGCGGCGCAGCAGCTCCTAAGCATCTCCTGGACCCGGGGTCTCTATATACAAGGATACCGCATCAAAGTCTCCCACAACCGAATCAAGTATGCCAGTCACCCGATTCTCGGAAAAATGTCCCGCGTCCTCATCGTTACGGGCCACGCCGACTTCGTCAACGAGAGCAGTCTCACAAAGTTCTTCAAGGACCGATTCATTTTCCAGCTGGACGAAGTGGTCGAGCTGATCAAGGCTGGAGGGCGGGCCGTGGTAGAGTACAAGTTTGGAAGCTATCGCTGCCAGGCGCAGATGGGGAAGATGTCCCTGGAGAAGGATCGCCCCGCGGGCTTTGAAAAGGTCGAGTTTGGAGACGACCCTTGTGAGGTCGGCGATACCTTGTCGTCATACGGGATTGCTGGGGAGAGAATCCAGGGGATGGGACTTTGATTGAAACAAACAGTGAACATATTGGGAATGCTTACGGGTGGAAATGAGAATGAATGACGACCACAGAGTGGGTTGTATGCTGCAACGAACGGTTGATGAATAATGGAGGTTTGCTGTGCTTATCTTACTTTTTTTTTTTTTAGGGTGGCTCCTGTTACGCTTGGTGATTGCTCGACTTTGGCTGATTTGATGATATTGCTCAATAAAAGTTCAGGGAGAGGTCAAGGGGATACGCATCAAGAATGGAACTCGGGTGTTTATAGCTTGTTATATGTTGTTTAGGGAATAACTCGTCGGAATAATTCTACTCGCTAGATGAGAATAGCTCATAGAGATCAAGATGCTTGTTAGGTTCTCTAGTCAGATACATTTGGGACTGCAACTCCATTCAGTTCTAGTAACTCAATATCATTTCTTTTTATTCAATGTCTGTTTATATCTCCATGTATAACACATTCGACGCCAACATGAGGTATCAGACATATAGATGGTATCTAGAAATCAAGGATCAACGCCAGGATATCTCACAAGGCAGAAAGTTCAACGGCATACTACTCTACCTCCTCTTGCTCTCCCTCCAAAAATACTTCGTGCCCGCTACCTTCATGCATCCCCAAAGCAGTCAAACACGCCAACGCGGACATGGCAGCGATCCCCCACCAGCCCCAAGCCACCATGCCAATGTCCAAGCCAAAGCCGTACCACCATCCTCCCACCACGGGGCCGATCGTGCGAAACAGCGCCGACACGCTCTGGCCCAGGCCGTGGATGGTGCCCAGCACGCTGGGATGCGGGCTGCAGTTGTTGAGCAAGATGATGCTCGCGGGGAGCGTGAACGTGCGCGCCAGCACCTGGAGGAAGAGCACGACGAGGATCCCCGCCCAGATGAAGCCTCCTGATGCCGGTTCAGGTGGAGGTGACCAAGACGGCAACAACGAGAGGTAAGGGCCGATGAAATAGGCGACGGGGAAGAGAAACAGGAACCACTGGAAGGATCTCATCGTGCCGAGGCGGGCCTGGACGGGAGGATACAGCGTCACCTGTAAGATCATGCCGATCAGCCCAAGGAAAGACGTGGCGATGCCCACCGTCGACGCGGGCATGCCCAGTCCCCCCGTAAACAGGAAAGGGAGGCTTCGGCGCTCGACGGCACTCTGCTCAGAGCTTGCCGTCTCCGGGCCAAGGTAGCGAGGAGTCGATAGGAAGAGCGACCAGATGTTGGCAAAGGCTCCGAGATGGAAATCGTAAAAGGCGCCGGTAAGCAGCGTGAACAAGACGTTTCGCGTCCAGAGCCGGCGGAAGGGGAGACGTTTCGGCGGAGGCGCAGGTTTCTGTGCTTCCACAACCTTGGCTTCCACTTCCACGTCCAGCATGGCATGTTCCTCCTCCCAGGCGGAGATGCGATCATAGCCGCTGGTCTCCTTGCCGCCAAATAGAGCGACTTTGATGCGAGAGCCGAGATGGAGGCCGATATCGAACTTGTGTTGCCGCGCCCTTGACGTCTGCAGGTGTGTCAGTTAGCCAAAACTGCTTATTTTGGGATAAGCAGGACATGGTTTCTATCTATCACTCACCTCTTCTAAGAAAAGAAACACTATTAGCGTAACAATGGTCAGGCCAACAGCATTGACGAGGCTCGGCAGGGCAAAGGGATAGTCGTGAATCCACCGGAAGCCAAAGACAGCGTGTTCTCCAAATAGGCCGGGAAGCGTCTTTGTCGGATCGGCCAACATGCCGCCCATAACTGTTGGTCATTAGCAGCAGTTCGAGGGATGTTAAGTCACAGACTCAAGGCGGCTGTAAACTCACTAGGGCCCAAAATGCCAGCCACGTTGAAGCTCATGGGGAGAATGAGAAAGGCCCGGGACTGGTATCTCTTTTCCTTTGTGATTTCAGCAATCATCGTGCGACTGTCCAGCTCGATTCTCGTTAGACATTTCGTCACAACAGACTCCCGTCCGCCCCGTGGAAGATCAGATGGATACTCACATGATGCCCACAGTCCCGTTAATGGCACCGCCGAAAGCTCTCCAGAAGGCAGCCCAGAAGAAGGTCGTGGCAAAGCCGTAGCCCAGGCACGAGATGGCCGTTCCGCCCAGCCCAACGACAAGCACCCACTTGCGGCCGCACCAGCTCGCATCCGCGGCTTTGCCCCATAGAATGGCCGTCATGACCTGCGCGCCGGTGAAGCAGCCTTGCAGGATGCCGGCCTGCTGCGAGATCTTGGCATCCGAAAGAGAGCCGTCAAAGGCCTTGAGCTGGTAGAAGACGTACGCCTGGAGAGAAGCCACCTGGAGGAAGTCGACGAAGCGCGCGAGGAAGAGGATGAGCAGCTGATCTTTCCGCGGGAGCGACATCCAGGTCACCGGGCCCGGAGAGCCGTCGGCCGGCGGCTTCTCCGTCGTCGCCGGCGAACGGCACCGGAGCGGCCGCTGCGACTCAAAATCGTAGCTGGACCTGCTGCTGGCCTCGTCCACATCGTCGAGCGTGGGAACGGCGCCCGGTCCTAACTGCTCCTTGGGATAAAATGTCCCCTCCGGCGTGTCCTGGGATTTGCGCGGTCGCAGAGGCCCTGATCGCGCGCCCGAAGCGACGTCGTTGCTGGCAGACCTCGCGTGCGAGGATGCCATTGACAAAAGAGAAGATGGAAGACGAGTAACGAAAGTCTAGTGAATGAATGACATAGAAAGAAAAGATCAAAAACTAAATTTCAATTGCAATGTACACGAAAAAAGAATAGCATGCTTCTACCGTAAGACGCAAGAAGATGGGAAAGGCAGAAAAAGACGAAAGATGCCCAAAAGAGAAGCTGCCAAATGACGATGCATCTGTCAAGTCAGAAATCGTCCGCTTATCCCCGCTGGACGTGTGTAATGAGCACTCAATGTTACATGGAATATGAGCCATCCGGTCAGCTTGGACGACGACTCTGCATCGGCCCCGAAACCCACCGACCTCCGGCCCGTCTCTTCTTCTGGCTTTCGTCGCTCCTTTTTCCTGTCTCCAATTTCTTTCTCTCTTTTTTTCATTTTATTCTTTGTTCATAGGTCGGGCATTCGACTGAAGAGCCGCAGCTCCCTTGCCCGCGTAATAGAAACGAGGGCGGAAGATCCCCTTCATGATGACGGGTCCCCCGGTTTGCTTCTTGGCAGAGGCAAAAAGCCCAAAAGCCCGGTTTTTGCCAATCAGCTGAGGATGAGGCGGCGGGAAAAGTCTTGGCATTTAAGCTTAGGAGAAGCCGATGATCCGCTGGGGGGGGGGGGTTGATATTGGAGGGTGAAGGACGTGTGAGGCTGTATCGAGCGAGGGAGTGGGTGCAGCATGTCGATCGCCTGAAATGATTCAGCGCCGTCGGATTGTCGGCAATTGTTCAATGCTAAAGTCCTCGAGAGTCCTTTGGATATGATGGTATGTGATTTACAGATTATTGCCGTTCGAAAAGAGGTTATGGACTATTCAGAGAGATGTATACGATTCGCTGGTGTTGTTGGCCTGTCTTCCCAGCAACACTCCACAAGTATAGCGTTTACTACTCTACTAACTCATTGATCCTATAGAAACTCTCTTTCTTTCCTTTCACGACCTTGACGCAAGCGAGGGCCCGAAGTCCGATGGCTATGCGCCACGTCCAACCTAGTGGCGTTGCCCTACGTCGGGTTACGCATTATGGAGAATGATAGTCAGGGGCTCCACGTGTGGATCGAAATAGGACGTCTTTTTTTCCTTTTCACTAGACGCGCTGGGCTTCATCATACATGACGAATGCTCTAGAAATACGTTGTCGACTAGCGTTTGGGACTGTATATTAGCATGAACAGGAGGTGGTATTGTGGGGATGTGTTTTCACAGGGAGAACTGTCCAGCCAACGGATTGCGCGTTTGTCTCTAAACATGGCAAGCAGAGAGCCGCTCATCCTGTTTCAGTATCTTCTCCCTATACACGTATACGGACACAAGATATACATTGGATGCTTCACATCGACATACCACGCGGCCATTCAGCCTGATAAGCAGCCAATGCCCACGCGTACACGTCGTTTCAGAGTGATGAAGACGGCGATTTCCTTCCCATCTCTTGAAACAAAAGGAGCAAATACACGTATCCATCCTGCCGCGTAAGCTGGTGATGAGGCGCTGATCTCTTCATCTCGATTATATGGCCCTCGGACACAGTATCAACAGGAAGTCGGTGGCCCGACGAGCCGACCGCATTTCTTCTAAAACATAGGCCATGTGGATCATTCCCCATACAAAACATATCAGCGGTACGCTCAAGATTAATCACTGGTTTGTTCCTATTATTTTTCCTTTTCTATTTTTCCTTTCCCCTTCATGAAGCGATCCCTGACGATCCCTTTCCACCCGCCGATCAATGCCCGTCTCTGCTTAGGAGGATATTAGCGTTTGCCCGGATCAGACAACGTTACGTCCTTCTCTACGGAGAAGGTGGCTACAATTTCTATGCAAGGGTATGACGGCCGCTACTTGAGAGGATACGACGGGAGTTGAGAGTCAGCAAGCAAGCTTGTCGAAAACTCGCGGATGGCTCAAGGCCTGCTGGAAACGGTTCTGAATGAGATACCTTTAAACACCTAACTTAAGTCCATCATGCTTTCAGAAACGAAAGGGAAATAGATAGCTGGCGCGCATAAAGCAGCCAATCTATGGGCGTCCCGGGAATTGGGCTGCCCCAAGCGCTTCGCACGGCACCTCGGAAGACAAGGGTCTATGTCATGAATCGCGCTTTATTCCCCGTATCCTCTGCTCCACACGATTGACAAGGCGGCAATCCCTGCCAATCGAGGTTTTTTCGCATGCCAACACCTCTTCAAAACAGTACGCTGTAGGCAAAGACTGGGGGCTTGGTAGGACGATCTGCCCTATCATCGCCTGGGCTCAATGCTATGTAGGTCCATCAGGCGACAGTCCGAAGTCTAGCAAAATGTCTTCTCTCGCATTTCAAATGGGCCCTAGCGCAGAGATGTTTTGTTCGTTTGCGTCTACTGAGTATACTCCGTCCGAGTCCCGAGTAATAGCGCACGCTGTGGCTTCGTATATCGAATCTAGATGTAACCCACTCGCCGCAGTGCGGGCTATTCTAAGAAGAGTAAAATACCTCTTGCTACACATCGGGGGCGGAGGCACTTGAGCTCAACTGCAGTGATGCTGTTTCTGCTACCTGCCCGACTTGATATCGTTGGACAAGGCCCCTCCCCCCCTCCCCTAACAGCTAAATCCGACTATTAATAAGTGGTGATGGATCACAAAGTAATCCATATATATGCTCCGTACACGCCCAGTCCATCTATATGCCTGTTCCAATATGGCACTCCCTGCTTGACGTGGACTCGTTCATATTCCCAACTGCTTATATAGACTCCTTCTTCTCTTGCCCACTTTCGAGAGTCATGCTCCGCTAGTCTTTTTCTACATCAGGCAATTCTTTTCTTGTCGTTCCTTTAGCATTGTCGTTGTTTACTTTTGCATCTCTCGTTTGGGCTCAAGCAACTCATTCGTTTCGTGATACCCCTTCCTATAGCTCTGGCCATAGCTCCTTTCCCTCAGGAATCATATATATATATATATATATCAGCTATAGAGATTTGTATACCATATACAAGCATCAAGATGACACAGTCTTCCTACACTCCTCGGCCCAAGACCGACATCTTCACCAATGACACCGACATCGACCGCCGGAAGCTCGGCCGCGTGGTGCCCATGAAGGTCCTCATTCTAGGCCTGGGACGTACCGGCACTGCTTGTAAGTCGAATCTTGATTCCCCTAAGCAACTCTATTCACTCGCATTGTCGACTTGTACCCCTAGAGCTATCAGCCGTGTCTAACTTCCCATCAAAGCCATGCGAGCTGCCATGCAACAGCTCGGCTACGTCGATACCTACCACATGATGAACTGCTCCATCGAAAACCCTCCCGATGCGCTCATGTGGATGGACGCCCTCCGCGGCAAATACGACAAGGGCGCTCGACCCTTCACCCGCGAGGACTGGGACCAGCTCCTCGGCAACTGCCAAGCCGTGTGCGACTGGCCGGCCATTGCCTTCGCCAAGGAGCTCATCGAGGCCTATCCCGAGGCCAAGGTCGTGCTCACCAACCGCGACGTCGACTCGTGGCACGCCTCCACCATGAAGACCGTCTACTGGCGCGTCACCGACTGGGAGCTGCGCTGGCTGTCCCACTTTGACTGGGCCGCGAGCATGTACTACCCCATGCTCAAAAAGTTCTTCGACACCTTCTTCGAGGGCGACTTTCCGAACCGCGGCAAGGACGTCTTTCGAAGACACTATGCAGAGGTCCGCAGCCTGGTGCCCAAGGAGAACCTCCTGGAGTTCAAGGTCACGGATGGATGGGGACCCCTATGCGAGTTCCTTGGTGAGCCGGTGCCCAAGGGACGCTCGTTCCCCAACGTCAACGATAACTCGGACTTTGTGTGCCGGTCTCGACGCCGCAACCGCAACCAGCTCAAGAACGTTCTTTTCCGGTACTTTGTCAACTTTGTCATTGCCTTCATCTCTGCGGTCGCATTGTACCACTTTGTCATTGTGCTGGGGCTTGTCTAAGGCAAGCCTTGGTAACGTGGGTTAGCGTTTTTCATCGCCATGGCTAGGAGAATGCTCGTTAAGTTGAACTTTGGAGTTTTGGTGGATGTTTTTAATGGTCATAAGAGGGATTTATATTCCGACATAGACATAGAAGCTGGCTGTCATAGATGTCGCGTCGACTGGAGTCTGGAGTTGGTTTCCAGTTTTACGTCTCAATATATAGATGCCGCACGTATGCCATCAGCATGCGGTTTATACATTCAGACTTTAGCCGGTACTTCTGAAGTGATGTTGCTGTGAACGAAGATTCAGATGTCTGTCTGTGCCGTGAATCATTTCGCTGATGTAAATCGTCAGTAGAAGACAGAGCATGATAGCTCAAACTACTCGATCAAAAACACAAATTGTGTCTTGCTTGGAGACAGTAGAAATATTGACCGCAAGTTTCATCGTCATATTGAGGTCAAGTATACATCAATAACTCTGCCTTCCTCAATGTTCTATACAATTACATGTATAAACAAAGCTTTCCGTGTTCGAGATCGGTTAGTGGAATACTCTCGTACATCAGATATAGGAAAGAAATGTCGGGACATAACCCTACCATTCACTAGAGAGTCTTGTTATGACAATGTAGCTTAATCTTGACAGCATCTTCGGCTGCCTTGACCGTTTGATCTAATAACTTCAACGTCGGGGAGAGCACCAATAGTGCAGGTTAAGGCAGGATTGAATCCTACTTAAATATAATCTTAAATAAATAACGTCATGTACGAATTGATCTTGTTCATTATTAGCTTTCTTACTGCGTGATTAACTCTTTATTGCATCTATTCATGTCTTATCACAGCAGTCTCACTTCTTCGAAGAAGTTCCATTCATTTTTAAAATACTCAACACTTGTCATTAGGGAGAGGCCCAGGTGTATGTTTTTCTTGCTATCACCCATTGTGACATCTAGACACAAGAAAACTCACATCATTGTACGACAGTAACCGGACACTGATACCTTAAATGGATTCCACGCTCACTCGGCTTCAGTTATCATCAAGCAAAGGTATGTCAGTCCATACATTATGCTGCCGGAGCTCACCAAGCTTGTTTTCCTTTGTAAAGTTTCGGGATTTTTTGTAACCCTCAGGTCCTGGAAGAGGATGAGTGGTCAGTCATCTCGATATCAAGAGTTTCCAAAATGAAGGCGAGTCAGTCTGCAGTCCGTGAAGCGCCAATGGGATGGAACTCTATGTTCCAGCATTATAGCTATATCAAGTCTCTAATAAGTGGTCGAGCATCGAACTAATAACGCGTTTAAACATGATACGCTGTATCTGGGATAGTATCACAGTCTACATCCAATAGCCAAGTATACCGTTAGCACTCGATCGTACCGGGAGTATGTATCTCAACTCAAGCATTGGCATCTTTGTGGACCCTCGGAATAGGACATGCAGTTATGGTTCTCGACATTGAGATAGAATGGAATGCTGTATACATATTTTGCATATTGCGTACACTCTTACTAACTCTGTGTAGGCGCTCTATTTCCACTAGTCCTGGTCAACAGATACCATATATCTATCCAGATATGGATGGACAATAAGGTATCGTGATGCTCTGCTTAAACTTCACTTTACCAATGTAGCATCTATCATTGCTCTCAAGTCTCAATAGTCGTATCAGTCCTTTCGCAACCAAATTGTGACACAGCACTCAATTGTTCAGTCATATACCGTAGAGCCATCACGTCATGCTGCAGTCTCATCAAGTTGGTCTAAACTCACCATCATACGACATGTGTATAGAATGGCAAATCACGCAGGAGCTACACTCGCCAAGCACGGCATCACTTTCTGGCTTCACATCTCCGCCGGCGACCCCGGCCGGGGGGAGTTTGACGGATCTAGCCGCTTGATCATAGCAATATAGTACTTGAAATCCCTGCAGACAACTCCCGAGTGCTCGGCACGCTGCGGCTTTGGCATAACATCAAACCTGTTCCACGCACCTTGCTCTGTTGCAAGAAGCAAGTCCGTCTCCAGCATCGTATGATGCTTCCTTCGTAAATCAAGATCTGATACATTCCTACGCTTTCCATCATCGTACCACAGCTGCAAGGCCTTGTTGTAGGTGGAAGCAGGGAGAATGTAGCCCATATAAGCATCGTGCCAGATCACCTCACTCATCACGCGATCTGCCTCGCCGGGGTAGTACCCGATGCAGCAGAGCATTCCCGGAACAGGCCGACCCTTATTATCCCGGCTAGAAATCTTGAATTGATACGGGGAGTTAAAGGTGTTATTCCCAACGGAAACATTCCCATTGGAGAGCTTCCTTCTACTATGAGAACGTCACTTCGTCCACAAGACGTGCCGGCTAGTGAATGAGCAAGCGCACGGCCACTAATGTCGTCAATTGAGCTCAATGCAGACATGACAGCTTCGTGGCCACTGACATGGCCGGCTATACCCTTCCCCTTGTCCAGCTTCAAGCATATGGCCTCCTCTTCGTCGGGTGATCGAGATCATGCCACTTCCCAGAATTGTGCCCCCAAACTACTAACATGCCCCCCCCCCCCAAACCAGAATAGTGAGATGAACCCATCGTCAATGGTGATGTCTCAGGCGCCGGGCTACTGGCTTGTCGAGCCAAGACCAAGTTGCCAGCCGTCACGCCTACAAGTCAAACTATTGATGAGGGCTGGGATGGCATCAAACAGCCACTCGGTCCTGTCAGTCCATATCATTAATCATCACTAGCCTCTAATAGCACTTAGCTAGATCTTTTGAGACGTGCTTTCGACGTTGTGTACGGCCTTTGGCCTATGAGTTGCTGCTTGTAACGTTCACCAAGTTTGCTACGATGCAATCGAGAGCCATCGTAACTACACCTAACTTCTACTAGAGAACCACACAATGCTACACCCTAACAACCCAGCAGACGGAGCTATCCACTGCCAAGCTATTTGACTTGAATCCTAGCTAACCATAGCTCGACAATATTAGGTAAGGCTCCGTCTAGTTCTTGGTTTCGTAATGTACGGTATTGTTTCACTCATGTATCAGCACGTCATCAGGACATTCAAGAGCATGAATTTCTCTCGTCTCCCTATTTTCGAACTTAATGCTGAGGCCCCGTTGCGCCAGTGTAATACCAAAGATGATCTTTACCCGGCCAGCCATGGTGTCCCCCCCACGCGTTTGATGTAAAGTTTTTGGTTTCTCCCTTCGAGAAGCTCGATTTCTCCATAGTCCACCCCCAACCCGTTGCGGAGCAAAGCAGCAAGCGAGAGCAGGCACAGACTGGGCCCAGCATGTAAGCATTAGTAGCAAACCATCTGGGGAGAGCAAAAGCTTAATGAGCTTGCGGTACTCCATCGACACGGCATATAGCTTCCTGCGTCAAACGCCTCCGACCAGGAACTAGACCCCCATCTCAACAAAGCATTGACACATTTTCCCGCTTTTTGCATAATCAAGCGATCTGCCCCCTCCGGCGTAAAGCTCCCCCGCCGCCGCCGCCGTCGCCGTCGCCATGGGTCCCCGCGTTGCTGTTGGGGCATCACGATTGACTTCAGTGGCGTTCAAGTTGACGCCGTTCTGGGAAGGCTGCGGCCACCACAATGATTATCGATATCTTCAAATTTGCTAATCACCATCAGCGAATGGTTCGAATGGCTCTGGACTAGAGGGGAGCTCAGACCCATGTCCCTGCTGTGAGGGGGAGAGCTTCCAGCAGCCTCAAGGGGGATGATCGTGATGTGGCTTCTCTTAGCTAGACTCTAACCCCATTACCAAGCTTCAACAGGCTCGGGGAACTGCGATACGTATCAAGTATGCGCTAATAATGGCAACGGCTAATAGCATTCATCCAGCTACTACCGTTGCTTCCAAACTGTCGATCACGTCCGTTGCTTAGGACACTATCCGGGGAGAGTTGGGGAGGGCGTTTTCCTCAAACCCATTGCTCTAGGGTAACTTGCTCTACAAAGCGGTCCCAAGACGGGTCATCGAAACTCATGGTCAGCTTCTTTAGTATCAACCCAGAGCTAAGCAGTGGACCTTGGCGGTCATGAAACGTCAGATTTTTATCAAGTCTTTCTAACACTAATCCCTGTCACCATAGCTCTAACTTGTCATGGCCATCTTATGTTCTCTTAAAGTGATGGCTGGCTGCTTTATCCATTAGCTAACGGCAGGTCCCTCACAAGAGCAGACGTAGTAGTCGCGAAACATACCAATACTGGGTTCACCACAAACCCGTCCTGAGCGAAGCCAAGTAGAAATTATTTTCTTTTTTTTTTTGCCTTCTCTCTTTGCATGCCTGTCCCTACTCGGTCAAGCTTCGTCCGGCCCGCTAGAAACCTACCAAGAACATTCCGATGCTCCAGCCTGGATGCCATCGGATTCTCCGGCCCCACATCCCCGGTCCCCGCCGCCGAGTGTGTCTGCGTTCCCAAGTCGGGCAATCACCGGGTTAGGGGAGAGCGCAGAGCGCGGCAGCCGTGTCAGGTGGGCAAGGGCCATTATACCTGGCATCCACAGCAGAGAACGGGAAGAAAAACTACGGAGCACACATGGTTTAGAAAAAAAAAATCGATAGGTCATGCCACTCGAAACAATGGGCAGCTGAGCTATCGACAAGGCGGATGCGCTAGGGTGCTAGCGGAAACTGTGATTTCCTACTCAGCCGCGATGGAGTTTTCCAGTAAAGCGGCACTACCGGTGCGGCTCAGGAGACTAGGTGCTGTCACAGAGCGCTGGTTAGCAATCTAATCAGGGTCTGTCTTCGGTGTCCAGTCAGTAAGTATGCTTGTTGCGTGTGGTGTTTCTGTTATTACACAGGGCCGTGGTGGCCATTCCGAGACCCGTCGGCTGTGTGTGGCGTGTGTGGTTCGATGACTTGCAGGCAGCCGCGGGACTAGCCATGCATGAGCCTCTTTTTTCATATTTGCATTCTTGCGTCCCTTACGTTTCCGCAGCCGCTGGTGACGCCTTGTTATTGGATGGTCGATATTGCTTCCCTGGCTTCATTGGCCGTCATGCGTTCTCGATCAAATTTTTGTGGATGCGCGTGCCTAGCCTGTCGGTGCTGCCATGTGGTTGTCTCACAAAGATGAAAGGCGGATAGATAAGAGGCAAAACGAGAAGAAAAATTCCTTACGGGAAACATGGCACTGTGTGTATTGTATTAGCATGTAGTGTGATTGAATGGCAGCCTGCAGGGTTGCTGCAGGCGGAGTCGTGTGGTGAAGCTCTCTGCACGTTAATTAACGTTTTAAATGAGCAAGACAACGCTGGCGGTTGGAGGACTGCAAACATGGTCTAGCGGACGTCTGGCCGGACAAGGCATTCTACCCATCGGCTCATTTGTTATTACTGGTCTCTCGCGTCCTCTGCATCATCGGGAAGGAGTGAAAGAAAGTGTGTGGAGCACTGCTGTCATGGTCATCATTCTGTAAACCATATCAGGGCGATACCTATTCCAGATGACGTTGGGACGAGCAGCGTTGCCGCATTCGATCACTCTCTGTTTGAAGATCCATGCTCACTGTTTCGCCTCAAATTGAGTACCTAGCATGCTTCGAGCAACGCAGTCATCATACGGGCAGGTCTTGGTATCATTGCTACTACCAGTAGTAGTTGTAGTCCGGACTAGCAAATGCCACTTGGGAAAGCTTCCCGTCTTACAGGCGTAGCCGCCATCATCTTGGTCGGCACCTGACGATGGCATGGCGTATGGATGGCGTTACTCAGCTGAGGACCAGTTCGCCACGGATATCTCGAGCCCACAGTCATAGATAGTTGCTGGTCGGCATCCTATTGGAGCCGGGAGCCGGCTTCCACACACTTACACACGCCATCGGACTTTGTGTTGGGTGGCTCACAGTTTTACCAGATCCAGTCATTCAAGCATTGCGTAGCTCTAGTGTGCCGTTGCAGAGCCCAGATCATCAAAGCTCCTGGGACCCAGAGGCCTGCGTTCCCCCTTTCTTGGATATTGGGACAGAGGAACCAACGCCCATTGGTTTCCCTCCAAATTTGGCCCAAGGCCAACAACGCCATCTGCATGTCACATCGTTTGGCTTCAGGACCAGGGCCATGTCATAGCCGCAGTCCTAAGCGGAATACGCCCCGTAGAACTAGGCCAAAGGGCTGGTAGGTAATTTATTTGAGAGCGCATTCCATGCTGACACTCGTTACTTGCACATTGTCGAGTACGTACTCTGCGTACCTTGGCTCTATTAGTAGCGGTATAGGGTATGCTGGCCAGGCGCGTAGGTGCGTTCGCAACGGAGCTTGGCTGCAGGATGGTGGTAGCAGTCAATATTGCTTGCAGGAACAAAAAGTCATCTCTTTTGGCTGTCGCAATAGCGTTATTAGGCGCCTGCCTGTTTCACCGTAGAAAAGAAAAGGCCGTAGGCTTATCAGTAACTCGTCCACGGCCCTGCATATCCAGTGCCATCGAGATCGAGGATGATGAAACCATCGGCCATCAGTGCCATCCAGACGCACAAGTCATGGATCGCCGTGCGGATCGCAATGCAGCATAATGGCCGCGGATGGCCCGTGTCTCTGGCAAGGTTGCTAGACGAGCAGCAAGCCGAGCCCGTGCTCGCTCTTCTATGCAAGTAGACACACTTTTTTTTTTTTTTTTTTTTTCATGTCAAAGGGTGGAGGACCGAGCCTGCGATCGGCGGATCCCAGCAGAGAGAATAGCGTAAGACGAGAGAAAGGATTCACGCCGGTCTGGCTGGCTGGTTGGGGACGGGACCAAGAGCCAAGGAAGCACAGACCACAGAACAAGGAGGCCCTTGCTTGGAGCGAACAGAGACCAGATCCAAGCCTCGCTAGAATGAGGGACCCAGGCAAAGACCGGGAGGAGGCTATACTGAAGCCGGCTAGATGCGGGCCGGCCGCTGTGACATGGCAGGGTCAAGGGGGAAAAGAAAAAAAATCTTTGGGAAGCGCAGGGCGACGGGAGGAAAAAAAAAAGGAGACTGAGACGGAGGTGATGCAGCTGCAGACAAACACAGGCAGCCCAGCAGACCGCCTGTTTGTGCCAGAGGCTACGTATCAGCATCGTGCGGATTGCAGGTGACTCGCACGGGGCCGCTTTTGGCTCTTCTGGACACGCTGGTCAACACGTTAGAGGACAATGCGGCCGCAGACTGTGTACGTGTCCTGTCGCTCGGGCCAGGTACTTCTCCGCAGGTACCCCGAACGTGGGCGGTGCCCTCCTTGCGTCGGCAGCGGCTCTCCAGCAGTACCTCAGCTGCAGGTAGCGCGCGGGCCAATCACAGTGCCAAGACGCCTCCGGCTTCCCTCAGGGTTCTAGCAAGATCTAGACAAAAACTCTATCGAGTCACGTCACCTTGGTCCTTCAACCCATCCCTCGAATGACCACGGAGTAACCGCCAAGGTGGAAGCCGCTGTGCATCACGAGGCCCATTCATCTCCGAGACAAAGGCGAGAGGGAAGCCAGTGTGGGAGCGAGGCCCTGCCGCAGATTGACGCAGACCCAGAACCAGACCCCCAGTGCGGCATGGCTGCCGTCTCTATTGACTTGACTGGTGGAGCGATGAATGGAATTGTGGTACTGCTTGCTCAGAGCTCTGACTGATTGGGCCGACGGACTGACGAGCCAATAGTCGCCGCGGCTCCCCCATCTGTGTACGCCGCCATGCTGCACCAATCCTGCTTGTTGACCGTCCAGCAGAGTTTGGGAGGCGTACCGAATCTGCAGACCAACGGCGGCTGCTGCTGCTGCGGAACGCATCATGGTTGACAGTCGGCGGGCACCGAATGTGATTCTATTGGGCACATCCTTCCGCACTCCATACACAATACCATCCTTATCCTGTACGGGCTTGGAGAACAGCCTCACTGCTCGGCAGAGAGCGGGGCTAACCCCCCTGTAGACTTGAGATTGCACGACAGAAAACAAGGCTGGCGAAGCATTGGAAAAAGAAAGGGTTGGCGGGCAGCTTGCCATCTGATTGGGCTGCGGATTGTGGGCGCAGGTCTGGTCTGCCTTTTTGCACCGTCGCAGGTCCCCTTAGCATCAGAGGTTCCCAATCAGACGAGACGCCACAACCGGATGCAAGCCTCCTCTTTTGGCCAACAAGATGTGTGTGGCCCATCGGCGGACAAGTTGGCTCATGCTCTGCTGCGGGCGATATTGGCCACGTTTACTCCGTACTCGTACATGAGCGATAGCTCTGTTGGTGTGATGTGGCTAGGATTTTAGTACGGACCTGGCACGGTGCAGAGGGACAGAATGTACGAGTACCACCGCATGCGTGGGAGCAGTAGCGAGGGTGGGCAAAGCAAACGAAGCAAACGACGGACAGTGGCGATACGGGGACTTGCCTGGCTGCCAGACCTCGCTCCCACGCCCATCACCAGAGCTTGTTCCATTCTTTGGCCGACGGACGCTCTTGTTGGCAGCAAGGTGTAGAGCAGTGATACCCCCTTTTGACGCATCTGTCCTACATCTCCCGTGTCTGTCTACGCCCACGTCCACGCGGGACGGCCAGCGCAGAAGGAGGGCGTTTGATGCCAACACTGACCAAATTGGCGACCACATGGCGCCTAATATTATTAGAAGCTGCATTTGCATTCCTCAGATTTGTTGCCGTCAACCTCAGGACGCGGATTGGTTGGCTCTCGTCCTTTCTGCTTCTGCCAGACAAAGGCTGCAAAGGAGAACCCGGTGCTCCTGAATCCTGTCTGACACCTCAAGAGGACACAAACGATTCATACTGTAAGAGCATGGCTGCACTGTGCAAGGGTATGGGACCAAGCCCGGCATAACATTCAGCCACTCAGACGAGTCAAACAACGGCCGCGATTACCATCCAGCTCCTGCATAACTCTAAAACTGGCATTTCATTGGCTTACGGCGGTCACTAGCATCACGTCTTTTGATGGAGAATGCATTACACGGCGGAGAAGCACAGTGCTAGCTGAGCTTACGCACCTCCACTCGTCTTTTTGTTTTTCAATTATTTGTTTTTTGTTGTCAGCGGCGGACGCTGCAATGCGGCTTTCCTGCCCACAGATGCTTGTCCGGTCTGCCACAAATGCTACTGCCAAGTTGTTATGATCCTTTGCCCGCCATTGATCTGCACAAACAACTTTCCCCGCTCAGTGAAGTGGTGCTAGGACACGACAATAAGGGCTACGCGAGGCGGCTTCCGTGTCAGGGTGATTTGACGAAGCGACCTGCAACAGACAGGCAGATAGGCAGGCAGGCAGGCAGGCAGCATTGCTTCATGCATTTCGGTCTGGCTTGCTGCCTATTACCCACCAGACGCCCTGAGGGTCCCGTCCGGGCGTGCTCTGCTGGTGGATGATATGGAGCAGAGCGGTCCAGCTAGTTGCACTATGCTGTTCATTTGTCGCCTTGAAGCGGCAGAGAGGGAACTTTGGGGGTCAAGCGCTTTGTTCCCATCTGTAGGAAGACTGGGGACGAGGTTGGCTAGCAGTCTCTGCTACCCAAGCCAAGCTCCGTCCTGTGTACAGAACCGCTGTGGTGGTGAACAAAGCTGGAAACTTGCTGCTACCAAGGACCTGCAGCAAACCATTGCTGTTGCGGAGTACGCCGTAGGTTTTCACTTAGGTGGAATCACACGCAGCTCTTTTCATAATTCGCCTCCGCCACGGAACTCTTGCTTATGGCCTGACAAGATTGCCTAAATCACCCAAGCTCTCGTCCCATTCCAGCAAGTCATAGGTTGTTAGCCTAGAGGCCAACCCGGCCCTTGGAGTCAAAACAATTTCCATGGGCTTTCCCTCTTGGATGGCAAAGGTTGCACCAGTCACGCGGCTGCCCATGACGCTTCACCTGGCAGAGGGTGGTGGGAGTCAAAGCCCAGCCAGTCCAACTAGTCTTAGCAGTCAAAAAAGCAAGCAGTGCAAAGTTGCACACACGGCTTGATGAAAGAAGAAGAAAAGGTGTCGGGCCTGGCTGTGGCCAGCCGCAGATCCGACATCCTTCGCCCCATTACGGCGTTCAACCTTCCACTGTAACACCGTCGAAGCCGACTGGATCGGGGGGCTGGAATCGCCTAGGTGTTTCCTTTGGCCACCATCGTTGACGTTGCGAGTGGGACGAAAGGGTCGCTAGCGCAAGCCGAGCCGAAGGAGGTGTGTGTGAGGGAGGGCGAGCAGCGGATGACACACAAAGTCACAGCGAACCGCTTCATTTGGTGTGTCAGAGCATCCTCGCCTTCTCGTATATGGCTCAGCGTCGCGCCACGATCCCTGCTTCGCTAGTCGGCGCCCACCAAGGCTGGCGAACCTTGCAGCGCTGGTTAAGAATAGCTGGCGCATTAGCCCCTGCCGACTAAGACAACGCCCCATGCCATTCATCTCTTCCAACAGGGCCGGGGTCTGATGAGCTCCCAGGTGGATCCCGCATGGTGTGGATGCTCCACGCAATCGCAGGCGCGCCCACCCCCGAGAACGAAGAGAAAGACACCCAGGGTACGTATCTCCTGGGGTCTGAACGGTCGCCCGCCTCGCGCTTTAGTTCCAGCGACGATCCACGCCGGCCGTCTTGTGTTCCAAGGTCCCGTTCGATATCTACCTCTGGTTGCCCACCTCGGCCGAGGGGCTCGATTACACGCATCACCACGTTCACGACATTCCTTCAACGCTCTCATCTTCCTCTCTCCCATCAATTTTATACTTGCTGGATCTTCCAAGGTTCCAGGTCGTCTCACTTCGTTTGTCCCCCTTATACCACCACGTCTTCGGTCGGGCAACCCCCTTCGACATCCCGAAGCCGTTGACAGTTCAACGCCGTTCTTGACCCGTTTGTTCGGCCGTTCGAGAACATTTTCTATTTACTTTTTATGCGACTGTTCCTGGTATCCCGCTGGACCTTCGACCTGTGATTTCTTAACGGACCCCCCGCCCAACTCTTTGACAACCTTCCTCCACGGCTCACAATCAACCCGTCCCGAGGATTCTTTCATTTCATCTCTATTCTCTTTTTTTCTTCTAATACTATTTCTACCTGGCATCGCCTTGTGGAATCTTTGAGGACCGTCAGACCCGTTTGGACCCTACTCTTCTTACAAGTCGCTTAACATGCAGCACCATGCCCCGTACGGATATCCCACTCCCCCGGCCTCTCCCGCGTACGACAACCCCAAGTGCAACGTCCAACAGCCCTTTGCGGCACGCACCTTCCAGCCCCGATGTGTGCCCCTTGCCCCAGAGCAGCGCTTAGGAAGGCTTCTCGAGGGTAAGCTCCAGCTGACCGATATCCTCGGCACTGGTGCATATGGTGTTGTCTACACTGCCGTTGATATCAACACTCAGGTCCGGTACGCGGTCAAGTGCCTCAGCAAGTTCAATGCCGATGGAACACCACTGGAGCGCCGGCAAATTGCCTACCAGCAGCGAGAGATTCGCCTGCACTACCACGCATCAGCACACCCCAACGTGGTGTCTATGTTGAAGATTGTGGACGATCCTGACTGCATCTATGTTATTCTCGAGTACTGCCCTGAGGGTGATCTCTTCTTGAATATCACGGAGCGCGGTCAGTATGTTGGTAAGGATGAGCTCTCCAAGAAGGTGTTCCTCCAGATCTTGGATGCCGTCGAGCACTGCCACAACCTGGGTATCTACCACCGGGATCTCAAGCCTGAGAATATTCTTGTCACCGACAACGGGGAGACCGTCAAGCTGGCCGACTTTGGACTGGCCACCAACGAGGACCGCTCCGAGGATTACGGATGCGGCTCGACCTTTTACATGAGCCCTGGTAAGCAATTGATCGCGACCCTCTCTGTTCCCTGGACTTCTTTTTTTTTTTTTATCATTTGCGCAGTGTTGCGCCCTCTTTTCAGATAAAAGTAAAATCCCCGTTACTGACGAAGACGCATCTTCAGAGTGCTTGGATCCTTCCAACAGAAAACCTTACTACATGTGCGCTCCCAATGATGTTTGGAGCCTGGGAGTGATCCTGGTCAACCTCACCTGCGGACGCAACCCATGGAAGCAGGCTTCCTTCCAAGACTCCACCTACCGAGCCTACGTTCGGTCTCCGGATTTCCTCAAGACGATTCTTCCGTTGACGGATGAACTCAATGATATCTTGGGACGCATCTTCAACCCCAACCCCGAGCACCGGGTGACTCTGCCCGAGTTGCGCAACAGGATCATGGCTTGCTCCAAGTTCACTGTGTCACCCGCGTCCTCCATGACCCTGCCCACCCCACCCTCCACTCAGGACCAGCTGAACCAATACGTTTCCAACGAGAACGCCATAGTCGATGACTATGACTGCGACTCTCTCCTCTCGCCTGCTTCGTCAACATCTGATGAAGGCTCGCTTGTATCGAGTGTATCCACCATTGATGACCTCGACGATGATGAGGACTTTGTTGTACAAGAGCAGCAGGACTTGCCTCAGGAATATATTCCCCAGACGTACGAGCCGGAGGAGCCTAGCGAACAGCAGCCCGTGTACCACGGTCACGAATTCGCCTCACAGCAGTACACTGGTCCTGTCCCTGTCGCCCTCCATGCTCCTGTGGTCCCCGCGGCGGCGCCTTTACCGCACATGGCCTGCCAGCCGGTTCCCATTCCTGTCCAGGCGCCTATTTCTGCGCAGCCTGCCTGCCAGCCAAAGTCCTTCTTTCCCCTGTGGGAAGTGGTCAAATATGTTCAGCAGGTGCCAATGATGCAGCATCCTGTACCCTTCCACCAGCAGGTTTCGTTCCTCTCATCATTCCATGGCGGCTACTAAGGGCCATCAATCCATCTGGCAGGCTAGCACAATCACTTATATAATGCTGCCTCCTTCCCCTTTACCTCGTCGACTACTCGAAAGAGTTTTTGGCTTCACTGAACATAATTTTTTTTTTTTAAACTGTTATCTTACATCGGCCTCACAAAGGACAGGCTTGAAGCCAAACCTGCCGACGATAACTTCTTTTAATGCCACGCGCATTCGGACTATAAAAAAAATCTCTCCAAAGGGAACAGGCGGCTTGATCAAGAACTTTCTCAACGACAAAATGAGCGGCGCCATGCTTTTGAGTCAATTTCAAAACTTTTTTAATATTCGATTCGACACTTGTAACTATCAACCAACATTTCCCCCACTATTTGCCTCGACTGCAATTTTTTTTTTCTTTTATCAAGCGAGGAGTTTAATCACTTTATTTTGAATCTAAAGGATGAGGAGTTTGGGAAGCGTGTCCTTCATACCAGAGGCATCAGTACCGGCGCAAAGAGAATTGTATGGGAGAAAGAAAGCAATACACTTGTTTTGGACGCGAAAGACGGGGAGTTATTTGCTGGATTTTTTGATTGAAATGAGATGGACACGACCGCAACAGCGTTTTATGATGGACACACAAAATTGGGATACCAGCAAAAAAGGCTGGTTTGACGCAACTTCATTCTTTTACCGGATCGGCCAAAAAAACGAAACCGACTATTATCTTTTTTTTTATTTGTTTACTACGACGGATTGTGTGGAACTTGCACTGGAACTGTAAGACGAATGGGAGGATTGGTGTTTTTTGCTCTGCTTGTGAGAGAAATTCACACACAAAGATAGAAGACCTTGGGCTCATTAGCCCACGCGGAAGTGCTCAAATTGCTGCCGCACACGTTTTTAGCTTTAGCTACGAAGAGATGACTGGCAAATTAGCCAGCCGTCAAACCAAATATACGTTTACAGACAAATATATCAGATACCCATCCAACAGTCTACTCCTGTTCTCAAAATCACTCTTTACCACAAGACTATCTCTGCGTGAAGTTTCTGGGTGATGTGCCTCCTAGGAATTACGTCTACATCTAAGCTGGTGTGTACCTTGGGCATGGACATTGATGTCGGGCTACCGAAGTACTGGGCAAAAAGTCCTACTGCTGACGGATGGACAGCACCCGCGTAAGACTTTGTCTGTGTCATGGAACGAATGGTGAGTGACGTGAAGGATGGAAAAACAAACCAGGCTTACTCCGTGCGCTGACCCCAAAACGACGGATAGCTGCCAAGATCCCCCCCTCCGAACTTGTCTTGCTTCCCAGCTCAAACTAGACAGCAAAGACACTCTCACCTTTTCCATCCCTAGGCCACCGCAATGAAGTTATGGGTCCAACAAGCCAGCGAGCCAGTTCATCCCCTGAGCTAGTGGCCGCAGGTTCCGGGATCCAGTCATAGATTGACAAGATAGAGAGGGAACGCGCCATTTTTGGAGTGAGCCAACACAGCGTTAAGTCCACACATTTACTACTAGTATTACTACTAATTTTTCTCTGCTTGTGGGGGGGGGCCTCTCTTTTGTTCTAATCGTGGATTGGTGTGGCGCCAGCCCATCTTTTTTCTTTCTCTTCGCTGTCGAGATGGAAGGAAGTGGATGACGCTAAGTTGCGAAGCTACGATAAACGAATACTAGTGCCCATTTTTTTTTCCAAGTGGAGGGTCATGGAAACTTGCCTTGGAGGGAAAAAAAAAAGAGTAGTACCCTATGACATGGAGCAGAGATTTTGGTGCTCAAATGTGACGCTATGTGGGTTGCAAGCGATATCAAAAAGAAACGGCACCATGATGATGTGAGAGGAGCCAATGGACGACGGCTCGATTGCGTGTGGAGGAGGTTTCTTTGAACAACTGATATCTGCGGCTGTGCTGGAGTGTGTGTGACTGGGGGCCGGGCTGCCGTGGGAGTTCCGGCCGTCTGACTGGAAGAAGGGCCCTAAGATTGGGGGTGGGGAAGTTTTGATTTTTGGGCATAGACAAGTTGGAGGACATGCTTGACGCTTGATGAGGTGGTGTGGTGATGTGGTATTCTGTATGCATGCACGGGGGGGGGGACACGCATACAGATGGGCTTGTGTGGTAGCACGAACAAGAGAGAGGCAGCAAAGCGGAGGTTTTGGCTAGCGTCGAAGAGACACTGCAGGGCAATGGCCCGGAGATTGAAAGGTAGGCTGGCGGAGATGAAAAGACGAAAGGGCAATGGAGGAGGGGGGGGGGGAGAGAGAAGGATGAAGAAGGTGTGGCGAGGATGGTGCCTGGTTGGGCAGAGGGGGAGGGTTTGAGTTGCATGCCTTAGTCTGGCTTTTCTTTTTCCCTTGCTCCTCTATCTGACTGAATGACGGGCTGGGCAACAGAGATGGAGGAAGCAAGGTGGTGGATGAGGCGGGAGGCGATGATTGGGCCGATTTGCAGCCTTGCCAAGGTCTAGGTTCATGAGGGCCTAGTATGGTGTGAGATACGTTATGTATGTATGAGAAGGATGATCTGTGATGAAGCCGGGAAAAGGGTGATGAAATGCGGTCATGGTGAGGCTGGCTCGGGCTCTGCCTTGAGCGGGGGAGATGGGAAGGATGACAGGTGCTTTTTTGATATGGGGTAATGGGGGATGCCGAAGAGAGATTTGATTTGAGAGATTGATAGATAGATGCCTTGATGCAAGGCAGATGTACGTTTGCCGCATAAGACGGGGGGGATGGGAACTTGATTGTTTTCTTCCCATGTCATCGCCGAACAAGGCAGGATAGGGAATAAACCAGTAAGCAAGGCGACCAGCATCAGCGTCATCCTGCTTGCTGCCCGGATGGAAAAAGCTGTGAAGGAGCGTCGATTGTCATGATGGACGGGAATAGCAAATGGGGATCAAAACGTGTAGACGCTACTTGGTGCAAGGCTTGTGTCTGACAGACACATTTCATAAAAGTGGCTGGGAACTAGTAGCCGTTTTTTTTTTGTTTTACATGTCATTTTGAGCCCGGTAAGTCTGCCGGTCACGTCTCGCTGATGACTTTATGTTTACGATACGGGGCTGTGATTTGATTTTTCTACGGACAAGTGATGATATCCATGTATAATGTCTTTATAAGACGTTTATCAGCATCTGTAACATGTAACGGAGCCGGGCGGTGCATGTACAGTATGCATCAGGCACTGCAAATACAAAAAAAAAAAAAAAAAAAAAAAAAAAAAAAAAAAAAAAAAAAAAAAAAAAAAAAAAAAAAAAAAAGCAAAGCGAGAAAAGAATTGGATCTGTACGCAGGTGTCATTGGACAAAACTGTGGGTAAAGCGCCCCGGCTCGGCCCCGGCAACGGCACGGAGGAAGCACGGAGGTACCTTTATGCATGCAACAGGCAGAGGGGAGAGTCATGCGGCGATGTATCACCATGAGCAAGACATGCAAAATTTCAAAAAAAAAGAGAGACAATAAAAAAAGCAAAAAGGAAGAAGAACTGCAAACGGGGAACCCCCCCGTTGTGTGGCGGGACCTCACGGGATCAAGAGACACGGCAGCATGGGTGAAGCCTCTAGCAAGGTCTTGTGCATCAGGTCAACTTGGCGACGAAGCCATTTTCTTTCTTTTCTTTCTGCCTCATGCTTGGGCTCCCCTGTCATCATGGCAGCCCGGGCAGGACGAAAAAAAGCGATCCAATGAGCCCCCCATTACCGCGACCCGGCAGCCGTGAAAATGCTCCGGAGCAGTATTACTGGTAACTTGTGATATAGTAAGGCATTAATTATTACTAGTACTTTTTATTATTACAATCACACCGCTTTTGCTGAGCTGAAAAGGTAGCCGAGCCGAGCGAGAGCAATCAGGCATTTTTTTGGGCAGCTGAAGACATGGGGGATTTTTCTCATGGCTGGCTGACCGCTGACAATGTCGAGAGCAAAGACGATCACACAAAGTTGTGCCCAAGTCCGGACCCTTGCACCCGTTTGGATGGCAATGCTTTGCTCTGCCCGGACTCGTGATGGCGCCTGGTAGCAGCAGCAAGTAGTAGTAGTAGCCATGTTTTGTGGCTGTCTGCAGGATTCCTCCCCTCCCCCAAATCTTCATCCTTCCCTTGAGGACCACATGCCCACTCCTTCATTGCGCGTCTTCTCGCGTCCTCCAGGGGGGGGGGGGCAAGAAAAGAGGGAGACGGACGGCATCTTGCCGAGAGGCATTGCATATGTTGGCTCAGGATACACAACAGCAAAGCCAAGGTTCGAGGCCGCTCATTCAACTCGCTCACATCACCAGGCACCAGCCCCCCTCTTCTTCCATCACGCATGAACAAGATAAACTGGGCTTGGCTCTTTGCGATGCAACGCGCAGTTTTTCTCGGCCGTCCCTCGCAGGGCATAATGCGACTCCAACATTCTCTCCTCCCCCCCTCCTTCATACTCAAAAAAAGCACCCATTCGCTGCTACGCCAGGGGGGGAAAACAGAAAGAGAGGAGGAGGGACGGCCAGCTTCTCTGCCGCCGCCACGTATGCGCACCACGGGGTAGCGCCAATTATGCATGTCTCTTGCAGAAAGTGGGATGCCAGCATAGTATGGACGAATACGGCGGTAGCTGCGCAGCTCCATGTGAGGAGAACGGGGGCGAATCAGAGCACATGTAAGTATTGGTATGTATGCAATGCAGAGAACCTCTCGCCATGGATGATTCGACCAGATGAAAGAAAGAGGGTCAGGCGGCATTTGGGCTGCGCTACTGCTGGGGGACACGAAAGAGCACGCAGTCACATGCGGTGCTTACTGCTTTTTGTGAGAAAAAAAAGAAGAGAAGATGCAATGTTTGTTTCGTTGCCGTGGTGGCCATGTTTCGAGGCGAGGGAAGCAACATGTCCAAGTTCCGTTTGCTTTGGGCTGCTGTGCATTTTGCGGCCAGGTTTTGGGCGGCATCGCGGGACAATGGGGATGTGATCTGATTCATGAGATGCTCTTATTACGATACTATCATGATTCGTCTCATCGGCGATTACGGGTACGGCCTGAGAAGGAGCATCATCGTGGAGCATTGTATGTAGGGTATGAATGAGTTGAAGTTGTTGCTTTCTTACATGAGATGGATATGCCGTCGCCACCATGGCAAGTTCTTCGCCCAACATCGGCACAACAAAGGGCAGAAAGAACTCTTTTTTTTTTTTTTTTTTTTTTTTTTTTTTTTTTTTTTTTGCTCCGGCCAGATGACCCTTGCATCGAACCATGCTTGGCACAGGCCAAGGTCCAGCTTCGAAAATGCGACTCCGAATCACCGAGAGGAAAAAGACAATACACCATGTAGGCAACTGCCGGAGCTGCTCCACCACGAATGGACTCATACTGCTAGTGATACTACTCCGAGCCAGTGCCAGAACCAGCAGGCGTTTTTTGGATGCTGACGGCTCAAGACAGCGGAGATCTGCGCGACCGCCCCCGGCTTGCCTTTCTCTGCTCATGTCCTGTAAAACTGCAGATTTGTAGATTGGGCCGGGGTGATTTGTGAGATGAGAACGGGCGAAAGCCGCAGTTTAGACTAACATGGGGCCGGGTGTCATTCAGTCCACCAAAGACGGCTAATAATGCCCATGGTTGGCTGGCTTATTTCTGCACAGCTACTGTATGCCATGTACTAGATATTACTCCTCGACTTATATCCGGAACATCACCGGTCTCCAGAAGAGGGTATCTCCATACTGTAAGATACAAGTAAACATCCGAGCCTGGCTACCCTAAGGCCTTTCTCTGCTTCTCGGCAACTCGACATACAAGCACCCTTGCCCATTCGCCTCACTAATAATTATGCCCCCAGTCCGTCGGGCACAAAGGATCATCGTGCCTCCCTCCCAGAAAAAGAAGGCGAGGCAAAATGTCATACCGCCGTCTTACCGGGATTTCCCAAAGCAACTTCGGCCGCTCCCCAAGGTTCACGCCCGACCCGGTGCCATTGCTCTGGAATGGAGCCAAGACTGGTAGCCCGCTAAACCAACAGCCTGGTTGTTGGTGATGGCCCATGGCTGGCCTGCCTTGGTAAAGCAGGATACTAGTGCAAGCAAGTAGCAATAGATCCTACAGTATGACTTAGCTAGCTAGGCTTCATTGATAGCATCGGCGGAGATTTGTGTGATTGGGGGAAATGCTCCCCTTTGTGGTGGCAGTGTAAGTCAATCACTCAATCCATCCATCCATCCATCCACGCAGCAACCGAAAAAAAAAAAAACAAACAAGACGCCACGGCCAAAAAGTCAAAACTGCCTTGCCAGGCAGCGGGATGGCGTTTGGCCTTGCTTGCGTGCGAAGAGAAAGTGGAAATGGAGGATCCAAGATGGCTTCCCCCCCCCTCTTTCTTTTTCCAATCCTCATCATCTTCGGCTGCCACTAGCGCCCAGTCTCCTCTCCATGGAGGCTTTTTGAAGTCTAATTACTAACAAGGTTCCTTGTTTCATCGGTCACGGGAATTGAGTGATGGGCGATGTGGCCGCCCTCCGGGATGCGGGTTGGGAATGCGGCGGCCGACCGGTACTGTCGGGAAGTGCGCTTTTCCCCATTTTACCCTACGCCCCAAGCCTCAGTCCCTGATCCATGGAATGCTTTCATGTTTGCGAGACCCGAACGTGGCTTGTGTGGATTTTGCGCGAGCGAACGGCGAGGCGGGATAGAATAGGACTGCGAGACTGGCTTGACCGGCGGTGCTGTTTATGTTGTCGGCGATGGAGCGAGTCCGAAACGAGTCGGAGGTCCGATAGCTTTGACTGAGTCTCCTCTCAAGAGCTGGAGGTTATGTTATCATTGTCGAGATGGAAGTGGCGGCGTAGCTGGTTGTAGTCTGCCTACACGACTCGTAGAATGGATTGATCGACATGTATTTCCTCTGCCTGTGAGACTATTGTGGCTGTTTCTATCGGAGAGATGCTAGACTACGACCGATGCTGGATGACAAGCTACGGATTACGGTGACATAGACCTGAGTTTCGATCCGTCACACTGGCCCTTCACACGTTGATAGCCTCATGTATTCCATCGACAGACTATCTAGCACCCCTTCACGGATCCCTACGAGTGTCCGGACATGCTCCTCTTGTCCAAGTCGGAGTGCACGGGTAAGCGAACGCGTATTTCCAGATAAAAGTTCATTCGACACGTGTCGTAGCTCGCGAGGTGAGCCGCCGCGTCCCTGTGAAGCTGTCTGGAATCATGCTCCGTGACATTCCGTGAAAGAAATTGTCACAAGAAATCTGTCATCATAATTCTCTCTTGGAGTTCATCACGGCAACTACGGGATGCGCGGGTTTGTCACTCTGTGTAAGCTCTCCTAGTTTCCATGCCATCCGGCGACAGCCTTCATTATGCTCAAACCAGGGCAACTTTGCTCATCCCGTCGGAGAGCAGCCAGGATGCGTTGCTTCCGACACTACCGCGTGAGAAACGGAACCCAACCCATCTTTGGTGTGCAGAAAGCGCATTAGGAAGCAAAAAAGTGGCCGCGTAGTGCTGAGAGTTCGGTGTGATGATGTTATCGCCACAGCCAGACTAGGGAGGCACCGGGAGCCTCTGCTTGGTTAGTGATGATTACCAAAAGTGCGTGTCATGAGATTTCTCGACATGAATTACCGTTCTTAGATGAGATCTCTGTATGACATTGTAGCGATCCGATTGGTGTAGCAGACGAGGATTTGTGAATAGGATTCACCATTCGGGATGAGGCACATTGTCCCAAAAAGGTAGACTGGTTCGAGGATGGTGAGAAGATTTGACATGACACCCCCTCTGAAACTGTGTGATTGTGATTCCACAGCTAAGCTTTGTCCATGGCCAACCTCTGCTCCTTTGGGAAGAATTCAACAGTCATCATTGTAGCCTCCGAACTTGCGGCAGCCGGAAGCTGTGATGCGTTGGCGCCGATGCCTGGTGTTTCAACACGGATGCCGATGTGGGGCCGGATATGTGCTCCGAACGGAGCCATGGTGATGGGGCGTGAATGCTCGAGTAGTTGCTTGACCATGATTACTCTTGTAGTGTCAGAAGACCGTATGGTGAATGATGCCGGTTATGGTTGGGAACAACTCTGGTGCATGTATCTGTTCGGCTACTATATGGATTCACTTCACTGTTGTGACTCTTTCACAGCATCTCTATGGGATGAGGAACGAGATGACCCTAGATGAGATAGCACACATGATGCTTCTATAATCGAGAGCCAGGTAACTTTGGAGTGAAATGATGCTTATAATCATTGATGAATGTATAACAGCAGTTTCGTTTCATGATTTTCAGGCTGCTCCGGTGAGCCATGTTCGCCTCCCTGCAATGGAGACTGTTAGTGACTCGCTCTGATTAACAGTATTCGAAATCATGTCCGACCTTGTCTATATAAGCAACGAGTTTCTCCGACAGGCAAGTATGCCGACAAGTTACAGGCAGATACTTGCTGTTTGAGCGCGCCATAGAATGACAACTTTAGAAGAACTAACGAATAAAGGCATTTCCAATGTCAAATAAGACACTGTCATGAATCAAGTCTACGGTCTATTTTGTCTTTGATCCTCCAATTAGATGATGCTTCGCAACCTCCCAGGTCATCGCACAAGTCTACTCCAGCTTCTTCACAAAGAAGCAGCAATCGTGCTTCACTCCACTCGCCGACTTTGCATACTCGGGACAAATCCCCCACTCCGTCCACCCCGTCCTCAAGTAAAACTCCCTCGCCGGCGTCTCCTTCGAGGTATCCAGCACCAACAGCTCCAGCCCAAACTCTTCCCGCGCGACCCTCTCGACCTCGTCCATCATCAGCCGTCCCAGGCCGTGCCTCCGATAGTCAGGATGCACCATCAGCTTCCTGATCTCTCCCTTGTACGTGTGCGTCTCCTTGGGCATCCTTGCAAGCTGCACCGTGGCGATGACCCTGTCGCTGCCGGGAGCCGTCGCGATGAGCAGCTTGGTCATCGCGCCGGGGCCTACAGCCGACGACAGCAGCTCAAGCCAGTAGCTGCTGGCTGTGTGGTCGGAGAGCGGTGCCAGGAAGCCGATGGAGGAAATGTCCGGCTCGTCGTTGACACAGTGCTGGAGCAGCTCTCGCAGCGAAGTAAGGTGCTTTTCCGCAGCTGAGGCGTCTGTCACAGAGGACAAGACGAACGTAGGGTCCTTATTGCTGCCCATGCTGGATGTTTTGGCCGTTGACAGGACAGCTCAAGCGAGTCTAGAATGAGTATGTCCTTGTGTGATGGATGTTGTTGGTAGTAGCAGAGGGCAATCGTGACGAGAGGCAACGTACGAGATTCAGGATCGGAAGAGCCAACCTACATGACCCTGGCAAATGAAGAGACAGACACTTCTCAAGCAACGCTAATCAGGCTTTTTGACTCATTGCAGCCCCTTTCATACAGTATAAACGAGATGCGCCAGTACGAAACGTTGAGTCAACACGACGCCTTCTGATTATGGCTCCACGATTTTGATAAGAACTTGTACTAATATTTTCAAACAATCAATCTGGCTTTATCTAAGCCACTAAAAAAAACATTCTAGAACCAAAAAAGACTCATGGGCCTGTGATAAATGCCCGGCCGGCCACCATTCGGGGCTCCGACCGACGGACCGGAAGCGCGCCATTCGGACCCTAAGTGGAGGCGGCTGGTCCCTAGACGGCATCAAAAGCCGCATGCGGGGAGAGCGCATTTTGCACGAGCAACATTGTGTTATCGTGGTGTTGGTTCGGCAGTGATGGCTTTGACAGTTGAGGGAAGCTTTGGTAATCGCAGGTTTCATGTATGTGAGGGCGAATGGAGAGGTTGATTTCCGTATTGAAAATGACACTTCAACCTCGACTGTTAAGCTGTCGAGTCCTCAGAAGAATGGCTCTTCGTACCCCAGAACAATAACCTGCTGTTGCATCGCTTCCAGATCCCGCATCGTGAGTCTATCCATATGAGAGTCCTAACAGTCTTGATCGTTGGTCCGGCAGCTCGCTTCCTCTTACTATCGCATACCACACCTGCAGCGCCGCACAGGTCGAGGTTTGCCCCAGGACGCTCAGACAGCGCCATGACTTGACTTGCCTACCAGGGTATTCTAATAAGATTTGGCATGTTCCCATTGTTGGCTGGAGCGGCATTGTCCAAGATCTAGACCCTGAAGATCCCATCCGGTGCCTGAATTTGGCATTTCCCCCCTCTCGGCTCGGATGCTGTGTCCAACGCGCCATTGCTGGCCACTGCATGGCAATTCCGAACACCATCTTTATAAGAATAAGGGTGGGCAGGAAGATGACAATACAGGAAACATGCTTGACAGGTGTCGAGTGCGTGATTGGTTGTGTCTCCCACATCACCATTCCTCGTTGACATTCGCAAACAACGAGGTTGACAACTTCGCCATGGTTTGCTCAGTGACAACGCAAAGTGATCAGTGACAATGTAAAGCTTGCGCAAGCATTCTAATTAACTAACCAAACAGCAAACTTCAATATCCCTCTATTCGAAGCCACATCACAATCATAGCGTCTGTACTCCATGCTCAGCAACCAATCGCACGATCCGGCAGCCCATTTATCCAAGACATTCAGGAGCATCCATTGACCACAGCACGCATGGGTATCATCTATATTGCAGAACCCCTCTAGATGATACCTACGAGCGATGGCATGAACTGCGTCCATCGGGCCAACGTGTATCTCGAGTACTGACCACCAACAAGAGCCCCTGAAACACTGCTGTCGACGAGCTCGAGCTCTGGATCGAGGCTCAAGATATCACACATCGACCTGGTCCGGAAGCAAACATGAGCGTGATATAGAAACTATAAAGCCATTCTGTAATCTCACGACATATCCCTCATCTTGTTGACCAAGCTCTCGCCCATCAGCAACTGTTTTCTGCCCTCTCCTTTGACAAGACCTCCAAATCATTCAATCATTCAGCTCTGCAACCTCGACACTCTCCAAACGCTTCACAATGGTTTCCTTCGTCATGACAGCCCTCTCCGCCGTCTTCCTGGCCCTCAGCGCCTCGGCCGCCCCCGCTGATGCTGTCGAGGCCAGAGCTGCCGCCAACGCCTTCACGGGTTCCATCACTTGGTACAACACCGGTCTCGGCGCCTGCGGCCACGTCGACAACGACGGCGAGCTCGTAGCCGCGGCCTCGCATGCTCTGTACGACAGCCAGCACCCTTGCGGACGCAACCTCCGCCTCAGCTACAAGGGCAAGTCTGTCGTCGTTAAGATCGTCGACCGCTGTCAAGGCTGTGCCGAGCACGACGTCGACCTCTCCCCCGCTGCTTTCAAGGCCCTTGTGGGCGATCTTGGTGTTGGCCGAGTCACTGCCACCTGGACTTGGGTTTGAACTGATTTGGCTCTGTGTGGAGTCCTCACGTTCTTGCTATGGGAGGGTTTCGGTCTTGGGGAGACGAACTGAACATGAAGACAGGACATCAAATGACTTCTGATAGCATAAAGAACAATGGACTTTGATAGTCAATTCACAAGAGCTTTCCTTTAACAGTGAATGTGTTGCTGCCCATCATCTGATTTGATTTCACTGCCTTTCTGTGAATATGTGCCCTTTCCTACAATGTCTGAAGGTCGGCTTCACGGCATACTATCGTGACTACATGCAAATAGGCTATACACACAAGGTTATCATTATGGAATTTATGATGCCAGGTCACACTTACTCATGTTTCCTCTCCTCAATTGACACGAAGCGCTGCTGTCCTCCCACATTCGATATGCTCGGCCCGTCCGACTCCACCTCACGGCTCCGAGCCGGAGGATAATAGGACCACGTCGCATCCCGACCTGTACGTCGGAAGTGTGTCGTAGTGACAGCCTTCTTGGCGATGATGCAAGTAGCCTTCTCGTGCTATGCTGACTCTTTCTAACTCTCTGAGATCTAGGCCACGGCCATGGCGGTGAGTAATTGCAGCCAGCCGTAATCCTTCTTCCTTATGCGGTTCTCCGGAGTGTCTACGAGAGCGGTCAAATGATGAATTGACTTTCCTACACAATTGGCATTGCGCGGACGACATCTATCGTCTGTCGCTTACTCTGCCCTTTGGATGACTAGGTGTATAAAGAACCACGGAGGATACCGAAAGATCTTTTGGCAAGATTGTCGACATCCCTGGAAACGGGCGCATTCACTTCTTGGGATTCAAAGTCCAATATCTTATAAACCAGCTCAACCACACCAGTGCTTCGACAAGGGCGATCAACCAACAGCACCCCCCGACATGAGGCCTAGATAATCTATCCTAGTTCCCCATAGACCTCACGCCATCGATTGTGACAGAGGACTAGAGCCATATGGCCAAGGGAGAGACAAGAGCCTTTTCGATCCGGCTGATTGATATACACCAGCTGTGGTGCCTCCTCAGCAGTGCCACCTCTACGTCTACAAGCCTGGAGAGTCGATGGTACTGGATTAAGAAATGGGCGTCCGTAAGATGATTGCACTTTCAACCCTAAGAAGTGAATGCGCCCGTTTCCAGGGGATCTGGATGGATCCGACCCTGGCTCTTCGAAGTCTTGGGCATGGAAGCTGGGAAAGAGATCATGAGGCGCTTGTCGTCTGGGATCGATCTGCAGAGAAAAGAGGTAAGCATCTCTCTGGCCGCCCTGTTATTCTCATGCTCACATCTCCAAGAACACATATGCCCGGTTGATCTCATCTATACCTTTCATCATTCGGTATGAGAAGACGCGCGACAGCGACAAGGTCCATTGCGCAGGGTTGTTATCACCGTGCCTGTCGCATCGGCTAGCGTTTGCCGGCATTATTTGACGTTTCGATTCAAGGACTTTTTCCAAGAAAAATTGGAATATGAAGCCGAGTTGGGGTAGCAGGAGCTCACACTACAAGCTGCTACACGCATCTCGGCCTTGTCATGCATGGTGTTTCAATTCGACAACAGACGAGGTCACCAAGTATAAACACAAACACGCGTCACGAACATCCGCTTTACGCGGAGTTAGGAAGTTGGACTCCCGAATATTTCAATCGCGGCATGGCTGCCGCGGGGACGGAGTTCATGCTGGACCCTCGTGAAGCGCTTTCGCTTGGTGGGAAGAGAAGCAAGAATTTCTGCTATGATCCCCTAGCCCGTTTGCCTTGACTATATGCTCACCTTTACTGCTGAATCGTAAGGACTATGAACGCCGGCCTCTGATGCTGATATTGAAAGAGAAGCATAACACGCAAAACAACAACGCCATCTCGACAGTGCTACGAACCATATTGCCTATGAGCAATTACTACCTTTGGTCATATGACTGGCGTTATCCAAGGAGTGGCAGAAACTGTATGAACAGTCCCGGATAGCGAAGATGATAGATCTGGTGCTCCGAGTACGACCACACCCATCCAGACATCACTCCCTCATCCCTCGCACTACTTTCTATCAAGCAAGAGTAAAACATTTATGTGAGTTTCCATCATGATCCCCTAAATCACTGTGCTATAGCTAATCCATCACTGAATAGTCCAAACGTTGACCAGGCTGTCCTTATTATCTTGTATGGCCTCTATCCATTCTGGTTGATTCATGTAGTATTATACAAACATCTAAATAAAATCTATTAAACACTCATTGTAATGTCACAACAATCTTCTAATAGAATTGACTGTCTCAAGTCCAAGGCACCTGTCTGCAGCTCCCAAGTTTGCCACGAAGCCATCGCCCGTCTTCCACACCCTCGACTTTGCTTCGTATCTTCACACCCCTATTTTGCCATCAAGTCCGACATCCCAAGCCCACCCTCCCCCAACAATATCACGATCTGAAGATCATATACACCAAAAGAGACTAGAAGCGGATAATCCACATGTCTTGCCCATCACAGTAAGTCATGTCGAAAATCAGGTATTTCAACGTCTTGCCGGGGAAAGAATCAAACACCCCCGATTGATAAAATTACCCACACAGACACCATTTGAGCCAAATCGTATCTCAGACACCTACTGAAATCGAGTGGCGACGTAAAACTTGAACCATCCTTTTCTCCAATTTCGCCACGCTAAGCTACCCATATGATCAGCGCTGCTCCATGACATCAAACAGGGCGGCACCCTTGGAGAACGTATAAGCCATCGATCAATGACGATGAATTATATCATGATAGGCAATGTCTCCCAAGAGCCGGGTCATCGTGTCTTTCATACCATCACAAATCACAAATCACAAAGCTTACAAACGCTAGTTTAGACCTCCTCACTTGCATCAACACCAAAATGCTCATCCCCCGCAGAACCATCTTCGATCCCGTTTCCCCTCCCTTCGTGTCACCCATCCAATCTCGTCTCGCATGGAAGAAGCATGTAATGTCATTCATCATGTCACACACATTCGGGCCGTAGCATCTGCACACACTGCATCTTGAGCCTTTGCCGCATCCCCAGGCTCCGCCTCTGCCGTCCGAACATTTCTCTCAACACAGCCTTTCAGTATTACCGACGCAAACTCTTACAAACATCCTCTCAAACATACACTAAACATTTATGAGACATTTATTTACCCAGATTCTTTCGTCCATAGTTCTATTCCAATTCACCCTATCAATACATTATCATAGCACAGCATTGTCTACATCTCCATCTTCGTTGCTTCAAGCACCCACGCCCCTTTTCTCCGTGACACAAAGCTCCTCATCAAACAGTCCCATGCTATACCATCCTATCATCACCGGAATCTCATTCTTCCCCTCTCAGCCCCTGCATACCTCGTCACACAGCAGCTAACACTTGCCAAGTCGCGTTCAGTTGTTCCACCAACGCAGCGCAACCGACAACGATTCCCCGAAGTAATAAAGGTTCTCATCGTTGGAATATGTGTAGGATCGAAGTGTATCACGCCTCACATAGGACACTGAGTTTAGACGCATTTTTGTTCGAGGGACACGACTTCTCACATATGAAACAAGATACTGTACAGCCTTTTCGGAGCTGAAGGAGATAGTCATAATTTGAACTGCTCTGGCAATTTGTCCTCTCCAGTTGTGCCATTTTCCCAAGTGATAACCTGAGAGATTGCTTCCATATAGCCATACATGCTTGCTTTAACTAGCCGTCACCCTAATCAGCCTAGAAGACTTGCATCAAGTTAAAGTAGATCAATAGGTCGACATTGATCAAGAAAATGGGCAAACGAAATGAACATACGACCAAATATAAGAGACGATATAAGTTTCTTTAACAATATATACAAATACTTCACGCTGAATTGGCCTATTTGATGCGTAATTTTCAGACACAGCACATCATCAAGCACAGAACACGGTTCCAGCAGTGTCCAAGGATGAAGCTGTCTACATGTAGTACAACGAACACGCATTATTATGACAAGAAACCGCCTGTACCTGTTTGACTTTTCAATTACCTTCATGGAGCCGTCCTCGAAATATGAAAGACAGACATAGCTGACGCAGCTACAAGCCATAGCACTTTGCAATTTCCTCCCAAGTGTATAATAGAAGAGTCTCATATAATGGAGGTCTAGAAAAGCTGCCCGAGAGCCTATATGATCGAGCGCATTGTATGCTGAGATTCCTTTGGCAACTTGGGAAGCCAGGTTTTGCAGCCACACTCGAATCGTGCTTGGAATTCTTAGTAAAGCGACGAATTTCAGCACTTACAACTCGGTTGTTTCTTTTATTTAAGAACTAGTCGACATCACGTACTTAATCATGGCTATTTGACCAGCCATCTAGTCAACCAAGTCTGTATCTATGCCAAGACTTCTATTGCAACTTGAAACAGCATGTACTCTCGCAGGCCGCAATATGTAATCATATGGGCTACTAGATCAAGTGTAAACTGTCGCAAAAACAAAGCTTTTGCTAGCAGGAAGCCATTTTCGACATCAACTCGGCTGAGCGAGCGAGCATATTACCAGAGACTAATTACGTGCTCGATATGTCGACGCAATCTCGCCCTTCTATAGACATTATATACACAAGCAAAGGCGTTCTCATGATCCAGTGAAATCATACACTTGCCGTCCGATGTTAATTATAAGCAACATTGTCTAATGCTTCCCATTCCAGTGATGAGACATTGTATAGAAAATTATATATGCAAGGCGGGATAAGGCAGTATCAGAGACGTCGTGGAAGAGATGGTGACGTTAGCACAACAAAAAGGCCAGAAAGGAAAGCTCTATCGTCTTCATATCGTTCGTCCAGGTCTAGGCCTGACAGCCCTACCGCCGCGGCAGTCCTGTGCGAGTAACGAAGAACGGGTGCTTGAGCGCGTCCGCCGGTTTGATCCTCTTGTCAGGATTCAAAGCAAGGCAGTGGTCTAGCAAGTCGATGAAAAGGTTGAGCTCTCTGCTTTCCGCATCGTTCATGCCGCTGGAGGCAGCCAGAAGCCGTGTGCGCAAGTCACGCGTGGGCTTTACGATGGTAAGCGTTCGCAGAGCGGTCTACACTCGGTTCATGATTAATTAGTAAGAGATTCGTTGTGATGAGAGGGGAGGGCTGCTGCTGCTGCTCATGCTGCCGCTAGACATACCTTGCCAAGCACTTTGTCGCGCTCCACGCTGATAAACTGTCCCTGCTCATCGAAGTGGGCAGCCGACAGCTGACCGCGTTTGTAAAGCTTTGGTGTGATTCGGCCGCGAACCTCCATGATGGCCTTGAGCATCTGGTTGTTACTGTCTCCCGCGAACAGAATCTTGCCTGTATATAGCTCGTACAGGGTGCAGCCTATGGACCACATATCCACCCCGTAGTCATATGGCATTCCTAGAATGATCTCGGGAGCTCTGTAGAAGCGACTCACGAGGTAGGGCGTGATCTCTGTATGTGCAGTCGCAGCATCCGAACGATCAATTGCCGTTCCCAGATCGCATATCTTGAGGACATTGCGAGTCTCGTTAACCTGCGATTGTCAAGTCAAGTCAGCCAGAGTCAGATAATTTTTGCCTCAACGTAACCAGCTCCGTGAGAAAGTAGCAATGAAACTTACCAGGATATTGTCGGGCTTCAGATCAGCGTGGATGATGCTGCATTTGCGCATGTGAGCTAGTGCAACAAAGATCTGGTATGCATAGGCCTTGGTCGCCTTCAGGTTGATGCCGACGTTGTTGCCAAACTTGCGCAAGACTTCGCGCAAGTTCATGCTCAGGTTTTCAAAAGCCATGCAAAGATGGCCACGGTGGTCAAAAGAGCGTAGAAACTTGACGATGTGCTTTCGGTTTTCTGGATCGGCATCATTCAGTTTCTGCAGAATGGCAATCTCGGTGTAGCCTCCCTTGCGGAGGGCGTCGTTGTTCCGCATCATCTTAATGGCGACGAGCTGTTTGGTGGTAATGTCAACCGCACGAGCAACTCCGGAGAACATACCCCTGCCCAGCGTGGCCTGGATCTGGTAACGGCCGTTTAGGACTTCACCGATGCGGATCTTGTAATATCCGTCCTTGTCGTCGCCTTCGAGAATGCCGCCCTTGTCGCCGGCTTCCGCCGCATCGGTTGCTTCGATGGGCGCCACCGTTTCGGTCGCCTTGGCCTTGCTTGCGTACTTCTCTTCGTCAAACTCTTCCGCAAACATGTCAAAGTCATCATCCTCGTCACCATCGCCTGCGGACGGTTTTTGTGGCTCTCCATCGGGGGAAACTTGGGCAGGGTTCTGCTGCTCGGCCACCGCTACAGGTTCAGGCTCGCCGTGGATGATGACTTGTCCATGACGCAGTTCGCCTCTACGTTCATCTTCTCTCATGTCGACGGTAGGGTCATAGTCTGCAGCAGAGGGGCCATCCTCTTCGTCAGCTTTCACTGCCGCATGTGAGTTTGCGAGATCTTTCCCGTCAAAGACATCGATTCCTCCAGGGGATGGCACATCATGCGACAATGGTGACCGAGGCGACGCGAGATCTGACTAGTTAGCTCCTGCCATATACTATCGTATTATTCGGTGTGAAAAGGAGAAAAGGGCTTACTTGAGCGCGGTGACAGTGACATTTTGCTGTCCGAAGGTTGGGACACTTGCGGTGTATCCGACTGAACTGACGCGGGTGACAATGCGCTAGCCTTTGAGGTAGCAACGCCAACGGCGTGGAGGAGGAGAGGTGTTGCGGAGCTGGATTTTGCGAGGAGCTCCTCGCGTCTCCTGCGGCGTCGCTCGATTTCTGCTTCTTCATCAAACTCTTCCGGCTCTTCGTAGTCCATCTCGGTGTCATCCGTTTTCGGGGGCTCCCTAACGCACGAATTAGCTCCTTTTGCCCTATATCCGACAGGACACGAGACAATGAGCGCCTACCCTGAGATGGCAGCAACATTAGAAGTGCCGTTTTGCGTGGTTTCCTTCAGAGATTTAGCATCATCTTTCAGTGCCTCGTTTGTGTCTCCTAGAGGGGCTTTCCTAGATGCAGAATTGTCGGCCCGAGCGCTCACAGCGCCTTCATCGTCATATCGCAGATCCTTCGAGCCGCGTCGATCAGCGTAGCCTTCTCGGACAAAACGATTACCGGTCGGCCTGTCTCCGCGGCGGTGCTGGGGAGGAGATGGGCTTCGAGGACGAGGTGATCGCTCAAAGTACCGATCTCGGCCGCGGTGGTATCGATCCCGTTCGCGACTTCGATCGCGCTCTCGGTCTCTCCGACTGCGCCAATCGTAGCCTTGGTTCGAAGCATGTGCCGCGGGGCGGTCGAGGTCATCATATGTGACGCGTGATCTCTTGAAATCATCTCTTCTGTAGTCATCGTAGGAGCCGCGGTCGTGGCGAGAATCATAATTGCGCGCCGCTCTGGCAGGAGGATGGTGGTGATCGCGATCATCGCGCGACCGCTTGTATCCTCGCGGCGAACGGCTTCGTCTCGACGAGTTGCTGTATCTTGATGCGGTATCGAAGTCGGGCGAGGAATGTCTATTCCGCTGTCTGTCTTGACGGTCAACACCGTTTCTCTCTGCGTGTGACAGTGAAGTTGCCTTCAAATCCCCAACTCTCTCTTCAACAATTTCTCCCTCGTCGGAACTCGACGTCATCTTGATACTTTTGCACTGGGCCTCCTGGGGAGGGGCTCCTTTTAGGGTCGAGAGAGAAAGTGTCAGCAATGGATCAGGAAACAACAAGCGTGTGGCAGGCAAAGAGTCCAACCAGGTCAACGTTTTCGACTCCGTCCAAGGACTAGGACACAGGCAGGCGGTATGGTGTTGCAGGATGATTGATCGCGGAGCAGAGCAGGATGTAGGGAATCGCAAGAACGCGAAAAAGCTCCAGGTGTGCGGAAAAAAAAAGCAAAGGGGTCACGAGTGAAGAGAGAAATGCAGGTAATCAATCAGCCTATGGCGGGATGAAAAGCGATTCGCGAGCCTGGTCCGTCGATGATGGCAAACGGCATTTGCTGGGTTTCAGATGGCCGACTGACGGGATTTGGGGATGGATGCGGCAGGGATTATTGGCTTAGCGCCCGTTAGGTAAGCAGACCAGTCCTGACCCAAAGCGTCTCACCGCCCGAATTCTGGGCCGATCATGGAGGCTTTTTTTCTGGGGCAAAACGATCTGCCACCGAACTTGTCCCAAGAATCGCTCTTTTGGCCTGGGCTTTCCCATCAAATCGCCTTGAATTCTTCGCTGTTATTTTTCCATATTCAAATCTCAGCATGGGTGGTGCTAACCGAGAAGGTGAGTTACTCTTTACTGTTCCTTTTCAACCCCGCCAAAACACCCTCCACCACACGGGGTATAGGCTGTTGGAATTTCATCTGACAATCAGGTCTCTAGGCGGCAAGGCCAAGCCCTTGAAGGCCGCGAAGAAGCAGCAAAAGGACCTCGACGAGGACGACTTGGCTTACCTCGAGAAGAAGAAGGCTGGTATGGATCCCATAAAACCGAAGCGACCTTGAACGGCGTCTATAATGAGAGAGCGAAAGGGAAGGCTAACTCTTTGCAGAGGAGAAGGCGCGCAAGGAGTTGGCTGCCAAGGCTGGCGGCAAGGGACCTCTGAACACCGGCGCCCAGGGCATCAAGAAGAGCGGCAAGAAATAAAGCGAAGCAAAAGTGCTTAAGGATGCTGGTGGACTGCTACTTCATTCTGATACCGCAGTACGGAAGGCTAAACAGCGGCTGGGACAATTTCAGGACGTGCCGCCTTGTATGGCAGCGTCTACTTGATCGCATAGACAGGCCGGATTCGCAGTCTGGGATAAATGCCTGGATTCTTGCAGCGAAATATTACTTGGCGTTGGGATATGTGGGCTCTTTATGCGGTCGTTTAGCAAAATCTATGGTGCCTTTCCCGTGTCTGAGCTAGTGCATAGTGTTGTGCCTGCAAGTTCCGAAGCTGCCCTATTACTCCCTTATATGATACAAGGTCATCTCCTGCTCTCAAGAACATGTGATTCGGACGTTTTTCATATGCTTCGAACAGTAATTGGTACGGTATTTAAAAGTATGCCTGTGTTTAGGAGCGGGAGGTAGTCGAAGAATAGATGTATGTCACTCGGCAGGGCAGAAAACCAAGTTGCCACCGCCAAAACAAGAACCAAACTTGTGCCAATAAGCCATAAGGCTTTACACCCGTTGGCACGATATCCCTCCAGTCATTTGGATATGCAATGAGCCTAATCAACTGGACTGCATACAAGAAGATCAATGCCATAACCTAGTGTATGGTGCTCATCAAAAGCACCTGTCATTTACTTACCCACGCCGAGGTCCCCAACCATTTTCATCCACCAAAGATCCACTCAAGCAGAACATCTCGAAGCACATGAAAATCCCCAACAATTGCCATGTCCCGACCACTGCAAAAACAAGCAACATGTGTCGCTTTAAGCGACAATAAATGTCCACCTACCATTTAAATCATATCCTTCATGAGCTCAATTTCATCAAAAGGTCAAAAAGGGAAAAGAAAATGGTCGCCAACAACGACGCAGACAGCCTCCGGCGACGACGCCTCTCCGACACGCTGCTCACGGCCGTCAAGCAAGTCGAGCAGAAAGTCGAGCAGAAGCTCCTCCTGCTCTGGGACGACCTTCCCGCCTGGCGCCGCGACAACGCCTTCATCCGGTCCGGCTACCGGCCCATCCGGCCATCCTACGCCGCCTCGGCGCAATCGCTCTTCTACCTGCACAACGAGTCCGTCAACATCTGGTCCCATCTGGCGGGCGCGCTCATCGCCATCAGCGCCGCCGTCTATCTGTACCTGGTGATCCATCCGCGCTACGAGACGGCCAGCTCGTCCGACGTGCTGGTCTTTGCCTGCTTCTTCGGCAGCGCCGTGCTGTGCCTGGGCATGAGCGCCACGTTCCACGCCCTGCTCGATCATAGCCAGGAAGTGGCCAAGTGGGGGAACAAGCTCGACTATACGGGCATCGTCGCCTTGATTGTGGGAAGCTATGTGCCGGCGCTGTACTATGGCTTCTTCTGCCATCCCGTCCTGATGACGGGCTATCTGTATCTGGTTCGTGAAGACTCATGTTGCAACTCTTTCGGTGTGATACCTAACAAGAAGAAAACATGTAGATATGCCTTCTCGGCATTGGCTGCGTCATCGTCTCTTGGGTCGACAAGTTTCGATCGTCCGCCTGGAGGCCATACCGTGCCCTCATGTTCGTCAGCTTGGGTCTCTCCGGCATCATCCCCGTCTGCCACGGCCTCATCAAATTTGGTTATCAAACTCTTGAGGACAGAATGAGCCTCAGCTGGGTTGTTTTACACGGAGCCATGTACATATTCGGCGCCTTTCTCTACGCAGTATGTTCTCCCTGGGCGGTCATTGCAACAATGCAACCCCCCCTTTTTCAATGTACTAACTGAACGGGGATGTTCGTATAGGTTCGCTGGCCCGAGAGGAGCTATCCCGGGGTGTTTGACATCTGGGGCAGTTCTCATCAGATCTTTCACTTGTTTGTCCTCCTTGCAGCAGCGACGCACTTCTACGGCATGGCCAAGGCGTTTGACCACCATCATGCCGACATGGGCTCCCAGTGCTTATAGAAAGTTTTTTTTTTTTTGGGTCTCTGGAACCCCAGACCCGAGTACATACGCATTTATAGATTAGTACTTATATTTACATTAGAAGACCTAAATTTATGACTCATGCTGCTCCCTCGGGGTATTTCTCCATTCCTAAATCAATGACTCTTACAAGACCTGAACCCATAGCCACGGCCGCCCAGCATCCGTAGTCCTCATTGGGATTCCACTCAATGGTAGTGATTCTCGTCAGCGGCTCATGAACAGTGGCTCGAGACGGATCGGTGAAATCGCCGCCCTCGTCATCCTCCTCTTCTCTCTCTCCGTCCTCTGCATCCTCAGCAGGCTCTTTAGCCCTCAACCTTTTGCCCTTCTTGGGAGCCGGCTTAGCTTCCGGCTTCGAATTCCTGTTCTTGTCGGCCCCAAATCCGTGCAAGATGCGACAGGCACCTCGCGCAGCGGCTAGAGAATCGGCAGGGAAGAGACGACCTGGTCGATGCTCATGCTGGAACACGCGAATCTTGTCCGTCAGCTCATGCCGGTTGCTGAAAATCTCAGTCTGCGAGTTGAGACACCACAAAGAGCCATCGGTTGTACCGACGAGCAGAAAGGGATGGAGCCGCCCAACGGCCAGGCATGTGAGAAACCCATCCCCGGTGAAGACTCTCCGGCATACGGGAAAGTGTGCATGGTGCATGAATCCGATGATCGTGTTCAGCGCGCTAGCAGAAGGATATATGGATAAGAAACCGAGAAGATGATCGCTGTAGGCTAAAAGCCCCGAGTGAGTGTGTACCAACGGCCTTTGCGCCTCCGTCGTCTCATAGCTCGGAGCGCAGATGTCGATGATTCTAGCCGTGCCTCCTACAGGGATCGAGGCGATGATGTTTGGCATGGTCGGGTAACCACATGCCATGTCAACGATGTCGTTGTGGTGGACCGGATGGCGGGACAAGAGACATTGCGGGTGAATCGACCAAAGTCCGATTGATCCATCGGAATAGCCGACAGCTATTCGGTTGCAGTTAACCCACGATATGGCAGTAGCTTTGATACTGTATTCGTCAAGTAAGCTGAGGGATGCAAGAGGCTTTTGCAGTTTATCTATTCTTTGGTCAGCATTCAGGAAGTAAACATGATAGCCTTGAAATACTCGGTGGTAATGGTCCAGCTTACAGTAAACTCCCGCTTCTTCCCCATCCAAGTCTCCGGCATCAGCAATATGCACGTTCCCATCGCCGCAAAGTGCCGCAATCTGGTTGCACGAGGGGCTCCACCTGACCCTTCTCACTCTTCCAAAGTCGAAGCACAACGCCTTGCGAAGGATCGCGGGCTCTTCCGACGGTCGAATGAAATTGTCGTCCGTCTTGGTCCCCTGAAACTCCCAAATCTGAATCACGCCGTATTTCTGGAAATCGGGCTTCACAGATTCTTCTTCGTAGTTGTAGAATTCTTGGTCCGACCGAGGTATGATGGCTAAAGCAAGCAATTGCCTGGGGTTCTTGTCTCGCCGCGGCGCCCAGTCCATCCGCAAGACTATGCCGCCGACATCCAGCACCCACCCAGTCGACACCTTGTCTTTATCTTCATCCTGACTCAGTGGTAGGTTGCTTTGCGATAAAGAGTAACACTGGCCCGGTTCCATTGGCACGTCCAGTTGGGCTTCGTAGGGCCCCATCAGAACCGGCATACGCAGCTGCTGAAATCGATACTTTTCAGACTCTTCCAGCGACAATTCTGACCACGCATCGCTCGATGGAACAGCCTGGCTCACTTGTGAATACCATCGCTTGGCAAGTTCAGCTTCTTTCTGGAAACATCCCGGAGACCAAAACCCCTTGTCAGTCGGCTCGACTTCGTCCTGAGGCACTTTGGGGGGGAAAAGAGTCCATCCACTCCATCGCTCCAGCAGTTTGTGAGCCATGGCTATGCGCTCCGGCTGAGGCCCATACAGCGTTCTCACTAGAGCCTTGCCGCGGATTCCTCTCTCATATGGCCCGACGTAGCCCTTGTGCTGCCCCTCGGGGGGTATGAGCTCAATGTCGAGATACCCTGAGACTTCCATTTGGCGTGCGTCAGAGGGCTTTTCAGGCTTCTTCTGCCTGGCACGCCGGCGCGAGCTTTCGCCTCCCACCCCGGCATCGCTTGCGCTGTCATTCATCTGAACATCATCCTCGTCCTCATCCTCGCCAGCGCTCCGCTCCTCGGCGGCTGCCTCAAAGTTGTCGTCATTGTCATCCGCAGTTCTGCGCCGCTTAGGGGGCTGCTGTTCGTCTTCTCCAGAGCTGAGAAAGTCGTATTTGTCGAGAGTGTACCGCTTTGTGCGATTTGATCGCCTAGTTCTCATGGTGCGTCGCGAGTGAAGGGAAAAAGGTTGAATTTTGAGAGTCTGAGAACCGCGACTCGGTGGGGCTTGAAGTGCCAAAAAGTATACTTTTAGTGACCTGCTGGCATGGAAATGCCCGCCTCACGCCAGATGCGATCACATTGTGACTCTGGAAGCTTGGTAGATTTGATAACGATGGATATGCTAGAAAATTAAGACATGTCTGGCTTGCAGTTATGACAGCTGCTCAGACATTATGCAGGTGGACGAGCTAGGTCTACTATTGGACCTTTCATAGTGTTGTATGATAGTTGGCCTTCTGCTGCGTCTTTCGATCTCATCCGCAGAAAAGTTTCGCTAGGTGTAGTAGTAGAAGATACCAAAGCATCTTCTTCTACTCTTCCAAATAATTAAATTATATCCATAAGTCTTTCTTCAAGTCATGTGTCCTTCTGCATCGATCGTGACACGATTTGGCTACCTTAAGAAGCTTGAGGGAGCAATTGCTGCGGAACCGAGGATTATCCGATAGAGTATCGTCACCATCAACCATGAATCCAATGCCTTATTCTCATTGTGAAACTTAGGTACCTTGCTCAACAATCTCGTCAAATACTCCAGGCTTCCACCCATAATATAATGAGCCAACCACAGAGCCCTCAACCCCAGGAGCATAGAAGAAATAAACCATCCATTACTCGAGGTATGCGCTTTCCGCGGCTGAAAGGAGGCATCTTGGCTTCATGAATCCGAGCCCCTCCACCGCCGCCCCTTGTACCCGTAGCTATAGGAAGCCATGCTGATATGAGAGGTGATCACAGCAACAAGGCCGCGGTCTTCTACTAGAGGACCTTTGGATGCCGACAAGTTCGTTCCCAGCCTTGATCAGAATGGAACTACTTAGTATCTAATCAACAGGATTTTGATCAGTGGCCCATTAATAGAACCATCAGCCTCTGCCCCTCAGCTCAGCCCATCACAACCACCAGCACATCCTCCATTAGCCACCATCGCTCTGCATCCTCGACAGGTTCCACCCTCTCCAAACCCTCAGCTCGGAGAAATAATACCAAAGGATTTCTCTTTTCTCTTACAGCCTGAGATTTACCATCCTCTAAACTCTCTAAATGTCCCCCCCGCCTTCAGAAACTCTCCCAAGCAGCCAGGCGCGGACGTGCCGATAGAAGAGCTGCTGGCCAAAGGCCACTTTCGAGCAGCAGCTATTGCAGCGGCCCAGGAGCTTACGGGCTCAAATCTCAATGGTAGCACCATCGACCCACGGGATGGCGACAAAATCTTCAAGCTCCTCTATACCCGCCTTGCCTGCTTGACCTTGATCGACGCAACATCACTCGCAGCTCAGGAAGCGAAGGCATTGGAAGATCTTAATGACGCCCGGAGGTACATCAATGACATTACGGGCGAGCATCTTGTGCCGTGGGAACTGCGCGTCTTGCACGTACGCCTTCAAGCACTGGGCTTTGGAGACCCCCGTCGAGCCGTCATGAGCTACTATGATCTCGCTCGAGAGGCCAGGGACCACATCAGAAAGGCATCTCACTTGCACGATAACTCTGCGAGAGAGCTATGGAAATCACGCTTACACGAGCTGGGTATCAAGGTAGCCGGCGCCCTGATCGAGATGGGTGATCTCTCGGGAGCGGCGCATCATCTGAGCGGCCTGAAAGACCGAGGTGACGGGAAACTGGCGCTCTCAAAGGCGTTACTTTGGCTGCAGCTTGGTGATACGCAAAAGGCCAGGGATTGCGCTACGCAGTGCTCAGAGAATGCTGAACGAGTCGAAAAGATTGTCCTGGCCTTGTGCGACATGGCGGACTCAAATTACGAAGCGGCATTGCAGAAGTGGCAGGAATTGGACAGTTTGTCAACGGATGAGATGATTGGAGTGAACATGGGCGTGTGCTTGATATATCTGGGACGAATCCAAGAGGTAAGCTTCGATAATGTGTCGTTTGGGGGTGCATTACGAGTATATGTGCTGACTGATATATGTAGGGACGTGCAATATTTGAGAAGCTGGTGGACTCGGGCCTATCGTCCCATACGCTCCTGTTCAACCTATCGACGGCATATGAGCTGTGCTCGGAGAGAAACCGGATTCTCAAGGCAAGACTGACGGAGAAGGTAGCCAACATGGAGGAGTCGCCAGTGGGATGGGAGAAGACGAATGCCGATTTCAAGCTGTGATAAGGATGCCTCGTTTGAGTTTGCAGGTCTTTAACGTCCACTGACATCGGCTTGTGTGATATAACATAGCTTGAATTAAAATAGGATAGAGGGATCTACTTGATATCAGAGATACCCTCTTCTAATATTGGTCGATCTTGTGTAGGACTTTGGTAGTGACGCCTGTTCTTACTGACAAGCCTCCTGTCATTATGTCGGTTCAGTATCTTTCAACCAGCGCAGTCACAAACTATTGTCGATGATTTCGGCCATATGTCAAGCAAACATGAATCGACTATATCTCATTCTCAATTACACCATCCAAGATAGTCATCAAACCCATCCTGCAGGAACCCATGTTACCCCACACTCTTCCTAGCGGCTCCTAGCAGCCCGAACCGGCGGGCCGTGGAACCTCGGCACTCTGGCCCATTGATGTTGGAGCTTCATATTTCACCCTCAGTTTGCCTACGTCCTCCTCTCTAGAATAATTTCACTGCTTCACCTGCAAGCCCGCGTTTTGTACCTGTCTGATTTAATTGCTTATTTCACAATGGCGGACAGAGTCGCCCAAGTGGTCGGCCATCTCAACTACCCCAAGGGCCTGCTGGCCAACCAAACGGCCATCATCACCGGCAGCGGCCAAGGCATCGGCGCCGAGACCGCGCGGCTGTTTGCCAACGAGGGCGCCCGAGTCGTCGTCGCCGACATTGACGCCGGTAAGTCATTACATGGGTACTACTAACTGCTTTATCATTTTCAACTTCAAGCTAAAAAAAGGCTTCTATGCAAATAGAAAAGAGCGACCAAGTGGCCGAGTCCATTAGGAAGAATGGCGGCCAGGCCATCAGCGTGCCCGGGGATGTCATGGACCGGACGTACATCAAGACGCTCATCGGCAAGGCGGCCGAGTTTGGCAGCGGCAAGATCCACATCCTCGTCCCCTCCGCCGGCTTCACGTGGGACGCGGTGATCCACAAGATGTCGGACAAGCAGTGGGAGACGATGATTGCGCTGCACTGCACCGCGCCCTTTAACATGGTGCGCGAGGCGGCGCCCTACTTCCGCGTGCGGGACGGCGAGCCGCGCTGCATCGTCACCGTCTCTTCCACGTCGGGCGTGCACGGCAACGCGGGCCAGCTCAACTACGCGCTGGCCAAGGCCGGCCTCATCGGCTTCACCAAGACCATTGCCAAGGAATGGGGCCCCCAGTTTGGCGTCCGGGCAAACGCCGTCGCCTTTGGCTACATCAAGACCCGGCTCACCGCGGCCAAGGAGGACGGCGGCTTCGTCCTCGGGCCCGACGGTGAGAAGATTGCCATTGGTGTCCCGGGCCGGGGCAAGTCGGGCGATGGCCCCATTCCTGATATCCCGCTGGGTCGACCTGGAACCGCAACAGAGGCTGCGAGCGCCATCCTCGCCGTGGCCAGCCCGCTGTTTTCCTATGTGACCGGCCAGACCATCATGGTGACGGGCGGCAGAAACATGTAGAACTGCGCAGGAACGCACCGAGCTGTACCGGGAACTTGTCATCTATTAGCAGGTCTTATAAATTGTAGCGTTTTGATGTCTGTAAAAAAGGTGGTCTTGGTATAATATTAATTTGACTAAAAAAGACAGCGGGACAAAAGATTTCCGCTACGTGAAAACGCCGGCCCATTCAACCCAGAGCAAACTCATACAACTCATCTCTTTTCATTCGCCTCTACACCTTGAGCCAGAGAGAAAACACGCCCTTGGCGTATTCGACGATTTCGTCGCCACCTAGCTTGCTCTCACCGTACAGGCGGTCCACGAAAGAGATGGGCACCTCGGCAACAGTGCATCCCATAGCCTTGGCGCGCACCATCATTTCCATCTGGAAAGTGTAACCCTTGCTCTCCGTGCTGGCGATGACCTTCTCCAATACGCTCTTCTTGTATAGGCGGAAACTGCCAGTAAGATCGCTGACGCCCGGCCGCAGCACCGTATCGGCGAACAAGTTGGCGCCGCGGCTGACGAGCTTGCGCTTCAGATCCCAGCCGAAGACGCCGCCGTTGCCAGCGTAGCGGGTACCGGTGACGATGTCGTAGTTGCCCTTCTTCTGCAGGGCCACCATCTGAGGGATGAACTTGGGGTGGTGGCTAAAGTCGGCGTCCATGATGATAACAAAGTTGCCCGTCACGAATTGCAGGCCGTGGACGTATGCGGTTCCCAGACCCAGCTTCCCGGAGCGAGTCTTGAGGATGACGTGGGGCGCGTAGGCCTTGACGAGCTGGTTGGCGACCTCTTGCGTTCCATCGGGGGAGCCGTCGTCGACGATGATGAGTTCCCAATCCAGCTGGCTACAACCCAAAGAACTCTGTTAGCCCACACAAATGTATACTGAGCCTGTTTGTTGCGCAGCCGCGATCTGAAGTTCTGGAGGGGATTCGGACCACGCCTACTTCTCTGTAAATGTGCGGTTCAGCAGCCACGTAATGATGGGGAGGTTTTTCCTCTCATTGTACGTCGGCAGAATGACCGAGTACTTGTCCTTGGTGCTCTTGTCCGCGGCCATGATTCCTTCGAAGCTATAGACAGAAAATTGAGAAAAGAGAACGCGTGAATTGGCGATAAAGGAGTGTGCTGAAGTTGGGTTTTCGCGTCCGCAAGCTTGATAGCTGTCCTTCTGGAGGTTGGCGCGGGCGGGTTGGCTGAAAAGTGGCAGTCAGGGGGTTCGCTGGCAGCGATGACTAAGCACAACCGTTTGGCAGAATGTCGATTTCCAGCAGGCGGGAAGCTCGAGCGTCACGATGAACTTTTTGGCAGCTCACGAAATACTAATCTAGCATTTCGAGATGCTTAGGACAAGTCTAGGGAATGCATTTCCGCCCAATGGCGAAATACTGTCGAATGACTGGTCCCAGTTATTTTGCTTTGCTTCTCTTTACGGCTGACCATTTGCAGGGTTAGGGTTATCAATCTACGATGACATTGTCTTAGCAAGCTCTCTCTACCAACTTCGACCTGGACTACCAGTCTGGGTAAGGTACCTGCTAGCCACTAGCTGCATGCTCCTACGAACGTAGAATTAGCACTGGCGAGATGGATCCTCGCATTGAGCAAACATGCGTCTCAGGGTGTATTAGAGGTTGCAATTGAGGGTCGGCAGGCTTATCACAATGACAACCGAGATGCGGAGATATAGGAATATGAAACCTTGTGACGAGGAAGCGTCGCCAACATACGATTCGTTTCCAGGCACAACCGCAAGGATACTGTAAGCAGCATCCATGAATCCACCACCAACCCAGCCAGTCACAACGTCGAGTCTCCTCTCGCTCCCCTACTTTTGGAGTATTACAAGCCGAACAGACGTGCATTGCATCGGTACATCATCGGCGCCGCCCCACCTGACTGGCGGACGTGCTGGTGACTGGACAAATAACGGAGCTGAAGGGCTCAAAAGGTGGCGTCGCCTCCACGACCAAGGTTGCAGGTTCCCCGCAAGACATGCTCGTCCAAACCACCGTCCCGATCGCCGCTATTCACACAGTCCTGCTTGGTCATGGCCACGGTCTCCTTGCTGCTTTCGCTCCAGCGGCCGCTCAAGCGCAAGCACTGTGGAGTTGCATCATTGACGAATCTGCGTGCTTCTGGCCGCCGCTTCCATACCCACAGGCGGCGCCGCCGGCATGGCCTCCTTGCTCCTCCAGTGGCTTCATAGCAAAGTTCCTTGCCACGGTAAACTCGCGGGCGAGCGACTTCACCCATAATCCCGGAAGAATGTTACGAGGAATATCGAACCAACCTGTGGAACCGCGGTGAAGCTCGACCCGGGAACCTCTGTTTCTTTCTTCCCTTCGACCCTTTCTGCCTTCTCACCACCCTCACTCGCCGCTGCTGACATTTGCGACTCGAACTCACAAAGCAGCGCCGCCCATCATCTCGATCAGATCTCATCTGTGCGCTCCTATCCAGCGCCCTCCCATCTAATAGCAGTCTACTGCCGCTGCGCATAGCATCGAACTCGATTCTTACGTCATCAATTTCTTCCATCATGTCCGACGGCATCGCTCCCGCTATTGACAAAGGTACTAGTCTGTCGCTCTACATGGCTTGGCAGGAGCTGCACTGCGAACCGTCGTGTGCGCTCTCAATTCATCTCAATTGGTCTTTCTCGCCCCGAAATCGCTTGCACTTTCCATCCAAGAACCTTGTCCAGTCCATTGCAGTTTCTAGAATTTCCGTCGTGCTGACAACGTGAGCTATAGTTGGTGCGCCTGTGCCCACGGCTCCTGAAGCCCAGGCTGGAGCTCCAACGTTGGACACGGCCAAGCCAGAAGTCTCTGAGAACCCTTCAGCTCCTCCTGAAGCAAGCAAAGAGCCTGCTGAAGCAAACAAAGAGCCTGCTGAAGCAAACAAAGAGCCTGCTGAAGCAAACAAAGAACCTGCTGAAGCAGCCAAGGCGCCCGCTGAAGTAGCCAAGGAGCCTCCTGTCATCGCCCAATTCAAAGCGCCAGAAGAGGCAAAGCCGACAGAGGAGTCCAAGGTTAGTGAGACTGCAAACCTGGTTCATCATACTGGGCGACCCGTTGAGGTCCATTCCGTCCCCGAGACCCCCGTCAACTTTGCAACTCCGGTGAATGGATCGCCGCGGCCGGAATTGAACATCCCTCCAGAGCCACAAGAGCCCGAAAAGCCTCAGGAAGAACCTGTAGTAATAACCGGTGTTCAGGAGCCACTACCAACTCCGGCGGCGTCTGCGCCGAACAGCGACATTGGCCCTGACCCAATTGTTGACAAGCCCGCCACTCCAAATGGCGAAGCAAAGTCTGCCGAAATGGCAGGTGCTCTTCAAACTGGCAACGCAGATAACAAAGCTGAGCCACAAGATGTGGCCACTGGGGAGAAGCGCAAGCTGCAGGACCCCCCCACCAATGCTGTGACTGCGAATGAAGCAGCAACAGCCGAGAAGGAAGAATCCGATGAAAGCGAGCCGGCTGATAAGAAGGCCAAGATTGACGATGCTGAGGTGTCTACCAACGGTGGAGCTCCGACCCGGGGACGCCCTGGCCGTCCCAAGAAAGACAAGAAAGCTGTTCCGGCGGTGGGGAAGACGGCACGCAAGACACGGAGTCAGGGACCGGTGGAGGTTTAAACATGGTGTCCAAAAATGGCTATTTTAAGATGACAATCCTTCTACCTCTTTTCCTTTTTTTCTTTTCCTTTGTCGCAATTTGGGATTGACGTCTCCCACCTTGGCAAAAATGGACCAAGGCAATTGGGGACAAGGCGAATGGTTTGCTTGGCTGAGGGTGTGTCTTTGTATTTTTGGGTCACTGCTGTATATTTTCCAAATTAAAATTGTTGCCAATGGTATCAGTGTGATGACTATTCTGTGAATTGGAAATGCGCATAATGCGAGGTTGATTCTCGCGACGTCTCGTGGGATGACAGGTCTGTGGCTACATATCCCTTGAACGCTTGGATACAATCAAGCTCAGGTATATCAGCCATTCTCAATAGTTATGCTCTTTTGCATACCAAGCCTTTTGCGTATCTCACGGTTGAATGGGTGTTAAATCTGCCGAAAACGTGTGCGCATCCAAAATGTAATGCTACCCAACGCCGCAGACATCTCGCCATGATATACCGTCTCCTCATCTAAGGTCGGAGTGAACCTACATAGAACCGCCGCGGGTAGTGACGATGCAGTTTTCCTCTTTTCCTCCTTCGTGTAGCCTGTAGAGTGTTCCGGAAGGGATGCTTCCGCACGATATTCGTACATGTAAACGAACTTGAGCATCCGGCTTGAGTATTTCGTCGCTATATCTCTGCATGCGCTGATACTGCCAGTTCTTCTTAAATACCAGAGGGAGAGATAACTTGTTGATGCAATTGCTATGCCGGAAGATGCTGTACTCGATTCAGTTGCTGACGTCCAACCGCGTGTCTAGATGTGCAGCGCTCGATGCCTTTCCGTTGTTCTTGGGTGCTTTCTATGATTGAGCAATGATGCTATTCTCCAGAGAAATTAGGGGCGGCCTTGACCTGGTAGGACCATATCATCTGTGATACAATTGAGGTTCATTTTAAAGTGTTTCTAGTCCAATACTTACACGAAGCGGCATATGACCCATTTCCATATGATGTACTTGTCATGGAGGGTAGTGTGCGGTACGTTGGTCGCTTGATAGCTATCGAAAAGTACAGTTGTTTAAAAACGGATGCGAAGTATAGGAATGCATCTTCTATTCCTTCTTTCCAGGCTGGAATAAAGACAAGGAGGCAACAAGATGTATGCGCTTTCATACTATGTCTTTTCTGGAACGGGATGTAGCCTGAAGCTTCTATCTCCGCTGAGGCAGCCCAGAATAGCCCACCATGAGGTATCTATTAAAAGCCTCTGCTGGTATTCTGGACTAGGTTTTTTTTCTTTTCTTTTTATAGAATCGTCTTAGGAGCAACGACCATTGGATGGCTTCTACACCTAACAGGCATTCCCTCTAAATTTGCGCATTACTGCTTTGCTACCGAGCACTGAGACAGAGCCACTGGTTCATCTACCAGCACGTATACAGGCGCGAACGATACTGGCCAGCTTCATAATGACGCTGTATCCGCGGACTATTCCTTGCGCCCGCGCTTCCGTACGGCCCGGATAAACGGGCTCTTGCTATCGAACACACGTGGAGTGACCAGGTCGAGGCCTCCACCGGCTACCTACCAATCCGTAGCCCTGGCCTCAAGCGTGTTCCCTGTCCGCTGCACGCGGGATGGGGGGCTTCAGGGGGAATGGAGAGATGCAAGTATCGCATCACTGCTCTTTACAGTAACAAGATTCTGGCCAAGCTCGTATAAATTGCCTACCTGAGGGGAGCTAACCGCGCGGAGGCCTCTCTTATCGGGATACTAAGCCAATCAGTCATTTTCTCCTACTAGGAGAATTGCGAATAGTTGGCAATGCAATGCAGAAAAGTTATGTGTAATGTCGCGTGACGGGGGAGCTGAACAGTCTACCTGCAAAAAGGACACGGAGGTCGAGAAGCCGACCCAGGAATAGAAGACAGAGATTGTATGGAGCACTGATCTCTGCCTATATGGGTAGGTAGGTAGAGCCGTTATTACTAAGATTGCTGGGCTCTAGGAAAGGCAAAACGGCCAGCGCCAGGATGGTAAGCGCCAATTGAGTGCGCAGGCAAGGTATGCATAAATCCTGACAGCACTATCGTCTCCTTTGTCGCCATTTGGCTGCTCAAGCGAAATAGAATTTCTTTCAAAGAGCTCTCGTTCCTCATATTCCACAAGATAGAAAAGGGCTGAGGTCGACCGCTAACCCAAAAGCTTTTTCTGTAGGCCCGGGGTAGTCGAGCGATCGTCGCTGTCTGTGGCGAAGTGCAGATCGGCTACTGCCGTCTAGACCGTCCATGGGCAAACGCCTGGCCCTACCACGCGGTCCTAGGGAGGAAGAGATTGGGTCAGTACAAGAAAAGCATGCCCAGCAGAGCACAGAGATGCAGATTTCATCTCGGGGGAAGAGGGTGGAAGCCACCAGATGGTTGCTACCCGGCTCGATATGCGAGGGGGTTTACTGTATCGTCACGGCGATGACGATGGCGATGATGGTGGTGACACTGCCGATCCCAGATATCGCCCTTTTGTTGGTGGCGAAGAATAGGCTACTTGGAAGCACCTATCGTGTTATCCCGGCGAGGATCTCGCCAAGTCCCCCCCACCGCACTGACGATCCTATGAAAGCGCTGTTAATGGATACCGTCAGCAGGTTTTCAGACCCGGGCTTCTATCTGGAGTCAGAATCGAGCTGAGATAGGGCACAGACATGGCGGAGGGCAGAGGAAGAGCACACCCGCATATCAGCTTCATGCTTTACTGCTGCACGGTAACTCGTTCATGCAATGGAGTTAGTGCATGACACGAGGTCAAAAGAAAAAAAAAAAGGATGTATGTATGCCCACCGTGGTCCCGAGAGTCATGGTAGGGCGAAGCCGACTGGTTCGTCCGGCGTGGATGAGGCGAGAATAGCTTTGCGGGGCGTAACCACATGATGCCCTCAGCTTTCTTTCTTTTTCTTTTCTTATCAGATAATGCCAAGGAAAACCAAGGAACCAACACGACAGCGCTAACCCATCATGCAGCCAACCGCGGCCGCAACTTGTCAGCCCTTCCCACTGCCATGTCTTGCATATTTTTTTTTTTTTCTTTTCTTCATTTCTTTTTCGTCGACTTGCAACATGTGCCCTTTTGTCGGCGCGGGCTCGTATCCTCTTTTCTTTGTCCACCGTAGAGACCCACCTGACGGGGCCTCAGGCTTCGTTCTTTGGTTCCTGGGATCAAACCGCCACTACCGCTAAGCAACCACTAAGGCGCCCCCAGGGCCCCGTGCTAAAACGGCCAGACAGGCGCTAAGGCTGCACTGGCTTTAAGGGGTTGCAAAAATAGCAGCCCGCTGAGAATAGCGCCACAGGCCCTCCCGAGTACAAAGGGCCACCCCGAGAGTGACCACCGGGCGGCGCGCACGGCGTCCTCTACAGAAGGTCCTCCTTGTCTCACGGCCAAGTCCTCCAAGCCCACAGGGGGTAACGCTGACAGGGGTACCGGCCAATGGGAGGCCCTGGGTGAGGCGACCGTTTTGCTCGGCAATGTCCACTTCGGCCCAAGTGTAAAACGAGGAAGAAAAAAAGAAAAAAAAAAAAAAAAGAGAAAGAAGGCTTTTGCTTGAAACAAGGTCCCCAGTTATGTTTTGTAAAGCTTGATGCCTCTGGGTGGGTAGCGGGGACAGTGAGGGTATGCCACTTGCCATGTCGTGCCGCTCACCTACTGTCTTCATTCTTGCGTGTAGGTACTTCGTACATGTACGCTTCTAGGTGCTTCGATTACAGCTGTCCGTTTAGAACAAGCAAGTGCCCGGTAATGCTGCAGAGCCATACAGGGAAGTAGCAACAGACACACGTATCAAATTCGATGTCTACCTTAGTATTCTGTGCTGGTGACTTCTAGCATGTGCCCATTATCGACGCGTGCCTCATCTTTTGGTCCATGCATCATTCATCTCGACCAAAAGACAGGCAGACAGTACATACTGTAATGGCCCATCCATCCATGGCCCATCCCTGGACCCCCAGTCCCCGTTTCTCCCTGCCTCGCTTCTCCATCCGAGCTTGGACCCGATGCCATCGGTGATCCTCGACGCAGACTGGGCAGACCATCCCCAACCAGGCATCGAGCCCATCCTGGTCTGGTTCCCTCTTATCCCGCTCACCAGTCACTCGAAACCCCAACGGACCCCTGGTCTCGCCTTACTTCCTCTCGTCTTTTTTCCTTCTTTTCTTTCTTTTCACTTTTCTCTCCATTGCTACAGCTCTTCTGCAGTCATCTCCAGCAGAGAGTGCCCTTCGTTTTTGTGTGTGTGAATAGCGGCGCCTGTTATTTGGGTGTTTTCCTTGCATCGTTCGCTTTTCCTTTTTCTTCCCTTCCTCTCAAGCTGCTGTGCGACTGGGGCGGACAGGCATCATCGCAGACGACATCCCCCCTGACATCACGAACGCTGGCGACGCACCCACACCAAAACTTGCGCATTTTCGCACCTCTACATTTCCCTTACCGAACGCGTTTCTCTGCCGGCCTTCGAGCTCTTGACTGAGCCGCGATCGCCATTCTTTCGTAGCTCTTCGGCGACAAGCCCCTCGATTGGAATTTGGCCCTCCCCTGGCGCTTAGCTGCGCGGTAGCCGTCTAGATAGCATCGATTTGCGCCATACTCTACATCGGCCTCTGCCATCTGTTGTAGGAGGTGGAAATACTGATCCTTTTCGCCCTCTGTGGGTGCCCAACGCTAGCATCATGAAGCTCTGGAGTGCCGTGGCACGATCGCTCCGTTCGCGACAAAGCCAGAATGCTGGACAAGAGCTGCTAGATCTGCTAGAAAACCCATTCTCAGGCACGGTAAGTTAATGTCGCTTAGCAGGCGCTGCTATCCCACAAGCGAATGCTCCTTTTTCTTCTTCTTCTTCTTCTTCTTCTTCTTCTTCTTCCTCTTTCTCTCTGCCTTCTCTGACACATGTTCTAGCTTGCATCGGCATCCGTCTTCTCTGCCTTGGGTATCTCTCTTGGCATCACTGCCGTCGTCGCTCTTCTCTTCTCCTTCCTCAGACCCTACAACCAAGCAGTGTACGCTCCCAAGTTGAAACATGTCGACGAGAAGCACGCTCCTCCTCCCCTCGGCAAGAAGCCTTGGTCGTGGATTACGCCGGTGATGCGGACTCATGAGAATGCCCTGATTCACCAGATCGGCATGGACGCCACCATATTCCTGCGTGTTATGCGAATGTGTCGCAATCTGTTCATGGTCCTCGCCATCATTGGCATTGGCGTGCTCGTTCCCATTCACTCGACCATGTCTGTGAAGCCGACGGGCGCCGACGAAGATCCGAACAGTTGGGTTTTGGATATTACGCCTCTATACGTATGGGGTGATGTCCTCTGGGCTCAGGTCGTCGTCGCTTGGATTTTTGACATCATCATCTGCATTTTCCTCTGGTGGAACTACCGAAGAATCATGCAGCTTCGTCGCAAGTATTTTGAGAGCGAAGACTATCAGACCAGTCTGCACTCACGGACGCTCATGGTAGGTCATCTATGCGCGCAACGCAACATTCACCGTGTTTGCCTTCATTTTACGTGCGATTTGCTAACTCTTATTCAAAAAAATAGCTCTACGACATTCCCAAGCAGGCCCTTTCGGACGAAGGCATCGCGCGCATCATCGACGGTGTCGCTCCCAACTCGTCTTTCGCGCGAACCGCCATTGCGCGAAATGTCAAAGACCTTCCCGACCTCATCCAGGCCCATGACCGAGCCGTTCGAAAGCTGGAAAAGGTGCTGGCCAAATATCTCAAGAACCCCGACAACCTCCCGCCGCGGCCGACTTGCAAGCCTTCGAAAAAGGATCGCGCCTATCGCAGCTACCCAAAGGGCCAACGACTGGATGCCATCGAATACTACACGCAGCGCATCCGACAACTTGAAGTGGAGATCAAAGAGGTTCGAGCGAGCGTTGACAAGCGAAGTTCCATGCCCTATGGCTTTGCCAGTTACTCGGACGTCACCGAAGCCCATGAGATTGCCTACATCTGTCGCCGGAAGAAGCCCCATGGGACCACGATTACCCTGGCGCCAAAGCCCATCGACATCATCTGGCAGAACATGCCGCTCTCCAGCTCTACCCGGAGTCGTAGACGGTGGTTCAACAGCTTCTGGATCGTCGTCCTCACCATTTTCTGGATCGCTCCCAACGCCATGATTGCCATCTTCCTTGTCAACTTGTCAAATCTCGGCAAAGTCTGGCCTGCCTTCCAAAGATCGCTGTCGTCAGAGACCACATTCTGGGGTATTGTCCAGGGTATTGCGTCGCCGGCCATCACGTCGGGTGTTTACCTGGCGCTTCCCGTCATCTTCCGTCGACTGTCCGTGAGGGCGGGAGACAAGACCAAGACGGGACGCGAACGCCACGTCATGGCCAAGCTCTACTCTTTCTTCGTCTTCAACAACCTCATCGTCTTCTCCTTCTTCAGCGTCATCTGGACCTTTGTGGTTGCCGTCATCGCCGACTCGAACAAAGGCGATAACACGTGGGACGCGATTGTCAAGGAGAACATCGCCGGCATGATCTTTACCGCGTTTTGCAGGAACAGCCCCTTTTGGATCACATATCTCCTGCAGCGGCAGCTCGGTGCCGCCATCGATCTTGCTCAGATCTGGCCCTTGATCCAAGCCTTCTTCCTCAAGAGGTTTTCCAGCCCTACGCCGCGAGAGCTCATTGAAATGACAGCTCCGCCGGCCTTTGATTACGCCAGCTACTACTGCTACTTCTTGTACTACTCGACCGTGACGCTCTGCTTTGCGGGCATCCAGCCTCTCGTCCTGCTCGCGACTGCGCTCTACTTTATCATCGATTCCTTCTTGAAGAAGTACTTGATTCTGTACCGCTTCGTCACCAAGACGGAGTCTGGCGGCCTGTTCTGGCGCGTCATCTTCAACCGCTTCATCTTCGGCACCATCCTGTCCAACGGCGTCGTGATGCTGACGTGCTGGGTTCGCGGCGAAGGTACCCACATCCAATTCTATGCCGTGTGCCCGTTGCCTATCGTCATGATTGCCTTTAAGATTTACTGCGGCAGGACTTTTGACGACAGGATCCGATACTACAGGATCACTGGCGGAGGAATTGGGGGCACAAGCGGTGCGCAAAAGGAGAATCGTCTGCGAAACGAGAAGCTGGCCAGTCGCTTCGGCCACCCGGCTCTGTACAAGCCTCTCATCACGCCCATGGTTCACCAGAAGGCGCAGAACCTGCTTCCGTCCATCTACTCGGGGCGGCTGACCGACGGCAGAGAAGCCGGAACTGGCGATCTAATGAGCGTCAGCGGCTACTCAGACACATATGCTCTAAATTCTATGCAAGGTGGCAAGCCCGGCAAGGCTGCCGACGGAATCCCTGGGTTCGAGTACGTGTCAGAATCGCACATGGACTTTGAATACTACAAGAACCGAGCCGAGTTTGCCGAAGAGCACGGTGGCGGCGAGATGTACGGAAAAGAGTTGGACTACGCGCGGCCCGGCACGCCCGGCTCGATGGATTCCGGCTCTAGGCCGGGAACGCCCATGTCCAACCGCAACGCCACGCCGTTTGCCCCGGGCAATGTCCGGCTGCCGCCGCCGCAAGAGACGAGCTACCAGGCGTACAGACAGAGCCCCTACGCCGAAGACTCCATCGGCCGAACCCGCAGCCCGCTCTACTCTCAGGACAACGGCAGTTCATCTGGTCTGGTGCGCAACGCAGCAGGCCCGGCCATGGCGCCACCCGCCCCGTACCGCGAGGAACGCTCGGGGAGCCCTGCCATGGGCATGCCCAGCTCGGGCTTCCGAGAGGTGTCTCTAGAGCGGACTCGCAGCCCTGCGATCGGTTCGCCGGCCGCCACTCCCGGTCCGACAATGGGAGCGTTGGGCGGCGGGCCGAGAGGATACAGCGGGCTGCCCCAGCATGAGGAACAAGACGCGGACCCTATGCAGTACAACTATTTCCGGGGAGGATCTCGGCCGGCGCGGCAGCCCGGCCAGGGATGGTAGCATCTGCGTCCGTGAAATGGAATGGGGGAAGTAAAAAAAAAAAAAAAAAAAAAAAAAAGAGAGAGATGATGATGATGCTGGACAATGGAAAAAAGAGGCTGAATGTAAAAAAATCAATGGCTAACCCCCAGTCTTGATTTGACGGGGATGAACGAGGCAGCATGATTTTTGTATTTGACATGGGCCTGCACGGCGTTTATGGGTTTTAGACTGGGTGATGTACATCATCGACATAATATGTTAGTGTCTAAAGGGAGATTTGCTATACATAGATGGGACACGACCCTGTTGTTTGGATAAGGCCTGAATGGAATATATTACGAGACGATACTGTATAGATGTTGATCTAGGATGCCCGTTTTCATTTCCCTTTGTGTCTTGTGAATACAGATTGAGTGTTATGATACGTAACTCGTTGAACCCCACAGCCCATGTAAAAAGATGTTGATTCATGTAAGTCGTGTCCATGTATGCTGGTGTTATAGTCCAGCCGTTATAAACGTCCATCATTAAAATTTAAAATTATATTCGTCGTCAAAGCCGCTAGATGAATGAAGCGCCCGTCTCATGATACCTTGCGGCATATGCGCTCAGATCCTCGGCCAACTGATGGATGAGCTCGTCCTCGACGACGGTGTCCTGCCAGGACAGGCCGATGGTGAGCTTGGCGCCGGCGACGCTGGCGACGTTGACGCCGATGGGCGGACCAGTCACCATGGCGCCGTTTGTGAAGAGCGCGCGGACGGCCCTCGGCGCGTCTTCCCCGTCTTTGTCTTTGGCTTTATTCTCGGGATTCTTGAGGACGCCGACGTTGCTAATCTCCCAGGAGTCGGCGCGGGGCTTGCCGTCGCGGCCGCGCCAGAAGGAGAACCAGTCGCCGACGAACTTGAGCAGGGCGATGATGTCGTCGCGGGGCAAGGTGGCCATCTTGGCGGCCAGCTCGGCTTTGACGCGCCGGGCGTTTTGCCAGATGAGCTCGTTGACGTCGGTGACTGCGGCTGCGCGCAGGGTGGCGACGACCTCCGGCGGGAAGCTGTGGCTGCAGCCGGAGATGAGGCCCCGAAGGGAGGATGCGTGGGCGGGATCGGCGGACGGCGACGTAAACGGACGGAGGTTGATGGGCGTGGCGGCGGCAAAGGCCGGGGCCTCGTCGGCGGGCAGACGAGTGGCAAGGGAGGTCAGCACGAGGGAGTGCAGGAGCGCGGTGAGGGTGACGGAGCGGCTTCGACAGGCGGCGAGCAGGGTCGAGACGATGTCGGGCGAGAGGTCGACGGGCTTGACGCGGGTCCTGTAGGGGAGCGAGAAGTCGACGGGCTTGCCGTGCCAGATGGTCTGCTTGGCCGGCTTGAGCCACGAGGGCGCAAACTCCCTCCATAGGGTGCTCAGCGTGTAGGACACAGAGAGGGTGAAGTCGATGGCTTCCTCCTGCGGCTCGGGCAGCGACGCGGGAGGGTCCGGAAAGGAGAGGATGTAGGCCGGCGGCGGTTCCTCTTCCTGGCCGTGGCATTGGGCGAGGGCCGCGAGCAGCATCTCGTGGAACCGGACGCCACTTGTGCCATCCATGAGGGAGTGATGAAAGGCGAAGAAGACGTTTTCTTCCTGTCCGGACACATCATCGATTCTGGGCCTCAAGACGGAGATGCGCCAGGGGGGACGGACGTCGAGGTCGGGCCATAGCCGGTCGTGCTCCCGGCCCTGATGCTCGGCGACCCTGGCCTCGTACTCTGCCTCCGTCCGGCAGGGCACATCCTCGAGGGAGACGTGGTCCCGCAGGTCGATCTCCGGGATGTGGGTGAAGTGAGCGGCGTTGGTGTCCTGGCCGGCGATGCCGACGCGGAGCATGGGCTGCGCGGCGACGACGGCGGCCAGGGCCGCGTACAAGGAGGACGACGACGGGCTGGCGGAGTAGCGGCATGAGACGACGACGCCGCGGTAGATGCCGAGGTGGTGGCGGGAGGAGGAGTAGTGCTCGCTAGAGGGCGAAGGATGTAAGTGGTGTTGTTGAGATGAAGGGGGAGACTTACAGGTGGCCGAGTTTGCGGAGGAGGCGCGGGTTGGAGTGGGAGGCCATGTTGATGCTGATTACGGATGATGGAACACGACAGCCTTAGACGGACATACGAAACTAAAGAATTAATGATGAAACTGGAGATTTAAAGATATATAGACGGCTGTGATGATTTACATGCCGCAGTCAACACGCCCTTTTGTTGGCTAATCCTCGGAGACGATGCCTCGGAACAGAAGCAGCAGCTGATGAGACAGCCAAGACGAGGGTAAGCCTTTTGGAGCGAGAAGGTGTTGGGATGAATTGGACTTTTGAGGTGTGGAGGGACTATGTGTTATAATTCAATGTAATATAGAGTTGAATATTTTGGCTGGATCATGGACTGGCGAGCAGCTTGACAAGTAAGACGCAAGCGTGTAAGATTTCATCTCGATTTAGCATCCAAGGAACAATGCAGACGGGGTGCAATCGGTCAATGGAACAACTAGACGGTGCCCGGTGGCTTGCGATGGCTATCCGAGGGCGTAGGCACAAGCACAATACTAAAAAGGGGACGATTCAAGGCTTTGCAGCGCCGTCTCATTGGCCCGAGCAGGCCGTGGAGGTGCCATTCGGGATGTCCCAAGAGCCCGAGTCTGGCCATGTGGGTTTCATCCATGGAACAAGTTTAGGTTCATTGTCTGCCCTCGTAGTTTGAAGCAAGTTCGTGTTAACGCCTCGGCTCAGCGGTGATGGCGCAGTTTAGGTGCTTGAGTATGTACCTACATGCACTTCTTATAGCGCCTGGACAGCTGCTATAGGCGATGCGTTTAGTTGCTTGATCAACTAAGCACCAGACCACATAGAACACGTCGTACGTGCATGTGTAGCATTAACTTCTAGCACATCAGGATGGCACTTGATCCACATATTCATTATTGAACTCATATCGAATAAACAGACCTCTGCATCGACGTGCCCGTTCATGCGCTGCACACCGACTCGTGTGCCGGACCCTGCACGGAGTGCATGCCGTGAACGTGCCATCAATAGGTACAGGTCTGGTACCTTATAGTAGCCTCTCTCCATCGACATCAGAGCCATGCGCTCGTCAGCAGGTCACATGCACTATTTGATTTTGCGGAACTCTGCGACAATCTGAACAATCATCATCATCTTTATACTATTCTGCATCTAAAGTCAATTTGAACACAAGCTGAGACGCTGCTCTTCAGAGACACCGGCACTCACAGCACGCACGGGCCATTGATAGCGAATGTCGAAGAAAAAAAAAAAAAAGACCAAAACCCCTGTCGACCCGCTTAGTCCAGGCCAAAGCGCGCTTCACCTCCAAATACCACTACTACTAGTAACTTACCTACCATCCGACCATCTTCTTGTGCTCCCGTCTACCCTTCCAGAGCTTGGAAGCAGCTTCGTCCAGCTGCGGCGACCATAGAAACACGTCAAAATACCAACTTCCGACACTGCGGGGCCCCCCTTTGCCGCGAGTCGCATCATCAGTCCATACCTACAATTCAGACATCGCCAACCGGGCCCATGACGCGCCGCCACCTCGACTGAAGCCAGAATTCACCCCGAGCTAAGGAAACCACCATGCGCTTTTCCGTCTCGCCCCAACCGCATTCCACTTTGCCCATTCGTCTCTGTTAGGAGTCTCCCCCTCGCATTGAACCGCGCCATGCCTCCCGAAGGCCAGGCAATTGGCGCGCCGCAGCCAAATGGCCGCCCCACGACCTCCCTCCACGTCAACCACGAGGGCAGGAGACCGCTCTTCTCCAGCGCCGGACGGGCTGAAGACACGGAGAAAGGAGGCCTCTATCTGTATTCCGGCAGGACGCCTGGCTTTGGACGAGCGGCGTCTGACACCCGAATCAGCACCTCGAACAATAAGAACAATAACAACAACAATAACGCGGCGTCGATACGGCCAACCGCTTCTAGGCCAGCTTCCGAGAGCTTCATCACCAGCCGAGACCAGGGCAATGGCAATGGCAATGCCAGCGTCGTCTCTTCCGGCGGCACGCGCATCCCCCGCCTCAACAGCCTGTCGCTCGCACGCCGAAAACCCATATCCCTGCGCGAGGCCATGGAACTGGCCGAGGGCGAAGAGGAGGCCGCCAAGCTCATGCTGGAGGCCGGCTTGGACCATCCCGTCCCCGTCGACGGCTCGCCCAGCCCTGCGCCGCGACCCTGGAGGGCCAGGACGCCCGCAGACGAGTCCGAGATGCGCAGGATGCTGGGCGAGGATCATCTCGACACCAAGGCGCGCAGCAAGATCCCCTCGGTGCGCAACTCCAACCCCAACCCCGGCGCGACGTCTGCGGGAGCTGCTGCTAGGGAAACCACGAGGGATACTTCTCCCGCCAAGGCCTCGGCCATCAGTACAGGAGCTACCCGAGTCAACAGCATCGACAACCTCACCCGGAATCGATCCAACGATTTTGCCAGCCCGGCCATCCGCAACGCGCTCCGCCTAGGTCATTTTGGCTCCACCAAAGACACCCTCAGCGGCAGCGCTACTCTTCCCGAGCTGGTCCCGGGCATCGAAGACATGTCGCTGCGTTCTGCCGAGCGCGGCCAGAGAGCGTCCCCTTCTCCCGACAACAAGAGCTTCGCCTGGCAGGTCGACGAAGACTTTACCGCCGGCGACTTGCAGGTCTCCGACAGCCCCCGAGTTAAGGTCGGGGCTCGACCCTTTGCAAGCCGCCTGGGATACAACAACGACGGCGCAAAGGGAGGAGACTTTGACAGCCTGCCGCGCATCTCCACCCCGGGCTCCCGCAACACCAAGCTGGACGAGATCCGCTCGCTCGAGCTCCGGGCCAATGGGAGCCAGATACCGTTGGCCAGTCCCTCGTCGCGCTCAAGACCGCCCAACACAAAGCTCGACGACATACGCGCCAGGGAAGGGCAAGTGGAGCGACAGATACCCATCGCCAGCCGGCATCTCGACAGGCTAAGAAACACAAAGCTGGATGAGATCCGACAGCGGGAAGCCGACGGCATATCGAGGCGGGCATTTGCGCAGGCTCGCCTCCAGGAGATCAAGGAACAGAATTCCATGGCACGCCCTAGGTCGCCTGACGAGTTCAAACCTCGCCCGACTTTCGGATGGGCGCGACGGCAGGCAAAAGCAGAGTCCAAGACGGCGGATCCCGCCGACGAGGCAAAAGACGCGCCGCCGCCCCGAACGCGGACATCCTTGGGGGGTGGTATTGGTAGACCGATATCAGATACATCCGCGACCAACTCCAAAAAAGACGCGCCGCCTACAGATGGAGACGCGACGGACGGGTCGGAAAAATGGCCACGAGCCGATGATGTTCACGCAAACGACGAAACATCTGCCGCGCAGCCCAAGGCCTACGAAAGCCGGTTGGCAGATAGAGATAGAAACACCGAAAGAGACAGAGATAGAGAGCTACTGCGACGGCTGGCGAGGGCCGCCAGCTCGAGCCCGACGGCTGATGAACCCAAAGCCAAACAGCAGCTGCCCACTCCGCCGCCAGGTGATGACGAGGAAGAAAATGAGCAGCCCGCTAAAACGACGACGACCGACAGGCCCGCTTCTTTTGGCTTGTTTGCCTCAAGACGCGCCTCTTCTGGTGCCGGGAAAACGACCGACGGCAACACTAAGGATTCCGAAAAGTCGAAACCAACAGTGGCATTCACCGGCCTGCAACGCACGCGGTCGACCGACTCGACTAAGAGCAAGAGGTCCAGCATGCGGTCCGAGCCAGATCCCACAGACCGGATCGAGGCGGAGATGAAGCTCTTTGCCCCCTCGGATAACCACTCCGAACGGGGTTCCCTCCGCGGACCGTCTCCGCCTCCTGACTCTGATGCAGAAGAAGCCGATGTCAAGAGGGAAATCGCAGAAAGACGGGCTTCTGATGTGACGCCGAGACCTCCCAAGCCAGACCCCCTGACCATGCCGACGCCCAAAGTGACGGGTGCCTATGTCGAGACCCCGGTGACGGTGAAGACGGAGAAGTTGGTCTTGAAATACGAGGAAGACCCGAAGCCGCGAGTCGAGGTCAAGGCGGCGACAGTGATCAAGAGCACCGATGCAGAGCTGCCCGCACCGACACTGACCCTGCGAGAGAGAAAGCCGACCCTTACGTGGAGAAACAGGGACAACGACACCGCTTCAGATCCCGGCACCACCGACGAGAGCAGCAGCGCCGGGGCTTCGACGTCGGCGGCCGTGAGCAGGCCACGCGCAAAGTCGCTACCCCGACGCAGGCCCCCCGTGAAGAACTCGGCCAAGCCTCCGTCCGTAAAAGACGACCTGCTAGAGCTGCGCCGCGCCTACAACATTGACGACTCGACATTTAGTGACTTGGATGAGATCCTCGCCGGCGGAAAAGAACTAGCGAAAAAGCCCAAATCGGAGAGCAACGACGCTCCCTCCAAGAAGACGGTTGACCTTGACCTTGATCTCGATTCTGAGCCCGAGCCCGAGCCCGAGCCTGTCGCTACAGTCAAGAAGAAGAGCGAAAGCAAAGACGCCGTCGAGCGATCTGATACGGATGGCGAGATGGCCGCGTTTGAGAGGATGAACAAGACGCTGCAGACGGGTCTCTTGAGGATCCGTTCCGCGAAACAGGGCATCGAGCGCATCGAAGATCGCTTCTCCCGAGCACAGCCCTACTCGGCGCAGCAGCAGCAGGAAAAGAAGGCCACCACCACCAGCCGCGCAGATGCTCCTAGGAATCACGAGCATCACAACCATCAGAGCCCCCAGGCGGGATGCCCCTACTGCACGTCGTCGAGTAGCCCTCCCGTCACCTACCTCCACCTAGCTCTGCCGCGGCTATTCCACCGCAGGCCTACCTTTCGTCTCACGTGGCTCGGCTTGCTCGTCCTCGTCCTCTCGACGTGGTATGCCGTCGAGTCGGCCATGTGCGCCATGTACTGCCGGCCCACGACCTGTCCGGCGTCCAAGTCGCCGTGCGTCTGGTCCTTTGACGACCCAACCGACTTTGGCACCGCCCTGCCCATCAAGCTGGACCAGTGGATCACCGGCGGACAGGGCCGCCAGATGGCGTCCTTTGCGTTTGAGGAAGCCTACGACTGGATCGCCGACATGCAGGACCGAGCTCTCGGCCGCGATGCGACCGAGGTCAACATGGAGACGCTCTCGCCGGAGCAGAGGCGCCGCCATAGACGCCGTCTCCGCAAAAAGGGCCTCCTTGGAGGAGCCGCGAGGGAGCCGCCGCCGGAGGAAAAGGCCAAGTGGGATGCCTGGCACGAGACGCGGCTGGCGAAACAGCGAGCCAAGGAGGCGAGGCAGAGGGGCGGTGGCTACGTCGTGGAGGAGACGGCGGAGAGGAGGATCGTGCCAGAGGATGTGCCGGCCGTGGCCTTGGACTGGAGTTGAAATAACTGACATGAGAGGTGCATGAAAACGAAAAGAGAAGTAATGGCATGTTTTTTTGGAGCATGGGGTAATCTTTTGGACTTTTTTCTGCGTGATGATGCATGAATGGCATGGAGTAGGGGGGTATCATATAATAATAGTATCACGTATTAATGCCTGACGATGGTGTCTACTGATTTACGTTTTGACATGTTTAACAACCATCCTGTATAGATGTGGTATACTGATTTACGATATGTCGAGACTTGCAGTTCATGAGCATCAGTCTATATTGCATCCTATGTCGTAAAAACGCCAGACACCAATCCATCTACCTCAACCAGCAGTGGTATATAACCTTTAAAAAAACCACACACAAAATCACGCAGCAAACATTTTCATTCAATCAATCGTCGATGCCGCCCCATTCGTCGTCCTCCTCACCCTCCGCATCGTCCATCGCCTCATCCTCTCCGTCATCCCCTTTCTTCGCCCACGGCAGCCTCTCGTCCTCGTAGCTATCCTCGGCGCGCTTCCGCACCGATTTCACAGGACACCGCTTCAGCGCCTCGACCAGCGCGCCGATTTTCCCCACAAACGCCCTGGCAGCGTCGTTGCCTTTTTCGCCGAGGGCGCCTTCGCGCTCCAGCTCGTCCACCCACACGTCCAGCACGTGTAGGCGCAGGCCCAGCGCCACCTTGTGCTCGTCCTCAGCATCAAAGCACCACTGCGCAAACACGCGCAGGACCTGCTCCGTCAGGTCGCCCGCGAACCCCTGTTCCCTGACGAGCCGCACGTGCGCGGCAAACATGCGCCGCACCAGCAGCAAAAACTTGTCCAGCCGGAGGGCCTCGATGTGCGGCCACTGCGCGCCCAGGACGGCCCAGAAGCCCGCCAGCCAGGGCTCGACGCACGCCGGCTGCAGGCCGTCGACCAGGCCCGCCAGGTCCGCAGCCAGCGCCTGCTGCGGGCGCGGGCGGTCCGTCATCCAGAGGGCGTAGTACAGGCCTGTCCAGAGCTTGCGCGCGTCCAGCGGCGTCAGCGACCGGCGGGAGGAGAGGAAGGCTTGGAGGGAGGCGAGGGACTCGGTGCGTAGCTTGCGGTCTGGAAAATGTTAGTCCCCTTCTGACTTTTCTCCTTCTATCGTTTTCTTTGTCTTCACGAGAGAAAAGGGGGGGGGTTTGTTAGCAACGCACCGCTGGAGGCGAGGTTCCTGATAAAGGGCATCTGCTGCGCATCCTGCGCAGAGACGGCGGCGGCAGCAGCCATTGTAACAGATGAGATATATGTGCGGTGGCTATTCGATACGCTTGTGCTGATTCACTTGGGAAGTCGCTCAATTGGATGCCTTTCAACGAGTGTGTCTTGTCTGCATTATACGCAAGAATGTGCTGTCGAGTTGCAGATGAAATTTTGCCCCGCGAGCTGCAAAGGCTTTTGGAAAAAATCAAGGTGAGGCCCGGTGAGCCCGCCCCACTCTCAGGCTGACCGAGATGTCGGGCCGCCGGCAGGTGCGAACTTGGTCTCCGTACGTACCTACTCTTGTTACTCATGCACTTGCTTCGGGCAATTTATTTCTGCAGTCGTGTATAGATACAGGTAGCTTCGTGGCATATCGGGTACCCACTACTATTACAGATAGTAGGTAGCTTGTAGTTGGCATTCATTCACATACAGTACCGCTTGATTCAGCGGACAATGGGCAGCAGCCCCGCTGTACTTGCAGGTATCTCGTACCTCACCTTGCGGCACCCCACATCCGTCATACAGTCACGGTTACAAACACGAAGGCGCTCAAGAATCTTCCTTTGCTTTCTCTCATACAACCCCAAACAGCTGCCATCATTACCCGCGATACTACCTTTTTTTTTTTCCTCTTCAAGCTTCTTCTTGCTTTCTGTCTGTTCTTTATACCCTTCATTCAGAACACAGGTGATACACGACGATTTCATTCTCCAGCCCACTGAGTCACGACGTCAGCTTCGCTACCCAGCCAGCACACCTGCGAATCACCACCCAGCTACACCTCTATATAACAAAGACCAACCTCCCATAAAGCATCCTCTTTTGCGCATCTTTCGCGATAAATCCTCTAGTCAGTTCTTGACATCGTGTATCCGACCCCCAGAAAGAAGAAAAAGAAAGAAAGCACCATCCACAATGTCCACTAGACGCATCGCAAAAGTAAGCAGCAAAGCTCCTCGCCCAGCCACCATCCATCACAGCTAACAAAAGACCTTTTCCAGGAATTCTCCGAAGTCTCGCAATCTCCTCCCGAAGGCTTCGTCATCTCCCTGCCGCCCTCCGCCTCCGTCCACACCTGGCACATCACCCTCCAGCCGCCGCCCTCGTCGCCCTTCTACCCCGGCCGCTTCGGCATCCTGCTGACCCTGCCGACCGACTACCCGTTCAAGCCGCCCGTCATCAAGTTCGTCACCCGCATCTACCACCCCAACGTCACAAACGACTCGCTCGGCAACGTCTGCCTCGGCATCCTCAAGCCCGAGAACTGGAAGCCCAGCACCAAGATCGTCTCCGTCCTCGAGGCCGTCCGCAACCTGCTCATCGAGCCCCAGCCCGACGACCCGCTCGAGGAGAGGATCGCCGAAGAGTACCGCAACGATAGGGCCACGTGGGAGCAAAAGGCCAAGGCCCTCGTCAACAAATACGCCCTCGAGGACCCCGTCTTCCCCGCCTCATGAAGAGGAGGAGGAGGAGGAGCTAAGGAGGAAAACGTGGTGAGGTCGTGGGCGACAGCGAGTCCACGAAACACAGATGAAGCGATGGACACAGTTTGCGAGCGATCGTAGGAGCGAATCGCCCTCAAATACATGATGTGGAGCGAACTTTGGGAGCATGGTATTGTTGATGCTTAGCTTTGGGAACGTCATTACGAACATGCGCGACAGACGTATAGAGGGACAGAGCAGTAAGGGTAAAGCCAAGAGCATGGTAGGGAATATTTCAAAGTGTTAATATGAAATAAAATACTGGATAAATTACAAGTTCAAATCTACATCATGTGCCGCTTCCTCGCCTTATGTTCTTTTATCCTCCGTAGCAGACAAGGAAAGTCATCTTCTGCAGAGAAACAAAGAGATGTGGTGTGCAGTCGACAGGTTGGATCGAGCTATCTTCATCTCCACCTCAAACACCCCAAGCCAGGCAAACACCAGTACAGGATACGGCACATGTTGATTATTTTCATCGGCATCACTCACTTCACGCGTATACAATGCACACTCAGAGCCTTCATTCCACGGAAATTCATCAGTGGCCGTGCACACACGGTACACGCCAGTGGTTGCCAATTACTCCTCCCCCAAAATTTTTGTGCCCTATTCTATCCAAAACAAGACTTTGTACACGCCCGTCCTTCTATGCTGCGCACCACAGATTTTTCAGATAAAAAAAAGAAAAAAAGAGACAAGGAGAAAAAAAAAATAGTGTATCTTTCTTTCGCTTTCGTGTCTGGCCAAACCCACTTTTATGTTTTCTGTAACACGCATCCGTCTCCAGTTCCTCTAACAAGGGACCTGCCACAGGTTGCAGCCGTAACCGTCGTCATGGTATTTGAAACAAAGGGTGGCTATAAATGTAGCGCACCGGTATGAGAAGAAACAAAAGGGGGGGAAATGAGAATAAGATGGATGAAAGAGAACAAGAAGCGGAATAAAGAGTCCAAAAGGGGAACAAAGGAGAAAAGGTCGTATGACCGGAGAGAGTTGGGAGAGGAAAAAAAAAAGATGGTAAATGAGGTGAAAGAGGAAACATTGAAAAGAGGAGGGAACAAAAAAGATCAAAGAAGGAAACGAGGTGAATGATAATGCTATGCCTCATGCAGATGCACCGTGGCCATTCTCCGGGCCACGACCAACCTCTTTCCTCAAACGCCTGCCGTGCTATGAAGGGGGAAAAAATAAGAAGAAAGCAAATTAGTATGGTGATTAAAAAGAGCAAAGAAGAAGAAGGAATAAATGGTATCAATGCAACTCTAGTTCCGCGGTGGAAGCGTATTCTGTAAAGCCCCGTGGTTTTCCGTTCCCTCAGCGTCTGCTGGCGGCGGGAGTGGTCGCCGCTTTGCTGCGCGATCGCAGGAGAAGGTCTTGCTGGGCCTTTTCGCGCCTCTCCTGCCGACGTTCCTCAATTACTTCCTGGCTGAGGTGGTTGAAGCCGTTACGCCTCTTGAAACACGTCTCCAAGACCTTGTTCGCGTCAAGCATCTTCCTGGGTAGGGATTGGACCACGCCAAACATCTCCATGGGGTCTGCAATCGCCTTGATCTCGTTCTCTCCGAGCTTGAAGATGGCAAGGGCAACTCTGAAGAGAGTCTTGGACCCTTCGTAGAAGAAGACATCCCACACACGCAGCGTCGTCTCGATGGGCAGCGTTCCGATGTAGCAGCTCATGAACCACGCCGTCATGCAGAGCGTGATGGGGGGCAGTCGCTCAGACGACAATGCCGGAGCATCTTTCTTCTTCAATCGAGGCGTCAGCGGAGATTTTCGCACGGATTTGCTGGTCATTGGCCTGGCTGTCGGCTCGGCGTCCAACTCGGCCCCGATCTTGTCCCACACGGCGGGCATTGTGTCTCGCAGCTCTGTCATTAAGACACCAAGATCCACTTTGGAGCCCTCGAGGCTCATCTCGTGAGTGCCTGGGAGATAGATGTGAGTAATCACGTTGAGGAGCCAGAAAGCCTGTTCCTCCGTGTCCACAAAAAGCAGCAGAAGGCCGGCAATGAAGTTGAGGCTCTGGCAATAGCCGATACGAGGGTTGTAGACCGCGAACGCAAGCAGAACGCGACGAAGCGATGCAATAAGCGGCGGCTCTCCCTCCAATCCAACAGGGCCAGGGCCACTGCCATCCAAAGCCGCTCCTCTCACCGTGGATTGGCTCGCTCTCTCACTGCTAGTCGTGGTGTCGAGCATGTCGGCAGTAGCCGGCGAGGGCTTGAATTGGATGTTGTCGGGAAAGGTGCGGTGGAGATCTCGCTCAATCGCCTCGATATCGACGGTCTTGGCCCGCCTCAGGAGCAGCTTGTCGTAGAGACCTCCATGCTTGGCTAGAATGGCCGGTCCGCCTGCATAGTAGAACCATGCAGCACCTCGCCAATCCGGCGGGATGCCCTTGCGCACGAACCGCTTCGTCTTGGCATTGGGGGCCGGAAAGCGGTTGGGGCGATCGGTCATCAGCGCGTTGTCCTTGAGGTAGGCAGTCCACTTCTTCCGCCGACGAGCCAGATACTGGGAATAAACCTTATCCCAGGCATCATACTGCTGTCTGGTGATGAATTGGTTCTCCTTCTTGAATCCATAGCGATCGCGAGAGCCCGGCTTCTCGGGCTCGGGAACGGGAATACGCGTCGCTGAGGGGGAGGGGGATACCGAGCGAGACTCGGGCAGAGGAGGGGAGATGTAGGAAGGGCTTGGGCTGGGCGTGGCCGTGGCTCTCATGTCGGCTCGCGGGCCGTCCGACTCTACCGAGGGTGCGGATTCGACGGTCCTGGACGAATCACGCTTCTCGGCAAAATCCACGTCGTGCTCAGGGTCATGGTCGAGATCGTGATCGTGGGTCAGGGCAGGGACCGTCGACGTGAAAGCAGCACTGGAGAAGAGCATCTTGGATTGCCTAATCTCCATGTCGAGGGCGGCGTGCGCAGCGGGCACCGGAGGCACCGGGTCGGCGTCGAAGTCGGCGTGGTGAATGCGCTCAGGTCCGGGTTCGGACCTGGCGGTGGTAGGGCGTTGCATAACGCTAATCATGTTGGCTGGTGTAGGGTCGGATTCGGCAGCTTCTTCCTCTACTTCGTCATGAGTGTGTAAAGTTGAGTGGTCGTAGTTGTAGTCGTAGTCGTAGTCGCGCCCGTGCTCGGTCTCGTGCTGGTGTTGGTGCGGGTGCGGGTGCGGATGCTGGTGTTGGTACTCAGGCTCTTGCGTGTAATCCGGAGCACCGTAATCGGCGTTGTATTGATCGTACGTGTGGTTCTGGGAGTCGGGGTATTGGTCTTGGATGTTGTTGTCGTTGTCGTCGTCGTCGTCACAGAAGCCTCTCTCATACATGCCCATAACATCCTCCAAGCTAGGCTCGTCGTCGTCGGCGTCAGCCTCAGCATCAGCACCGGCGTCGGCGTCGGGGTTGGCGTATCCGTAGAGGGACGCAACCGAGCTGTCCTTGGTCAGGACGCTGCTTCGCTCGGTGAGGGCAGTGCCAGGCGCCGACGATGAGGTAAGCTGAGATCTGAAGCTCGATCGTAGCTCGTCTTCGCTCATCCACGGAGCCGGCCCACTGGGCGTGGGAACGCTCGTCGGACTGTCAATGCGGTTGTGGCCCAGCGGGGGGCGATTGCCGGCAGCTGGCGGTGGTTGTGCGCTTGCGGTTCTGGAGCGGCTGGCTCTCGATTCGAGATATTCGGGAGGGGGGAAAGATGGAGAGACGGCATACGAAAGTGAAGATTTTGAGGAGACGGAAGGACGTCGGGGGCGCTGCCAGGAGGGCGAGGAAGGTGAAACGTTGGTCATCTCCGGCATGAGATCCGAGGGAGGGAGGTAAGCCAGCCGGAGGTTACCTGTACCTGGGTCGACAGGGGGCGACCTAATACTGGTACTTTGCTTCCGGGGTCTAGAAAAGTTCTCGACGGCAGGGGTCTCAGGCGCACGCATTTCAGGGCGCACAGACTTTGCAATCAGGGCAGAGTCCAGCTGGAGAGGTTCTGGCGTCCTTCTAGCACCGATCGAGATGTCCCGCACCGGGAACGTCGCTGCACGCTGAGCCGTGGGCGGGTGCTCGTGCGGCGACTGGTCAAACTGCCCGTATCGCTCGTACCAGCTGTTCTGCGATGGCGTCCGGGGAGGGGGAGACATTGGGCTGTGCAGCAGCATGTGGGAGCCATTTGAGAGCGAGTCCCAGCGAGGGGAGAGGGGAGCGGGAGAGAGCTGAGGCGGTCGTTCTCGGCCCTCGTTTGTGGTGGAGGAGGACGGGGGCAGCGAGGTGAGAGGGGGAGGAGGGGATTTGATGCGTGATGCGTAGAGCGAGACCTGCCGGTTGGTGACGCTCTGCTGGCGGCTGTGACCGCCCCCAGCCGGAGAGACGGTCATGGAGGAGGCGACGGTCTCCAGAGCGTCTGGAGGCTGAAACGCGGCAGCCAGGGCTCGATGAGGCCGAGGTGTAAAGCACGTGAGGCGTAGCTCTCTTCTATGATATGGACGAGGCCGTACCGATCTCGAGCCGCTGCCTCGTTAGTGACATTCGAAGGCTGGATTCGTGAATACTGGGGGTGAAGAGGGCGCTGCCCAATGCCATTGCCGCCTGTGCACAAAAGCGTGATTTCCTCGCGGAGTGCGAATCGAAGGGGGAAAAAAAAAAGTAGGTGATTTGTTTGGGAAGGATCGTGTGATTTTGGCGGGCGGATTCAGGCTCCCAGAGCAGCACCAGAGACTAAGTCGGGATATATTTGGACCTGGCCGAGGCTGGGGAGGTTTCGTCGCAACTGCCGAGGCGGCTCTGGAGAAGTGAAAACTTGATCGGTCAAAGGAGTGAATCGGAACCTATCACGAGACATTCGCCACAAAAAAATAAAACAGGTTCGATCAACGAGGCAGTCGTGCGGTACAGGAACGAGGCTTCCCAAGAGAAGAAAAAAAGAGCGGTAGCGTGCAACAGCAGCTAGCTACAAGAGCGCGCAGGAGGCGGAAACCCCGGGTATCTCACGCAGCAGCAGACCGGCTCAAGCCTTTGAGATGCCTCGGAGGGTGAGAGCTGCAATCAGTCAAGTGCGAGGCCGAGAACTTGGCTGGCGGTGATGTTGCCGCCGCGGTCTATCGTCGTCTTTGTCGTTGTGGGTGCAGGGGTGACAAAAGTCGCCGTCATCGAAACTCCACGACCCCCGGTAAGAGGCAGGAAAAATTAGGATTAGGGAGCCCGCTGTCAAGTGTCAGCAGCACGCGACGGCTCCGATGGCAGCGCCGACACCCAGAGAGCAGCGTCAGCAACGCCTCAGACCGCAACGGGCAGTTCGTTTTTCTCTTGGTGTTTCGTTCGAAAGGTAAGAGAGGGAAGGAAAGGGATCGCGGCGAGAAACAAACGACTGGCTTTTGAGGGGTGCGCAGGGCAGAATGCGGGCAGCAAGCAGCCGCCAATATCGCGGTCGTCACTCATTCGCCCGAGGGCCTACCAGCGCCTAAAGGGCATGCCACACCACCAGCCCGAGGCGGTGGTGGCCTGCTTCCCCAGTGCGTGTAATAGTCGAGCACATGTACACCACCTACAGTACCTAGCTAGTAGGTACCAGACCTTACCTAGCACAGGTGCATGCATGCGGTGGGCGGCTTGCTCCCTACAGAACATTGAAGCTCAGCGACTCCGTCAGGTGGGTGCAGGTACCAGACATTGCGCAGCTCCCTAGGGGAGGGAGAGCCGGGGGGAGCCAGGGCTGGCATGCACATGCAATAGCGCTAGACCAGGCGCCAACGCGCGGGACGCATTTCTTAGACGAGATGGAACCTGGGCCTCTTTTTTTCCCCCTGGGAGAGGAGACGGCCCCTGTCCGCTGGGCACGCCGAGCTATCACTGATTTTACATAGCTGATGGGTACCGGTGTGCCTCTGATGCGCTGCTAGTACAGAGTACATGTACATTTTCAGCAACTGCCAAGGCCTTACCAGTACATTAGCAATTTGCACCAAGATGGCAGCATTGATGGAAAATGGACCTAGAACCTCAGCCGCCCATTTGATGCCTGTGCGACGGGCTGCCTAGCTGAGCAGCATCCCCTGCACAAGAGAGAAAATTAGCTGCGTTCCCGCTGAAGGCCTGCATGGAAGCCGCTGCCCCGGGGCGCTGGTAATAAGCTCTAGCGCAGCTAACCCCCTCCTATCCGGCCATCCGACACCGCAACCCTCGCCGTCCTGAGGGGCGCTGATCCCTGAGCTGCGCTGGCTGCCATTAGCAATCCAAACATACCTATCCAACCAGGCACATAACCATTAACGCTGGCATAGTTTGCTGCAGGTACCTGCTAGACGCTCCGCAGCGTAGCCACATTATTCTCGAATGACAGAAAGAAGGACTCCACGGATACGAGGGGCGGAGCCTGGGAATATTGCGCAGCAAGGTACGGAGTACAGATGGCTTTTTTGAGGGGCGGCACGTACATAGTACCTCGAGGGCGGCTCTGATACAACAGTCTCTCTAGAGGTAGGTTGGCTAACAAGGACGTGCCTTCTTTTTTTTTTTCAATGCCAATAGCAGACCGTCTTCGTTTTAACTCGGCACCTGCTGACGCAAAGCAGTCATGTTTCGAAACAACTCTCCGTTGCTTCTTGTGACAGGTCTAATCTTCAGAGTTCATGTGTCAACCCAGCAAATGCTATGATTGGCACGCTCTCCACATCAGCTGCCGCATCTTCTTCTCCTCGCATACGCCGTTCACTCTCCATACAGCCTTTATCCTCGGACGAAAAAACTTTGTGCGTGCTGACTTTGCTCTACTTCTCACCAGGTGTGTGAGCAGGTAGTCCAATGGTGGACGATTCCACGCTGATCCTGTGCTCGCACCCGCTCCCAATGCACATCTAATTCTTGTACTAGTCTGCGACGGCGTGTTGGAAAGGGAGGTATATAGGCTGCTTGAAGCCAACACAGACACAGTGCAGCCCTATGGGTGCTTGCTGCTGATGGCTGCATGCATCGTGTGCCTAAAGCCGCAGCGCGTGTAAGGATTTGTCTTCCAGTTCAGACGCGTCTCCAGCTGACCAGCAGCAAATTATCACTTCATCGTGAATGAGAAAATCTTTACGGCACGGCTATCCCATCATTATGATGTCGTTGATGGCACAGCGAACCGGTCATCGGCTTATTGTCGACTCCTGGTTCGTCTCATTTACGCGGGCTACAGTGGTCGTACGTGAGGGCAGCCCCCTTGTCCGAGCGTCATTTGCCAGAAAAGAAGAGCCCCCGAATCCCGCGCGCTATGATCTCTCGCCCCATGTGCCCTGGAAATACCAGTCAGGACGACTCCTTCACAAAGAGCTTACAGCACCTGCTTAAAGCACCTGCGATCGCCTACACATATGCAAGGCACGGACGCCCTGCTTAGTGCTCGCGTTGGATGATGCAGTGCCGAATATGCCTTGTGGGTGCCGTCATCTGTGCCCTGTCTATGGTAGGTCAGCTATCTCCTACCTAAAGAGAAAACTAAAAACAAAAAAAAAAAAATATGCATTCCAAGGACAAGCAAGTCAGCTTCCAGTCTAGATTCGGAAGACCGCTGGGCATGGTCATCCGTTGGGGAGTAAACCGGTACGGTCAGGCCATGGTCTGTGAAAATGCATTCCTGTTTTCTCAGCGCCGTTCCCTCTTGTGCTCCGCCTGCATAATAGCCGAAGCTGAGCCAAGCATAGCACTAATATCATTTGATCCAAGGCACGAAGAAATCATGACTTGGCCCCTCGCCGCTTCTTCCAGGCTGTCTCGGCCCAGCCGTCGACTGCCCCGTTCAGCACGCGGCGAATTGCCGAGAGCAGAACCCTTCGTACGTTAGTCCTCCATGATATTTCGCGACAGCCAGGTAACAGGCGGGGGCTCATCGTTCTTATTCGGCTCTTGTTTTGTTTTATTCCCTTTTTTTAAACCACCGACATCCGCCCAGCGTCATCTAATTTCCCATGCCTTGTGGACGGGCTTCCGGGAGGGGAATTTTTCGCTTTGCTATTTTGCCCCATATAAAGACTAGGTGTCCGCTTGCCATAAGATATTACATGTAGGCTGACAAGGCACCGAAATCCTTCCAGCACCCTATCACGCCCCTCGGGACGTCCATACCACAGACCTCATGCTAAATAGCACCAACGTTTCCTTACCTCACGCTCTCATTCAGTCTTCCGCCGCTTCAACCACACACTGACTCATGAGGCCGCCAACGGCAATCTCTCTCTCCCTCGCATCATTAGGGGCTCCTCGACAAGTGTGGACAGTCAGCCACGGCGGCTCCTTTTGTCGTCTTGGCGAGGCCTGATCGGCACTGGTCAGCTCAGGTCTCAGTACTGAGTACACGCACAACGAGGAGCGCTCCACGAAATTGTGGGTATCCAGTACCTTGCTTAAAAGGCATTGTGCGGATTATGCGCCGACATGCTGCTGCTGTTGCTTCTTTGTTCCCGCCACTTTGCTTTTTTTCCACAAAAACATGGAAAAGCAGTGAGTGCACCTTCATGCACGGTTGATCCAATGCCTCAGTGCCATGTTTGTTGTCCTCCGTAACCCTTGCAGCTTCCTTCTCCCCGCCTCCTTCGCAGACTGTTCTTCAATCTCACATCCCCGCGCGTCTTCATCTCGTTCCAACCACTCCGTACTTACTTTCCCTCCATCAGACGCGCCAGGCCAATTCGCACAGTTATCTTGATGCATTCAATCTCGCGAAGAAAGGGAAAATAATTTGTCGATTATAATAAGCCGTTCCTGTCCTCACCATAGGTATTCCGAAGCAGGATTCGATGCATCTCTTGTGGAGGGATATATACAGCAAGGCCGTCCCACAGCTGGCACCTTCTGCCTATACCGTCAGCCTCTTCTACCCTTGGAACTGCGACCTGATGCCCAGTCTCAACAACTGCTGTTCTCCCTTGCAGACACATGCAGTTTTTGTTTTCCAATCACTAACGCCTTTATCCCTTCAACCCCGCCTCCTCGCCCCTTTCGATCGCGGTCCCGAACGCCAGCGCGTACAAGCACTATATCGGACCATGTTCGAACCTATAGCGACTAACCTTACTTCAAAGCCGCAGGTAAGTCTGCCTGCGCTCGTAAGGTCCTCCTTGGCCTCTCATGTCGCCAGAGGACGGGCCGCAGCCGGCCGGCCCTACTAGGCATGTATGTTGCACTCGTTTAGGATATTAGGGTCGTAGGGATTCCTCCTTGGTACCCAATGTTTTGGCGTCAGGCGATGGATAACAAAAGAGTGACATCGCATTGCGATTCTACGCTCTTCCAGATATGACAGTAGGCGACATGAAAAATACCATCCGATGCTAGAAAGGGGCTACATGAGACGATGCCAGAATGCAGATGTCAAGAGAGGTACCCGATAGACAAAAATTTAAGCTCCGCTACCTTGGATAAGGTAAGCAGCTCGATGGTTCGTCGTGACTTCCTTTTAGCTCCTGAAAGCTTTCCTGCCGAGAGGTGACTGGCCTCAATCCCGTGACCAGCATCATCCATTGTATCTCCTATGGGTAGCGCGAGCCATATCTCCTTTGACTCTTGACTTGGCAGAAGACTCTGGAATACTAGCGGACAAGCCCGATCATATCAGTGCTGGGAAGAAGCTACACGCGAAGGCGGCCACTCTTGCTTGCACAAACAAAAAGAGGCATCAGCACATTTTCAACTTTGCGTACCGCAGCAAAAGCATCAACAGTATGGAGCAAAAAACTCTAAGAGCATGGTTGGGACGGAGACGACTAGGCCCAGCCGCTGCTTTCTCAGTCTCAGCCCACATGCACAGATATTCTAGGAGCTTTGACAAGTCACTGACGAGTTTCTCGCTATAAAAGCCAGTCTCAGACCTGCGTCTCCCACTGTGGAGAGCGTACATAATGGGCAGACAAGTATCCACGGCGCTTTGGCTTTCTCAGCCACATGTTGGCTTGCCTCAATTTTCGGCAGCGTTAAGGCCTCTTCCAAAAGGGTTCGTTAATTCGACGCTCATAATGGCTGATTGCCGCCTCACGTGGAAGCACAATCTATGGCTTCGCTCCTCTCACGTCTGATGCCGCCTCATAACACGCTCAGCTTTGCAGACGGGAACGAACAACACACCGAACCCCAAGAGCTGTTCGAAACTTGATTTTTAAACCTCCGTGGCAGATCCTTCAGAGAAGCAAAAATCTTCAGGAATATTCAGACCTTGGTGGCTGGAGACGCTTTGGACCAGTGATGCCAAGGAAATATATTCTTTTCCCTAAATACGTTCCGCGGACACTAAATGTTATAGCGGTGGATGTGTCAATAGCCGCCCCTGATCTTGACGCGACCATTGCCATGGCTTGAATTAGGACCCTTAGGCAGCCTGTTCAGAAGCGCTATAAGAGGCCTTTGCGCAACGCCGCTTGTTTACCCAAGATGTTAGCTCGGCCCCCAGACGATTTAATTGAGGTACTGTCGCTACGGCACGTCGGTTGAGAATCAGCATAGCAGCAATCGCCAATACGTTATGATGAGCACCGAAGTCAAGGTCTATGATGCAAATCTCTCTAGTCGGGATGATTCGCTCCCGTTACCAAAATCTTTTCCATATTGGAAGAAAGCCGCGATACAATGCCCCTCTTGATTGTGCAAAACCTTCGAAACAGGATCAATTCAGGTTCCTATCACCGATATACGCATAAACGCAGAGAAGAACATATTCAAAACAACCAAAGCTATCGACTAGTCACTTTGAAATGGCGAAAAAGACAATGGCAATTACCCCAGAATGTGAAGACGTGATCCAAGTGGATCTTTTTGATAGTGCCGCTGACGGCCGAATAGCAGAGAATGTGGTGTCTAGAAGGGGAAATCAGCCAGGACAACGTGCATTGGTGCGGCCCGACGATAGGCGATCCATTGCTGCTTCGCATCAGGGGTGAACCAAAACCCCCCACATGATATTCTGCTGGGCAGGATGAGAGGCTGCTCGCTCCATCACGCGGCTTGTTTCCTCTTTCCCTTTCAGACCTCTCTTGTCTCTAACCCTCCCAGCCACCTGAATAAGATTGGATGGTATTAGGGCCACCATCACGCCTGTACCACACTGAAAAATAAAGCTGAGGCTCAGCGCCGCACTGCACTAGGGGTGGAGGAAAACGAGCAGCTGAGGGGAAAGCTGATCTGATCTGGATCTACGGAATACGGGGGCGAGCAAGCCGCAGAGGAGTCAGGGCGCAACGAACGAAAGGACTAGTCACGTGGCATGATACAATCATGATCGATGACGCTGACCACGAAGCAAGTCGCTGGTACGTAATTACTGTTGGGGCACTTGCGAAGCCGGAGCCGCATGTCCCTGGACGAAAGAACGCGCGACGGACAGCGTGCTTGGGATTTCCGGGTCTGCGGAGTACAAAGTACAGAGAGTAGAGACTCAAGGTACCGGGGGGCGCCCATCAGCAACGGATGCCTTGGGGGGGCTCCCCAAGAAGTCGAACTGCACAGCTCGGACGGCTGTCTGCACATCCAGCCCATTTCTGGACTAGAGGCACATGAGATCCGCCCCGGGCGCGTCTCTAGTCGATGAGCCAAGTCTTAGCTTGCGCGGAGCTCACCCTGGACGGCCAGAACCGAGCATTGGTTGGACTCGGAAGCTTCTCGTTGCTCTAGCCGCACTATGCGCACGCCTGGACGCACGGGCCCAGCCACGCCTTCTGCTCCAAGTGGCCGGCAGGATTTGTTTGCTCCGACGCAGAGAGCTGCTGCTGCTGGTGATGGGGCAGGGCTGGGCGAAAACTCGCTGTTTCCCCTCCTCGGTCTGCTGGGCTGCCCTCGCGCTTCTTGACCTCTCTCTCTCTCGGCTCTCTTTCTCCACCCTAATCGGACTGCATGTCACCCGAATCCCTCGCTGCCGGTGACGACGCCAGAGCAACAGGCTGGCCTACTGCGTGAGTTTGGGCGGCGCAAGCCCACTCGAGGTACCTCGCCTCCGTTATCCAGGTACTTTGGAGCCTCGCAGCAGCACGCCTTTTACACTGTTGCAGCTCCCCTACCTAGTCCGGGCCAAACAGCCCAGCCAGCCCAGTTGCAGTAAGACTGTAGTAGCTCTGCCCCGTGCCTCCCCCTCCCTCTGGCTGTCGCGCGCGCGCTCGCTCGCTCTCTCTCTCTCTCTGTCTCTCGCAGTCTGGTCCCCTACCTGTTTCTTTTTTTTTCCTCTTCCCTTCCTCTCTCTGTGATCCTGCTCGCATATAAAAGGGCTTCCATTCCCCCCATAACAATACCGAGCATCCCTTTGTGAAGTCTTTGGCATCTCCAATTGCAATCCATAACCCGCCCTCTTCTCCCATCTATCCGTCTTATACGTTTTCCCACACCATGTCCACCCGGAAGCGCAATCGCGACGAGGAGGAAGAGGAAGAGCTCGTCTCCCTCCCCGAAGAGGATGATGGAGAAGAGGAAGAAGAGTAAGTAGTCATTGCATCTCCTTTCAGCTCTTGACGACGTTTTTGTCGATGTGGATGATGCGCCCGGTGTCAATTGGATGCTGCTGCCGGCGGTATTTGGCACAGCCCACCCAGTGTTTAGCACCATTTATGAGAGCTACCTTTGCCTTATCTTTCCTACGTCTTTCTGCGCTCCGCCTACCATTTGTCGCATGGTCATCGTTTCATCGACGATGAGCAAGTTTGCAAGATGACACCCTGCTAACTTTTCTGGCAGATACGTCTCTACCGGAGACGAGGAAGAAAACGACGATGACGAGGAAGTAGACGAGGAAGAGGAGGAAGAAGAAGGCGATGAGGAGGAAGCAGACGAAGAAGAGGAAGCCGGCGAGCCTGCGAAGGCCTCAGTGAATGGTAAGTCGTTATCGCCCAAGCTCCCCCGCTCGCAGAAGCCCGAGCAACCTTTACACGCAAAGCAGTAGCTGCTCGTGCACCTATACTGCGGCCTTGGCCATGGGAGTTGAAAAATCTTGCTAACTGGCACACCACAGGCGGTCAACCACCTAGCAAGAAGCTCAAGACCACTGATGAAGACGAGAAGGCCGCCGAAGGTGAGGAGGAAGAAGAAGAAGAGGAAGAGGAGGAGGAGGCTGAAGCGGAGGCGGCTGAGGCTGCTGAAGACGAGGCCGACGAAGAAACCGCCGATACCTCTGCTCCAGCCAAGGCCGTCAAGGTACCAGAGACGTCTCAACCAGCAGACACGCCAGAGCCCAAAGCGGTCACTGCTGGAGGCGATGAGTAGAAGATTTTTCCTTCTCTCCTCTTTTGTCGCGGCATCATTCTTCGGAACTACCCTTCGAGTAGTCAGAATGGAGCACCTTTGTGTACGACGGTTGGCAACGTGAGGGTATATGGATGGGGCATTGGCCATGAATGATTGTGCGATCTAACAGTACCTCACATTTTGGTTATTTAAAAAAAAAAGTAGCGCCCGCCGACATAGGCTAATTTGGGTATGTCTCGCATGCCTTGCTTGTGTGTGCACTCTTATCTCTCGCCATGAATGCGTTGCGACCTGGGATGTATCTGATGTGATGGGAAAAATGGCCTTGCTTCGTGCACGGCTCCGGATGCCCAGCTTCTCCCCGCCATTTCGGCCCGTGCCGTACGTTCGATGCAACCGAGGCGAGCGAGAGTCGGTTTTTGGATCGGTCTCGGCCCATGGGTATGCGTCCTGGTAGATTTGTCTTCTTTTTTTTTTTTTTGTTGAAGTGTGTCAATACATTTTCCATGTTGCAAAAGTATACCAGAGCCACAGTGTTTCATTTTGGGCGGCTCGATTGACTGCGTAGATGAAAGCAAAACAAGTTGACGCTTTTTATATGGCTCCTCGGAATTACACGGCTTCGCTCCAAAGGAAGTTGAATTTTTTCTGCTTACCAAGGTTTTGAGTGAGCCTCAAAGGGCGTAGAGTCCATTCCTTCTCTTTATAGATAAATATAGCATCTTATCCCGCTTCCCTACCTAGATCATTCTATCCTAGGCTCTAGTGACAACAGCATTTACACAATTTCCAATTCACCACCAAACCCATGTCTCGCGCCCTCGCCGCCGTCAAGTCGCTGGACCACCTGGTGCTGACCTGCGCATCGATCCCCGCGACCGTCTCGTGGTACAGCAAGTACCTAGGCATGCGGGAGGAGGTCTTCACGCCGCCGGCGGCGAGCACGAGCCCCGGGACGCGGCGCGTGGCGCTGCGCTTCGGCGCGCAAAAGATCAACCTGCACCAGCGGGGGCGGGAGTTTGAGCCCAAGGCGGCGACGGCGCTGCCGGGCACGGCGGACCTGTGCTTTTTGGTGGAGGACGGAGTTGACTTGCAGGAGGTGAGGGCTGGCTTTGAGAGGGATGGCGTCGAGGTGTTGGAGGGCGGGAGGGTCGTGGCCCGGACGGGGGCGAGGGGGGAGATTCGGAGTGTGTATGTGAGGGATCCGGATGGGAATTTGATTGAGTGAGTTTCGTTGACTTGATTTGATTTCATGTGACTGACGTTGGTGAGGGTTAGGCTTTCGCAGTATGTGGATAGGTGAAGGAGGTGGAGGTGATATATAGTCGATGCCAGCATTGAGATTCCATGAGGTGAATTGAAGATGTCAAGACTGCATGGAACCAAGAGCCCATATGCCAGAACGTATAAAATATGGTGAAATAGATCAAAATATATACACGAAATCATCATTTGGCTCAGCGCTATATGCCATAAGAAGAATATTCTAGTCAAAGCAGAAACCACATTCTATCGTGCCATGGCTTTGTTATATCGTTGAAACAAACTATCACCCCCTATAGCTTCGTCTTGCCGTCATCCTTCTACAGCTTCGTCTTCGGAGGCTTGCTCTCCTCTTCCTCCTGCTCCTCTCGCAAAATCTCGGCAATCTGCTGCCGCAGCTCCTCCGCCAGGTGCTCCGCCTCCTCCTCGTCCAGCTCCTCGCGCTGGCCGCGGCCAAACATGGTGAAGCTGTCGCGGAAGCGGCCGCTGGCGCGAATCTCCGGCCGCGGGATCAGGTGGTAGTGCATGTGCGGGACGACCTGCGCCGCGGCCGCGCCGTTGTTCTGCACCACGTTCCAGTCGGCGATGCCCGTCGTGCGCACCAGCGCCGCGGACAGCAGCCGGATGCAGCCGCCCAGGTCGCGCGCCTCGGGCTGCGTCACGTCCGTCAGCTTGGGCCGGTGCGCGCGCGTGCACAGCAGCAGGTGGCCGTGGCTCAGCGGCAAGATGTCCAGAAACGCGATGAGCGACGGCGTCGACAGCACCACAAACGACGGCGGCGCCGTCAGGTTCGACGGCACCGGCTGCGGAGGCTCGTACGGGTTGAAGGGCGGGTGGGCGGCCGCGATGGCGCAAAACGGACAGTCTTCCTCGCGGATCGACGGAGGCGGGAGAGACGGATCGAAGGAGGTGTGCATCTTTTTTTTTTTCTTTGCTCCTTTGTCTCGTTTGAAGGGTCCTCTTCACTCGACTGAGATGGGAGCTCCAGGATCGCGAGCCAGTGGTAGTTATATCGCGACGTCCGTACCCAGCCGGCTCTCTCTCTTGCTTCTGCTTGGCTTGATAGAACAGCTCACGCAGAATCGTATGACATGGTTATCAAGCCGGGGGTAACGTAAGTCGAAGAAGATGAAGCTGCAAGAAATGATCCACCGACACAGAGCATAGACGTAATTGAACGGGCTATAAATCGTCAAGAAAAAAACCAGACCCGTAAAGCCTCGGCCTGCAGCTAGAAGCGTTCGTTCGTTGCCCGCTCTCTGATGCATGCCAATAGGTCGGTATCGCGTGTTACTTGTACTCCATGCGCACTGAAGTAGTTCAATCACAGCCGAACTGACCTGTCCGTGGCAGATGAGAAAGGGAATATGGGGGGGAAATGCAAGGTGAGTCGATTGCCGAGGTCTACGATTGCCACGGAATTGGGTTATGATTGGCGTAGGACTAAAGCTGCTTTGCTTTCGAATTTGACTAAGGCTTGGTTCGATATGCCTGCCTAACCTGGACAGATGGTTCTGGAACACAATGCACAGCATCCAAACTACCATGAAATCGACTAGTCAATCAATGAAATCTAAAGTATTACATTGTTAGTGAGAATATGATAAAATCATAATTATAGTTCATTATAATAGGCTTCTACTCATAAGTTGAACAAGGTCACCCACAGCTCCCTGTCATCCAAGCTCATAACGCCTATTAATCATCCCCCACCGCCTAGTTCTGCCGGACAAAATTCTTCTCCACCGCCACTATTTTCTCTCCCCTTCCACTCACTCAACCATCCACCCTCGCGCCCATCATCATCGTTCCTCCAACATCCACGCCCTCACCACCTTCCAACGAACAAGAACAAGAAATCACCCACCATGCCCCGCGAAGAGTACCAAGTCCCTACCGCTGGCGGCGCCTCCGCCGGATCCATGACGCGCGGCGCAACCGGCGGCGACAGACACGACAGCCGCTCCGTCATGACCTACATCTGCGGCGACTGCGGCGGCAACGTCACGCTCAGCAAGGACGCGCTGGTTGCGTGTCCGCACTGCGCGGGCAGAGTGCTCTATAAGGAGCGCACGAAGCGGTGAGTGTTTTTCTTTTGTTCGGCTACGTTGATCGAGTGGCTTTGGGAAGAGGTGCTGACAGTGGAATGATGGCAGAATGGTGCAGTTTGAGGCTCGATAGGGTGTGCAGACGGAAAGGATTTTCGCTTGCGTAATTCTAACGAACAAACGGGGAAAAAAAAAGAAAAAAAGAAGATACAAGCCTATAGATTGTCCTTATTCGAGGAGTTTCAGGAGACACGGGAGTTCTTTTTAATGCAAGGAAGCTAGATGGGATATTTTGATATTACAGTTTATGCAGTGCGCATCAAGATGCTACCTATGCTGCGCATCTCAACCCATTAAATGAAACATGACCAAATCCTTTTAGCATCCACAATTTTTCGTCCAGATTTCCCAAAGAAAAAACGCCTCAACTACCTGTATCATCCCTAAAAGCCATCCCGCGGAGTTGTGTGTCATCGCCGGGTGTGCAGATACTTGGCGAAACTCGCGTCTCCCAAGATCCCCTCGTCATTGCCCTCCATGGCTGCTGCGTATCTAGCCTGTAGGCCCTCCTTGGTCGTTTCGTCGTCCTCATCATCGTCACCAGAGTCATTGTCGCTGGGTACGTCCACATCGTCATCGTCGGCGGCTCTGAAGGGCCCCTTTTCGTTGACGCCGTCTGCGGCTACAGAAACGGACATACCCTGCATCATCTTGTTCAACTCCTGTTCGCGAGCCTTCTTCTTCTGTTCTTCCCTTTCCACCCTTCGTCGCTCCAGCTCAGGCAGATAGTCTTCCAGGTACTCCTTCCTCTTCTCCTCGACCGCATCGAAGAAGTCGTCAATTCCGGTTCCCATTCGTGAGCTCACCGCAACCATGCTGAGGTTGGAGTAAAACTCCTCAAGTACCAAACTCATCGAGTTGAGCAAGCTGCCCATGTAACCACTTCCACCACTCCCAAAGCCCTCTTGACCTCCAAACATGTCGGAATTCTCGTCACGACGCAGAGCCTCCTGGAATGCCTCAAAATCCGTCATCCATTCCTTCGCAAACGATGCATCCTTGACATCTGTCTTATTGAAGACCAAAATCATGGGCAACTTCGTCTTGTACAGGATGGAGCAGGCGTAGAGCATGTTGGACATGAATGTTGACGTTGAAGCTGTCCGTGGTGTGTCGATGATATAAGCGATGATGGTGGGAAAGGATGATGCGAGAGATTCAAGTAGGATAGTACCCGAAGCAGACCAGACAAAGGCTTCGATTTGCCCGGGTGTATCTACCAGGATGCGGTCGATGGGCTTGCGATCGGGCTTTTCGGGGTCGGGTCGGGAGCGCTTCTCCAGCAGGTTTACAATCTGGTCGACTTTTGTCGCGAACAGGTTGAGCGACGTAAGAATGCCTCCGTTGGGGCCAAGGTTGTACTGCTTCATGACTTCCTCATAGTTGACCGAGTCTCGGATATCAATGTTGCTTTCGAACGGGACGTTGAGAACGGCGGGATCGAGGTTGATGACATATGGAGGCGTATTCTTTGCGTGAAGATGGGCATTAATCCGCTGCATGAAGGTTGTCTTGCCAGAGCCTGTATGGGGGCAGGAAAGCCTGTTAGATAAATGTGAAAGACTGGGGAGGTTCGTATCAGGTTCGGGGGAGCTTGCCTGCCATGCCGACGCAGACAACCACGGGAGGTGGTGAAGGCGACGACGACGAAGACGACGACGACGCCGTCGCGGCCGGGGCGTCGCCGGTGGAAGCTGAAGCCATTTTGGAAGCCGTTTGAGCTGACTGATCCGCTATAGATGCGTTCTGAGGAAACCAGCGGGCGATGCTTGGGAGTATGGAGGTGTTCAGGAAACAGCAGGAGCTGGCGGGTCAAAATTTTGGGATGCGGGTTCAGCGATAAAAAGTTGCCCCGCCTGCTCTCTCTCCAGGTGCTGCAATAGCAGAGCACCTTTACGGCTCTGGGCGGAATAAGGTGGAAATCAGTGCGCCCCGCGGTGACGTCCTTTTGCTTCAAGCATGTGTTTATTATGTAAGCAATACGATGTAAATTTAGTAGGTGATGCTCCGTTCAGCCATAATTTCTACTGCACTTCTGCTACGACTCCTCAAGGTATCACCACAAATTGTCTATACCGTACAACCTGGGATCCACAGAGTGCCTTCTTTCTATAGTGTGCTTGATATTTGAAGAATAAAAGATATACTCATGGCCTGCATGCCACCACCGTCTCCTGGTCGCTAGCCTTCAAGATGATGCCCCTTTAAACACACACTCTCGAATTGATAGACTAGCAAAGCGATAGCTCCAGCCAGCCCCCCTTTGCGAATCGACTTCCCCTCCTTATTAACCATCAGTGCCGCTGCTGCGGAATGTTGCACACAGAGCTGCGTAGTGGTGCGTCAAATCAAGCACGTTCTGCGGCAGGCTTGTGGCTTGAATGATGCTCCTCACTTTGACGGCACCCTCGTCCTCGATGAGAGTCCGAATGGTGTGCAGCAACTCTGGACTGAACTCGCTGTACCATCTGTACTGCCACGTTACGAGCCTAATGACCGCGGCAACCGTTTCTCTGGTACTCTTCGTTCGTTCAAACACTCGCAATACGCCAGCCAAAGCCTTTGGACTGAAGCGTAGGGAGAGACAGGCCCGGTATGCTTCGGCCGCTTCATCGAAATGCTGCAGCCGCTCCGCGAGCGAGCCAAGAATCTCCCACTCTTCCGCCGACTTCTTGTATTGAATCTGCTGCGCGCGGTACTGAGCCATCTGCGTGCGCCAGATTGTGTAGACACGTAAATCCTCGTATAGAACCATGAATAAACTGTCAAGCCAACGCTCACACAGCCGCTTGGTGTTCAATTTGGAAAGGTGGTCGTCGGAGTGAGTGCCCTGGATGGTCGTTCGCGTCAACGTCAATACTTGATCGGCGAGGAGGGCTGCTCTTGTACTTACATTTTCAGTATTGTTCTCAGGCTTCACCTCATCCGGGTCAACTGTGCTCGAGGGCTTTTCAACCCCTCCACTCTCTCCGTTGGGCGCCAGCGTCGATGCGGGTGTCTCCGATGGCTTCTCACTCTCGTCTTCTGAGTCCTCGTCCCCATTGGTGGCAGGATCTGGTGTGCCCCGAAGGCCGTCCAGGCTGGGGCTCCGCTTTGCTTGAGAAGCCTGCGTAGCTTCCTGCTTCTCCGTGCGGTACTCATCCTCCATGACGAAGACGTTGCTACGGATCTTGAGGAGCTGATCCCAGCCAATCCTGGCCGTCATTTCCGTCAAAATGCTGTAAGCTTGCTTAAAGGTGCCCCGATAGGACGCCGCCCGCAGGCTTAACAGACTGGGATCAACTTGCTCTGAATACCGTGACTCCGGCTCGCTGTCGATTTCGTCAAGGCGGGTTTCGGGCATGGTAGGAAGGTGAACGTCTCTGGGTTCGGGCATCATGGGTGTGTCCTTGTCTTGGTAGGTGAACATGGGGCAGGAGTTGAGAATCGTGAGAGCGTTTTCCCAGTCCTCCATCGCGACATACACTTGGGCTAGCCTGGCCCAAGTGCTGAACTCGCTCGGCGCGGCGATGGTGCTGCGATCTGCACAGCCGAGGGCCATCTTCAATCTCTCTTCCTTCACCTCCGGCGATTCGGCCTTTTGGGCCTTCCTGAGCAAGAAATCCGCCTGCGTATCGAGCATGACGTAGTCCATGGGCGTTTGCTGGAGCGATTGATACAAGACCTTCACCCCTGATACTTCTTCATTGCCCATGAATAGCACTTTTGCGAGAAGCGATGCGACTTCCACGCTTTGGGTGCGGAGTTTCTCGAAGAGGTTGATCCCGGATGTGTAACGGCCTGTTGTCTCGAGATACTTGAGCAGTCCGGTAGTCAGATGATTGGATACGTTTGTAGGAACCTGAACGATGGAATCAGACCCTAGTTGCCATCCTATATAGAGTTAGTCGACATCATCTTGGAAGATCTTCAAGAAGCCTTCATACCCCGGAAGAAGAGCTGCTCGGCCGCATTAAGGAAACGGTGCTCGGTCTCCGTGTTCGTGACGGGATTGAATCTTCTGACACCCACAATCTTGCGGATGTTATCCCCGCTGCCGTCGTCGGCGTAAGAGTACGCCCTCAGAACGCTACAGAGATATGTCTCCAACCACAGGTCATCTGATGCCTTTCGCTTTTCGCCTCGCTCGTCAACGCAGTAGCTCTCGACGGTTCCGGGTATAGAGACATGCACCCGCATGTCCAGTCTTGAGAAAGCATTATAACAACTTCGCCGCTGTTAGTATCCTGTGAACGCTAGGTTGTGCGACAGCATAGCTAGTTGTTGACACCTACCAATAGACGCCCTCGACGATCCTTGTGGTCGTGTTTGGGTCGTGGTCCTTATAAGTCAATGTATTAATGTAGGCCGCAAGGCTCGCAGATGATGACGCATCCACGCCGGTAACGTGATGGTAGATTCCCGTCTAGAATTTTTTTTTATCTTTAGCTGTTTTGTCTCGTGCTCCGCGTCGATCGAGGTCGCTAACCTGTTTCCCTGGATTGCGCACGGCCTGCTTCACCAGATGGACAAGATCGGGCGGACCAAGCTCTCGCAAGGTCGCAAGCGATTCTGTCCTGGCATCAATCGACTCGTGGAGGGCTTCCTCTGTTAATCTGGCTCAAGATTAGGCGCCCTTGTCCTTGGCGTATTTACATGGGAGAGGCGGGTTAGCTGGAGGAGGGCTCACTCAGGCACCGCTGGCGCAACCATGGCGGCAACAGGGCTCTCGCAGTCGCGAGGTCAATGCTTCGGAGCCGATGTTGAGAGATTGAGATTTCAGTCAACCATGAATATGATGGCAACGGATTATGCGGCCATTAGAGACGCAAGTCGCGGCGCAAACTGTGGGATTGGAGGAGCTTGCTTGCATCGAGCTTCGAGCAAGGATGCCTGGGCTGGGGCCACACTGACCACGTATGAACCAGCCTCGCCCTGCGCCATGCACGTGGCGCCACATTTCCTGGTGGACAGTGCTATCAACAAGTTTGAGGTTCTTGCTGCTGTGCTTGGGGCCCTTCTTAGTAAGCGCCAGGGTGCTGTGCTATTTCCAACGTACCTGCTGTAGCCATTGATCCGTGACATGTCTGGTGGTTTTACAGTGGCTTGGCTTGCTAGGACAAGCAAGTTATGGTGCTCGTACGGAGCACAGTAGTACTCTACCAGCCCTGGGGCATTCACTACATGTACAGCACGGGTTAGCATTCGACTAGTACCTCAACTACCTCAGGTACCTTAGTAGCCACGGGGTGTGTACTGTACTCCGTATTAGCAGCACGCACATCGCTGTAATCTTATCTCTACGGCAATCAACGCGACACGCGATGCAAGCTTCGTGCGATTGTCATTAACGGCCAAATGAAGCTTTAGCAAACACCAACTCATTGGCATACAACGTCGCGGATGCTGGCTCCATCCGTGTTCGCACATCATCGGATCATGGTTTGTTCATCTGTTTCTCTCTCTATCTCTCTCTCTCTGGGCATGCACTGACTACAATACGCTGCAGCCCGCCTTTCAGGCTATCAACCTCGAGCCGGAGGAGAACGTCGACGAGCAGATTGACACGACCAAGGAGCTTCATGTGAGTTATTCAGATCATGCAGACGTTTAATTTACGGGATTCTGACATTGCCGATAGGTTGACGAAGCCCTGAAGCGCTTTCAGAATGCATTGAAGCTCCATGCGCAGGGGCTGCGGTCCCGCGAAGCTGCCAGCGCGGCCTACGATGAACTTTTCGAGTCAGAGATATTCAAATATCGAGAGGCCAAGACAGATTACGAGCGAGCAGAACAACAAGCCGATGGTTCGGTAGAAACTTCGGCACCCGAATCCTTTGCAGAGGGGTTAGATGTAACCGCAGGCGGCGCCGATGGCGTGGCTGCTAACCTTGCGCTCGCGCTCTATCTCTCCTACAAGAATTATGGGCAGTTTTACCTGGACAAGTTGCATGATGAGCGCAATTCGAATCCTGACTGGAACAATAAGCTGCAGGTGTACTACCACGGCGACCAGGGGAAGAAAGTGCTCGACAACTGGACCGCTGCTCTGGATCAGGATCCTTCAGACCCGGAGCTTTGGAGGAAAGCTGCGAGATTTGCTGGTGCGATGAATAGCGGGAGGATCAAGCGATATTGTCTCGAGGCTGCGATAGAGATGGATGATGATCCCGCGATTGTGGAGGTCGAGCCCCCATCCCTCGCAGAGAGCCTAGCTGGAGAGCAACTGAAAATCTACTTGCAACTTCTTGGTGATGACATGGCACTATCCCATCCTGCTATGGGGCCTTGGATAAAGAAACGACTGCCAGCGCTTTTGAAACGGCATCTCGACCCCATCCCATTTTTGCCAGATCCGACCTCAACTCTTTCCCTCCCGCCACAGTTACAAGATAGTGGCAAGCTGTTACTTACTGACACCGCTGATGATGATACCGTGTCTGTGTCGAGCGATGCACATGCCTCGAGCGGGCACATTGAGTCGTGGTCTGATCTCGGGTTCGAGCTTATGAAATGTGCTGAGAATACGAAACAAGCCTTGGAGGTCTGCCGACTGATCTTACAAACGGCAAAGCAAGATACAGATATGGATGAAGTACGCGACGAGTCCGTCAGAGAGCCCGCCAACAGCACCTCTCCCGAGGCCGGAAAGGCTGTGGATGCAGACCAAAGTAAAGCTGCTGCATCTGCATCACCGCCACAGGATTCCAAGGAGAGCCAGGCATCAGATCTTGTGGATGATACCGCGAAAGATCAAAAGGAGCAAAACCCTCCGCTCTCAGCCAGAAAGCGATCACAGTCAGCCGCAGGGCTACCCGATGGCGCCGATGAAGAAAACGTGACTGAAAAGAGAAGCAAACGAGTCCGCAGGAGAGCGGAGACTAGTCACAATGAAGAGCCTGCCGATCCAAGCACCCTTATCGCAAATCAGCTACGACCTTATCAAGAAGCTGATCAGCACCTGTTTACTATGACAAAGAATATGCTGAAAGTTCTTGGTGTTGAGGATAAAGACACCTTTGAATATCTGGATGAGATTCTGAACCTCTGTGTGGCAGAAGATCGATCGTCCAAATTTGCTCGGGTCTGCGCCAAGGACTTGCGTACCATTATCACTAGCTTCAAAGAGGATCTCGCAATGGTGTTTCTCAATAAGAAAGAGCAAGCGACTTTGGGCCTGTCCTCATTTTTGGAGCATGCCAAGACTGGATCGCAAGACCAGGCTGCGACTGTTCCTTTCAACGAAGAGAAAGGGCTGAGAGATTTTGCTCAGAAGATAGAGAAAAGGCAAGAACAGATGACAGGCCACGATATTGCTTTTGAATGGCTGAGGACGATTAGTTTGAGCTACGCATCGTTCAAATGGTCGGACGTCATGAAAACTGCGGTTGTCCAAATGCTCAACACTGTAGACTCATCCTTGTACAGGCGCGTTTCGGAGGCATTGGATAACAGTCCCTCTCCTGAGACCCTCGCCAGCTTGGAGTCCCTGATTCCGATGGTCTTCGAGCTTTATATTGACATATATGAACGAATCACCAATCCGAGCAGCGTTGTCGACTACGCAACCCGAATGGAGACCAAGTATCGACTTCAGCGATGGTTGGATTTAGCCTCGGCCTATGTAGGCTTGCTGAATCGGCCGGCTACTGATCCTCTATGTGTAAGGTTCTTATGGGCGTCCGTTATGGTGTCGTCACTTTCGGACAATCCAGTTCGAGAACATATCCTTCTTCTGTGGACATCCCTCCGTGACTTTCTAGCGGAGGAAAAGGTTGAACCATTGACTCTCCCCAACAATGTGGTCATGCCATTAATCTCACCCGCAGCTGCGGACCGAGAGATATCAAAGCTCACTACAATGGACTTCTTCCTCAGCCTTTTTCAAGAAGGAATGGAAAGCCCAGTACACGTCATTGAAACTTTGGAGCCTGTTCTTAACCCTACGTCAGTCTGTATATCTACAAATAACCCAGATGACGCAACGGACTCAGAAGCTTCTTCTCCAACCAGCCTGGAGCAACAGAAAGATAAGACGCGCATATCGGACTGCGCGACTCAAGGAATGAGCGACTTGTGGAAGTTCCTGCGGAGCAGCAGCACAGAATTGAGGCTATTTCTCTGGTCACGACTCGGTGAGGCCTACGAAGCAATCAACTACTCAACCAAGCGGTTCTCATGCCTTCTCAGGAGCATTGAGCTTGTCGTGGCGGACCTAGAGAGCGAGAAATATGCGAAGCTTCCTGATGAATCTCGCCTGCCCCTTTATATGAGGACCTTGAAGTCTCTCGATGAACTACTGATCCAGGCGCTGACACTGGCCCTGAACGATAACTCTGCATTTGACATCATCGACGATGACCACCTTAAATCGAGCAGTAGTGCGCTTGCAAAAGTCAACAGTATACTCCACGTTGCATTTCTGTGTGAAGATGAGATAAAAATAGGGGTCAAGACGGCGCCGTCCACAAATTCTACTTTCCAGTCTCTCATCACAAAGTTGAGGGAGATGCAAGTGCGTACCTGGTGTCTGCAATTCACCATGTTCAGAGCGGGGCTGCCTCTCCAAGAAGGGATTGCCCCCGAGAAGGATTTGGCAGACTTTCTCGCCGCGATCCATCAGGTCATTGGCCTCCGAAAGTGCTGCAAGGCGTCGAATAAGATCTTTCTCAAAGTTATGCGGATGGAGTTGCTTAAAAACAAGAATATTGAAAACTGGGAGGACTACCTTGGGCAAGTGGTTTACGATCTATACGGTCTTAAGCTGGGGGTTGGGGTATGGGAAGTTCAAGATCACGGCTGCCCGCATGAGAAACTGGAGAAGCGCCAGACGATGCAGCTTGTGGAGAAGGTGATGGTCCTAGCAAATCGTCTGCCGATGAAGGATCTTTTGAAGTCGGATCTGAAAACTGCAATCGACCACATGCAGCAGACAATCGGCCAGCCCAAGTCTACACCCCAGATGATCCACAACTTGCGCAATTTCACCGAGCACCTCAAGAAGCCCATACATCCTCTTCGACTTTATCAAGCGTTGGTCGGAGAGGTATCGGTGGACGCGGTGACAACAAATACACAGGAAGCCGCCTTGGCGAAGCATGGCTGGTTTTTCCTGCTCGGAATGATTGCGCTGACAAAGTTTAAGGCTGTCGACTTAAACAGACGGCAGACACCGGGTGCGACAGACGATCTCCGTATCGGAGCGACGTTTCTAAGGCTACAATTACAATTTACCGCCGACAGTTGGGAATCCTGGTTTCGGTTGGCCGAATGCTTCGATTACGAGCTGGATGAGGCCGTATTATGGACAGCCGATAAGATGAACAAGGACCGAGCGGAGCTGGTCAAATTTCAACGAAACGCCATCCACTGTTATACTCTCGCCCTCTCGCACTCCCGGTATCAAGAGGTCAAGGTCAATGATGGAGACCCCCTCCATGATTTGTATCATAAGTTTGGAATGCGTCTGTACGCTTCCAGTCGAGAGCCATTTGCCATGGAGCCTTTTCAACATTCCGATCAAGAGCGGTTCTTCATTCAGAGCATGGGCGCGGGGACGTTCAAGAGGATTGTACACGAACAGATGTCGGAGTATAAAGTCTGGAAATTTGCGGCTAAGCTCTTCCAGATGGCCATGGAGAGACAGCCCAGCAACTGGAAGTGAGTTAAAAAAAAAAACAGAGAAGACAGGTCCATAAGAGAGGGGAGATGCTAACCTTTTGTGAACAGGAACCCATACATGCTAGCCAAGTGTTATTGGAAAATGTATCAGACGCCGGACGAAGAGCTCGACAGCAAGGACAGGGAAACCAGAATCGGAATCAACACGGTACTCAAGGCTCTGAAAGAGGCGGTCAACGTGGCCCATAGCAACGCAAAGAAATCGCGGCATAGCGATCCAATTCTCGAGCCTCACTACAAGATTGTCTCGATTGTACACAAACTTGTCATGCGAGGGGACCTACCCGCAAAAGAGGCGGCCACAATCCTATCGGAACAGCCGTTTGGCTTCCAGTTTACACCGGACGATCACTTTGCCTCCTTCAGTGAGCCGGAAGACTGGGAAGAATATATCATTCCCAGCCTCATCAAGCTCAAGGATAAGGACAAGTCTAACTGGCAGCACCGGATCGTGGCACGGCACGCTAAGATTCTATTTGATGAGAGCACCTCCGAACAAGGAAACGACGCAAAGATGGCGGCCCAGGCTGCCTTTGGCATATTACGAGAAAACATGTTTACTAAGACGATGGTTATGAACGTGTGGAAATGCGACGCCGAGCGCCCCGGTCGTCACCATGTCTTCACTGAGCAGTATGTTCGGTTCATGACCAAACTCCTCGTCGTCATGTCCGACAGGGTCAACCTAGAGCAGCTTCTTCGCCGTCTGCGCAAGAAGGGGGCGGACTTTTACCACTTCACCGATCTCTGGCAGTACTGCTGCACCGCCTATCTGAAGCTTTTGAGAGAAGCGCACGACATTCCGCATCTCACAGACGACGCTTTCAAAACGCTGTCCACCGAGGAATTCGAAATTATCAGCGAGAGAATCACAGAGTGGGCGGCTAGTGATGCGGCAAACATGCCCGCGTTCAACTGCATGAAGGAAGCCATCGAACTGAAGAAGCTCAACGCCAATCTGATGAAGGCTGCTGGGATCGATGACTTGATCAACGACTGCTACTCGAAGATTTACGTTGATGTGGCTGGCACGCTGCCAGGCCAGGAACCAAGCAAGATCATCGAAGAGCGCAACCACGCGAAAGAGGTGGCGGCTAAGCTTGAAGCTGCGGCTGCTGCGGCTCAGGCTGATTCTAAGCCAGCCAGTTCTCTTTCTAATATTCTCAACCCTCCGAGCACGCACGACAGCCTTCCCGGCACTGCCACGCCGCTCGATGGGGAGAAGTCCGAAGCTGCGCCGCGAGTTCGAAAGACGGGGGTACGAAGACCAGACATCCTCCGTAAGGCAGAACAGGCTGTCACCCGGTCTATGGAAATTCCAAAGTCAGCTCACCCGAGGAGCCGAGTCGGCAGTATGTCAAGCGGTAAACGTGGGAGCCAGACGCCGAATGTGGGTGGCAGCGACGTCGACAGCGATGATGAAGAAGGCCCGGACGCCCAGGTCAGAAGAGAGGCAAGGGAGGCAGCAGAAGAAGATACAGATATGCTCGACACGCACGTGGATGAGGATGGTGGCGACGAAGGCCACGATGACTCCAAGTTGGAGGACAAGGAAGAGCTTGAGAGCGATGAAGCTCGTAGTCTTGGCGATTCCACCGACGAAGAAAGCGACCTTAGTGATGTCCCAGACGATTACGAAGAGGACGTGCCCCCGAGCCTGATGTTCCCGCACCTTGGCCGAACTGTCCAAAATGGAGAGACCAGTGGTGAAGATGCCGATAGCGAAAGCGAGGGCGACGAGGAAGAAGATGAAGAAGACGATGAGGAGCATGGAGATGACGAAGCGGAAGAGGCTGAAGAAGCAGAAGAAGACCACGACGCAGGCGAACACAGCAAAGAGCTTGACGAAGATGGTGATGACGAAGAGGAAGATGACGAGGGAGAGCGAGAGGATGACCACGGCGAAGATAACGAAGACACCGAGATGGCAGAGCCGCATACGCCACCTCCAGCAGAAGGGGATGATTCTTTAGAAATGGGAACATAGGCTTTATTAGCCGGTTTGCTCGGAACTGTTTTGGATTGGACAGGATGATTTGCTTTTTTTGCTTTTTTTTTTCTATATCTATCATGAGCTCTTCATATGGGGCGTACTAAGAAGAGGTTCGAGGGGCCGTCGCTTTCGTGTATTCTGGGTAAGGTAGTTGGAGGCGTAGCTTAGGATGTTTTCGTCCTGGATCTAGGTATCTTGCCTGTTGTTTTAGATTTTCTGCAACGTAAGGGATGAACTGCTGTTATTTGTCCTGGCTGCGAGAGCTGTGTATGTGACGAGGCCCTATTAAAGACATGAGTGGATGTGGCAAAGTATTGCTATTCGGGTAGAATGGCTTGAATCTGACGGTAGTACTTTGGAAGAATAGCTTCGCGAAGCATTACAGGGTAATCTTGAGTGAGAAGCTTCACTATTCATCGAGACGATGATATGATGGAGGCTTATTTGATGTTTGAGGATATTCACCATGTGTAAAAGAGAATCAATTACTCATTCCTAAGCTCAAAATCAAATGATATATGCTACACCTAAAACACCCATATTATATGCTTTTTAACCGTTGCCTCACTCAAACCCTTTTGCTATTCCTAACCTTCCTCCTGGTCCATGTTGTCTCTCCTCCTTTTGGCTCCATTCTTTCCCTTGCCTTTACCTTTGCTCTCGAGGAAAGCCTTCATTTCGACTCGGACTTCTCGTTGGGCTTCTTCCACTCTGTTCTGGAACGCCAAGACTTCCTCCTTCTCGGTGGGGTACAACTCTAACTCCTTGCCCAGCGCCGCCTCGATACGCTGGTAGATTTCAACGTCGTACTGCGTGACGATGCTGATGGCAATACCGGATTTACCGGCACGGGCCGTTCGACCAACTCGGTGGATGTACGTCTTGGAGTCTTGAGGCAGATCTAGGTTGAGCACCACGTCAACGGCGGGGATATCCAAACCACGAGCGGCAACGTCGGTGGCTACGAGAATTTCGCGGGATCCGCCCTTGAACTTGTTCAGGGCGCCTAGTCGAGATGACTGCGACAGCTGTCCGTGGAGCGGGATGGCGCCAAAGCCGAGAGTTCGCAGCAGGATGGCTATCCTCTGCGTCTCGAATACGGTGCGGGTGAAGATGATGATGGACTTTCCGGCAAATTCGTTGACGAGATAGATGAGGTATGTGTCTTTCCGCTTATGCGGCACGAAGATGTAGTGCTGCAGCAGGGTTGAGACCGTCTGGTACTTGTTGGAGCTGACGCTGACACGGACGGGGTCTCGCAAACTGGCTCTCTGGAGACTCTCCACCTTGGAGCTCATCGTTGCGGAAAAGAGGTAGGTTCGACGCTCGCGGGGGATAAACTTGAGGATCTTGTCGATGCTGGGACCAAAGTCCATGTCCAGCAGACGGTCGGCTTCGTCCATGACCAGGTACTTTAGAGATCGCAAGGAGAAACCCTTTGTCTTCTCCAGGTGGTCCACCAGTCGTCCGGGCGTCGCAACGATGATGTGAGGTTTCTTTCCCAGAGCAATGGCCTGGGGAACCATGTCCAAGCCTCCAACAATGACGGCACATCGGAGAGAAATGAGCGCTCCGAGAGCCTCGAAGGACTGCCCGATTTGCGCGGCAAGTTCTCGGGTGGGTGCGAGAACGAGTCCAAAGAGCGGCTGCGGCTTCTCTAGCAGTGCTTGCAAGATGGGCAAGGCGAATGCGGCCGTCTTTCCGCTACCGGTCTCTGCAAGGCCAATGACATCTCGGCCCTGGAGGGCAATAGGGATGGATTTCTCTTGAATGGACGTAGGGTGCTTGTAATTGAGAGACTCGCAAGCTTCGCATAAAGCATCGACAATGCCCTATCAGGAAGAAATAGAACAGTTAGCCCAAAATGTCAAATCATATGCAGCGGATCGCATCCCATCATACCAGGTCTTTGAACGTCTTAGGCTTCTCTGGGGCCTCTGCCGCATCGGCTGAGGAAGCGACATCGAGAGTCACAGATTCTTCGTCATTGTGCGGATCGGGAGATGCTTGTGAAGCCGATGCTTCTGGTGCTTTGCGCGCATCGTGCGCTACCTTGAGTCTTTTTGAGCCGCTCATGGTTGTGATCAACTTTTTGTTGCAAGCAAAAGAAAGATGCGAGGCTTCGACAACTTTTTTGGCCTTGCAACTTTTCAGTAGCGAATCAGGATGCTGCAGGATGGACCCCTGTCAATGGCGATGGACGAGGTGGAGGCTTGCAAGGATATGAGAAAAAAAAATATGTCTATATCGAATCCTTGACCTTTGTTATCACGAATCTTCTCAATGGCTGGAATTGTTCCTAGGAGGAGGAAGAAAAAACATGTTATTCCGGTTAGTTTAATTCTCTCTCTTAAACGAGAGATTGATGCAAATAAACGAGTTTAGTGGATAGTGAAACAAGACAAAGCAGCTGCTGAGTGGGGCACGGATCCGATAAGCCTCTTATCTGCCAGTCCGGCCGAACTTTTTTTTTTTTGTTAGAATAGATCGTTGCACCTGGTACAGGTGTGATACTTTCTTAGCCAATTCAACCTCAATTTCCACAATGGCGAAACGAAGAGTCAAGAAGCGAACCCATATGGGGGCTAACAACCCCCAGCCCGCATCGGCGGGGCATGCGTCTGCTCGGGACCCCAAGAGCATGGTCATCAGAATTGGCGCTGGAGAAGTCGGTTCCAGCATCAGCCAGCTCGCGGCGGATGTCCGCAAAGTCATGGAGCCCGGGACCGCCAGTCGATTGAAGGAGCGGAGGGGGAACCGGTTGAAGGACTACGTTGTCATGTGTGGTCCCTTGGGCGTGACCCATTTGCTGCTCTTTTCAAGGTCAGAGGGCGGAAACACCAACATGAGAGTCGCTCTGGCACCCCGAGGACCTACCTTGAATTTCCGAGTCGAGAAGTACTCCCTCTGCAAGGATGTGCAGAAAATCCAAAGGCATCCCAAGGGCATGGGGAAGGAGTTTCTGTCTCCTCCTTTGGTAAGCAGGTTGCGACGAAGAAGATTATCTCGAGTGGCGCACTAACGAGCAAACAGTTGGTGATGAACGGATTCTCTCGTCCCGGTTCCACTGCGAAATCCAAAGTTCCCAAGCACCTTGAATCATTAGCTACCACCGTCTTTTCTTCCATGTTCCCTCCCATCAACCCGCAAGCCACCCCGATCAAATCGATTCGCAGAGTGTTACTCTTGAACCGAGAGCAGTCAAAGGAAGACGACGGTACTTTTATTCTCAACTTTAGACATTATGCCATCACCACCCGCCGCTCTGGCGTTTCAAAGCAGTTGCGTCGAATTAATGCAGCCGAACAATTCTTGGGTACAAAGACTAGCCGACGCAGCCAAGTGCCTAACTTGGGGAAGCTGGAGGATATTGCAGACTACATGATTGGCGGCGAAGGTGGCGACGGATATGTCTCTGATGCTACGAGCGGAAGCGAAGTCGACACCGACGCTGAAGTCGAAGTGCAGGACACCGCACCCCGGAAGGTCTTGTCTGCCAAAGCCCGGGCTGCTGCTGCGGAGAATGGTCAAGACGAGGAATTTGAGGAAGGAAATGTGGAGAGGCACGTGGTGAAACTGGTTGAGCTCGGACCTCGCATGCGACTGCGTTTGACCAAGGTTGAGGAGGGCATGTGCTCAGGGAAAATCATGTGGCACGAGTACATTCACAAGACCCCTGCCGAGATCAAGGAGCTGGAGAAGCGATGGGAGAAGCGGAGACAGGAGAAGGAGGCCCGACGCCGTGAGCAGAAGGCCAACGTGGAAAAGAAGAAGGCGGCAAAGGCAGCACAAAAGGGTAACAAGGGTGGAGATGAGGATGAGGATGATGAAGATGACTACGAGTACGACAGTGATATGGATGTGGACGAATTCGACAGCGAAGGCCTGGCTGGAGATGCAGAGTTTCAGGTGAACGAGAAGAAGGAGGAAGAGGGAGAGTGGGAGGACCAAGAGAACGAGATTGGCAACAGCTGAACGGCTTAGTCTCGATGACGTCCCGGATTTCATTAGGAAGGCATCTGTATATAATGTATGTGGCGCTTCGGTGGTCTTGACAAATGACAATTACAGTTTTTGCGTATATTGAAGCATTTCATTTGGTGGTCAAGCATCGCCTTTCCTTGAGCAAGCAGCAGCACGATACTTGAGATATTCTTTATGACCCAGTTTTCGGAGATCGATTGCAACTTCCAATTAGGCGTTTTCTGGCAGTAATTATACAAAGGAAAGAGTCATCAAAACATACCTACTGTCTCCTTCTAAGCTCGGCTGATGGATTGCATCTTCTGTTGTGATGCCCTTTGATCTTCCGTCTGCTGAGTCGCCACCTCTAGAATGAACAGATCTTGGCCACAAACCGATTTTCTTCAACCTCTTTGCTGAGAATCCTGTTGAAAAAAAACTATGGCGCAGCACTCATTTGTTTATCATAGATATCTCCCCTCCAGGTGGGTATGGGGCATTACGCTCCTGGCCGTGGGTGGCTCCGGAATCTATCTTGCCAAACGAGCAGCAGCTCCAGCTCGTACGACTCTCGAGGATGAAGAATTGGAAGACACGACACTCGAAGATGAGGAGTTGGAGGACACGATACTCGAGGACTCAACGCCTGAAGCTTCCAGCACCCAGGAAATCACATCCACAGACATAGTCTCGGCTGCCTCGCAGGGTGTTCTCCCCGATCTCAACCCGGTTGAAACTAATTTTATAGAAGAAATCTATAAACTATATTTCGACACCGGTAAAGGCTATCTGGGTAGAATAGACTTTGCGCACGTCTACGATAGCAGGTCCAAGGAAGAGGAATGGGAAACGAAAATCGGCGATGGCGTGGCAACAGCAGGGGCATTATATGTGGGCGTGTATGGTGGCCAACGGTGAGATTCCAGTCCATTTGATATGATGACACTGCCATCGATGGGGAATACGAGCTGATGTTGTTGTTGCTTTTTGTTTGTTGGCAAGCACAGTGGTCGGGAGACAGCGGTGGTATTGAAACAGAATCTGATCAACTGCGTGCAAGCCGCTCTGGGTAAGCTTCCTCCAGAGAGCACAGACTTTATGGTGGACATTGCCATCAGAGCGGCATTTGAAAACCTCGATGCCATCATCCTGGATAGCGCCTACAGTGCTGCCCAGATGATGGAAGTCATCCCCTGGTATGATGTCAAGGCGGCCCTCCGTCCTGCCCTCGCAGGATCATGTGCGCTGCTTCTCATGTACTCAAATCGCTCATCGATACTCCGTGCTGCGCTTGTTGGTCACGGTCGCGCGGTGCGTGGACACCGGTCAACGACAGACGGTTCCTACGGCGTGGATTTGCTGACCCAGGACCACACCGGGTTCAACAGCCAGGAAATCGAGCGAATGAGCAGGGACCACCCGGGAGAGGAAGGCGAAGTATGGAACGGGGAGACGAGAGCGATGCTGGACCTCGATTTCACCAGAGCCTTTGGCAACTTTTATTGGAAATGGACGATGGGGGCCATCCGCCAAGTAGGCTGGCTCGCCTTTGGGATTCCATATGTGACCTTCAAGCATCACTTGACGCCGCCCTATCTGATCGCGACGCCCGACATCACGACCCGAGAGGTCGCCACGGATGATTTCATCATCGTCGCCACCGCTCGGTTCTGGTATTCCATGTCTAGCGAGGAAGCAGTGGAGTGTGTAGCCATATGGCTTGAAGCCAACCGTGCACAAAACATGTCCATAGCCGAACGTCTATCCAGACCGGCTGAGCTGTACAGGCGCGGGCATCGGACCGGAGGTGTGTACGTCCTCCTGGATGTTGGCAATGCGGCTGCGCACCTCATGAGGAACGCCAGTCTGAGGCCCGGGCCCTGGATGAATCCGGGGTTGACGACTCTTGACATGCCTATCTGTCAAATGTTTGGAAAAGAAGCGATGGTCGAGGTGATCTTCTTTAGAGATCCAGATGGACCGCAACTGCCACAGGGCGAGACAGTACATCAAACGGGGCATTCCTAAGATGCTCGCTCAGCTCATGGTGCGCAGCGCACACACTTGTTAATTTGTCTCCTTTGTATACCTTAAGCTATTTGTCTGCTTTTCCTGTAGCGTTGCTTACCTAGGAATACAAAGACAGCGTCATTTTACATTGCACTCCATCTTTTCCCCAATGCAATCATTTGCGCATCAGACTGACACCAATGGAACGTTCCAAAGCACCCTCGGCCCCTGGCTGCCTTCCATGAGCTTGTTGACAGGCTCGTCGCCGTCTCGTAATGTCCTCCACCTCCAAGCCTTGATAGCAGGTCGATCAAGGCCAATTCCCTCTACCACATCGGCCACCCAGCTGCCGATGCTAGGGAGAAATTTAAAAGCATGTCCACTTCCGCCTGTGGCACACATGAGGCCTTGATATCCGGGAACGCGGTCGATGACATAGTGGTTGTCGAAGGAATCCGTGTACCAGCACAACCGAGTCTCTGAGATATGAATACCGTTTTGGCCCAGCTCAGGGAGGTATTCGTCCAGGAACGTGGTGACGACACGGTAAGCCTGCTCGGGGACTTTGACCATTGTGGAATCTGCACCTGATGTTGTTGTACTGCTGGTATATCCGGTGATCGGCACGCTGCGCTCCTGGCCGTCTGGCTGCACCTGAGGATTGGTGTATTTGGTTCCGCGATAGCCAATCTTGAGGATGCCGTGCTCGTCGACGGGAAAGCCGTACAGGCCGCCCTCGGCCCCGTGGTCACGCATGTTGAAGGACCAGGAGGGGAAGCGGGACTGATGGAAGCGTTGGCGAAGATGAGGAGACGAATCGGGGATGCGGAGCATGAAGACGGAGCCGGCGGTGGTCTCGCAGAGGGAGTCGAGTGATGGGAGGAGCGAAGGGGTCCAGCCGCCGCAGCAGAGGATGGTGAGGGCCGCAGGATGAGACTTGCCGTCGGCGGTAGTGATGCCCGTGACGGTTTTAGAAGACGACGACGACGACGATGCTGGCGGGCCGTATGTGAAGGAGGTGAAGTGGCCTGATACGGGATCGAGGACGAAGCGCACGCCGAGCTTCTGGGCCTTGTGGAGGGCGAAGCGGCAGGCCTTGTCGGCGACGGCGAGGCCGCCAGTCGTGTCGAGCACGCCTAGGACATCCTTGCTGAAGGGCTGAAGGGCGGGTTTCATGCCCTTTTCGGCGGCCAGCGCGATATCCTGCGGACGGTTGTTGATGAGCTGCGTGCCGTGATGGCCGGCGGCTTCCATGTTTTCGATGGTGGCGAGCTCAAAGTCCGGTAGGGTGGCGGCATCGCTGCAGGTGAGATGGCCGTTTTGGACGAAGACGACGTCCCGCGAGGTCATGCCCGGAGGGAGGACGCCATCTTCTTCGCCGGCAGCTTTGATTTCAGCATTCCAAGCGGCCCAGGCGGCGAGCGCTTCGGTGCTGAGGTCCTGATACTCTGTCTGGGAGCCGTAGGCGGAGCGGATGACTTTGTTGATGTCTACGAGGCGAGAGAAGGAGGCCAAGAACAAGTCAGAGAGAGAGAGAAGAGGCTAGGGCTTTGGTGGTGGACGGACCGGAGGACGCGGAGTCGCAGCCGCGGGAGTAGGAATAGAGCGTGTGGTGGTAGGGCTGTTTGTCGAAGACGGTGATGTTGGTGTAGCCTCGTTGGGCGAGGTGGAGGGATGTGCTGAGGCCGAAGATGCCTGCGCCGACGATGACGATGGGGGTGTCTTTGGGGGACGAGGACGAGGAAGAAGTCATTGTGTGATGATGAAGATATGTTGTGAGGTGTTTTGAGAATGTTGAGGTGGAGGTTAATGGACGGCGGGGCGGGATTGCGACATGAGGAGCGGGTATTGGTTAGTGGGCATTAGCCTAATGCGAGTGATTGACTGGGGAATTGAAATGTATTATTTATTAATTGATTGATTGAATTGGATTATTTGATGTGGAATATGATGACTGATTGGATATACTGCTGATTGTCGTGATCTTTGTGTTGCCTTGTTTGAAGCGTCTCTGGATTATAGAATGCCACACATATCTAGCATAGAAAGAGAACAAAGAAATGGTAAAGGAAAGGAAATTAGAATAAGAATATGCCTTTAAAAAAAGAAGAGGAATATCACATGTAAGATAAGTAGAGACTTTCGCGAATCAGTTCAGCTCGCTTTACTGTCGTTCAATATCCTCAGCTTCATCTTATATCATGTCATATATCCATTCCATCTGCAGTTATATATCCGTTGCCTCATACAAGTTCACTCCATCTATAGTTATATATCCGTTGCCCATGCTCATCATCATAGCTCCATGACAGCTTCACCAGATATCCTCATCCTTACAGTAATGACATCCTAGGACATCATCTCCAGCCGTACAAGACCATTCCCCCGTGTAAGTCGTCAGTCCACCTCATTCACCGGCGCCACCGGCCTCTTCTCCTTCTTCCACCGCATCACATTCTCAAAACACTCCCTCTCCGCCCTCCGGATCGCCTCCTCCGTCCAGCCGCCCATGTGCGGCTGCACCACCACCCTATCGCTCGTCCGAAAGTAGTCGTTAATCTCCGGCTCGTTGGCAAACACGTCCAGCCCGGCCCTCGTCACTTTGCCGCTCTCCAGCGCCGCGATGAGCGCCTCCTCGTCGACAATGGGCCCCCGCGCCGTGTTGACGAGGAACGCGCCGTCCTTCATCTGGGCAAACTCGTCGTGCGAGATGAGGTTGCGCGTCGCCGCCGTCAGCGGGCAGTTGATGGAGACGACGTCCGCCTGGGAGAGCAGCTCGCCCAGAGACGAGCAGTACTCTGCGCGGTGGCACCGCTCCTCGACATCGCGGGCTAGCCTCGTCCGGTTGTGGTACTGGACCTTCATGTTGAACGCCTTCGCCTTGATCGCCAAGTAACGGCCGATGCTGCCCATGCCCACGATGCCCAGCGTCATGCCCGTCGTGTCGCGCGTCGGCACAAGGCCCTCGTACCAGCCGCCTTGCCGCAGGCGCTTCTCCGCCATGGACGTGTTCCGCACGACGGCCAGCGTCAGGAACATGGCCATGTCGGCCGTGGCCTCGGCCACCGCGTCGACCGTGTTGCAGAACCAGATGCCCCGGCTAGTCATCCACCGGACGTCAAAGGCGTCGTAGCCCGCCCAGGCGGAGGCGATGATGCGGCATCCGGGGACTAGCGATGAGAGCAGCGCCTCGTCAAACGGCTTGTAAGGAGGCCCGTCGGCGAGGATGATGAAGCCGTCGACGGGGCCGGACTGGACTAGGCGGCGGAGATCATCCTGGAGTTGCTGCCGGCTGGACGATTGGAGAAACTATGAGCATGTGTAAGTAAGCCCCTTGTATGCTTTTTGGCCGTATGTTATTTGTTCGTTTTTTTACCTCAAGATCTAACTCGCCTTGGACGGCCGTCACGTACTCGTTGCCGACATAATTCGCAGCTCCCAGGACGGCCACCCGGGGCTTCACATCATGTACTTTGATACTCATCTCTTTTCAGCCGTGGATCAAGGTGGCCCATGCAGTCATTAAAGATCTACATCAAAAGTAGTCATGCGATAATGCAATGGTATACTTCCTACACCATCCTCGTCGGGTCATCGTCTCCAAGCCGCTCTACCGGTTCTCAATCTACCCCAAATGACTCGTCTGGGGTCAAATGGCGCTTAATACCAGGTAAGCAGGTAAAAACCCACAAGCGCGCCTCCACTTATCCGGTGGCCACAATAATCAACTCCTATGGAGTACGGAGTATGGAGTACAGCTAATCTTATTTGGATGCGCGCCCTCCAAGCAACATGCCGGGAGCCGCTCGGCGATAACAGTATCTCAAAAATGACTTCATCCGCATCAAGCTGTATCTGGCACGCTGAAGCGTGATATGGCATACTGAAACTTGGAATATGCACGTCTTGTTGTCGGGATAAACACATTCACTTAACAGAATTGCGACAGTTTGTAAATAAGAAATCCTTCTTGCTTTCGCTATGTGCTAGGTACAGAGGCTATATACAGCATGATATAGTATTTACAGATCATGACAGCCATGCACAGAAACATTTGTTCATTGTCCCTTCCATCGTAAAACTTCATGTCCCAGTCTTTTTCTTTTCCTTTCCAGCTTATTTCTGGGCCCAGCCGAGCTGGTTGTTGCCCTGGTCAAAGACAACAAGAGCGGCCTTGATGGCAACATCACCAAAGATGCTGAAGCCAATGCCGCTGTTGCTCTGGAGACCACCGAAGCAGGTCTCGCCGCTCTCATCAACGGGGGCGAGGTTGAGCAGGTCGCTGGAGATGGTGATGGTGCCGCTGCCGACGCCGAAGCTGAACTCGGGGAGGTCCTCGGAGCAGTCGAAGACGATACCGCCCTGAGAGTTGTCGTACTCAGCGCTCTCGACGTTGTCGTAGTAGGCGTCGACGATGCTGTCGTCGAGGAGGAGCAGGGTGGTGCCGGTGTCGGCAATGCCCTGGATGCTGCTGCGGTTGAGCTTGCCGCCGCCAATGGAGTAGCCCTTGGCAGTGAAGCCCCAGAAGCCCTGGCTGTTGTCAACGGGAGTGTAGAGGATCTGGCCGCTGGCGAGGGAGGTGTCAATGAAGCCAAAGTTGTAGCTACCGTCTGTTGTTTTTTTTCATGTCCAGGTTAGCTTTCTGGCGTCTCTCAATCTTCTATGGGACCAAGACTACTTACCAGCCTGGTGGTTCAGGTCGGCGGTAAAGACGGGCTCGGCCAGGTTCGGGGCCGCGTTGGCGAACCAGGTGTTCTGCTGCTGAGGGGTGACGGTGTTGATGCTGCTGAAAGCAAGACCAAGCAGACCGGAGTTGGCCGTGTCCTCGACAAACTCCTCAGAGACGGACTCGGCAGACTCGACGGCCTGGCCCTTGACGGTGAAGCCGCCAATGGTGACGGTGTCGGAGTAGACATCGCCGCTGGAGCTGCTGCCATCGCCGTAGGAGATGGACCAGGACTCGCCCGACAGCTTCTTGGCGGTCGAGGACTTGGACGGGTTGTAGGTGGTGTGTCCCGAGGCCTCGTTCTTCGGCGTCTGGGAGCTAAAGACCCACAGATCGGAGGAACCGGTGTCAAAGTCCAGCGGCAGGTTCTGGGCCGGAGTGCCGATGGAGACGGTGGTGATGTACTCGGTGTCCTCAGCGGTGGGCGTGTTCACGGCCGAACCAGTCTGGCGCTTGGAGAGCTGAGCCTTCTTGGCGGCGACGGCAGCCTTGACGTTGTCAGGGACGGGAACGCCATACTTGCGGTAGGCCTTGTACAGAGCGGTAGGGCCGTGGGCAGAGTAGTTCTTGTTGTAGGCGGCCTTGACCGAGGCCGTCTTCTGGTTCTCAGCCGGGAGGGCGGCAGCCAAGCCGCTGGCGGCGAGGAAGGAGACGAGGAAAGCACCAAAGGTCTGCATTGTGAAGACTGGGAAGAAGCTTGTTTCTGTGCAAGAAGGCTGTTCAGGAGTAGACTGAGACTTGGTTGTCTTGAAGGCTGATGAGGAAAGGAAGCTTCAACAACAGACCGAGGGGCGGATGAGGGATGCTTTATATCTATCGAGGCGATATCAATCTCCTCATTAGCCAGCAGCTGTGATGTTGGCGATGATGTTGGAGCCCCCCCTCCAGATGCCAAGCTTTTGACGGCTCACGGAGCATGGTTTAGGAAGGTCATGATAGCACCATCAACCCCCGGGACTTGACTCGCTCGTCCATCTGGCTAGGATGTCGTGATGGGAGGAGGAGTCGAGATGATGGAATTGCCTCTACTTCGTGCGGCCTTGATAATTCGGGCATACAAACTATGTGGTGCCCGGGCCACCGAGCGAATGAAACTCCCACGTCCAGGGGTGGGAGGTGGCCTCCTAGCCCAGAGAGTGCTATCAACCGAGAGTGCATGGCCGCTTCTGCCAAATTTCGCCCTGGGCACGGGAACCTTTGTCGATCACGTAGCCTCCCATCGTCCCAAGATAGAAGCCGGCCAGCGTCTAGCCTCAAGGCCAAAGCGTCCTGGTTGGGAACCGACGCGACGTGGCGGGCTCTAGAGACGCAGACGGAGGAAGAGCCGCATGTGCATTCTCCGTAATCCGTACCAAGTATTATTGCAGGTATCAATCAGTTCGAGAGAACGGCTCTTGGGGGTTCTTGCCACTTTGCTCAGATTCCCTTCCCTCCCCCGTTCAATCCGGGGTGCTTGTTGTCCGTGCGGCCTTGACTGCGAAGTAAAGTTAGAGTGGGCTCCGGTGACCCTTTGAGAACAGGCACCCGATGTCGATCTTGCTCTATCAGGTGCGCCTAATACGCACTACCACTTGGACATGCTCTGGAGGGTAGCACTGCTACCATAGTCTGTACTCCGTAGTAATGACTTGGTTCTAGTCGAGAAGCGGGCCGCCGCGACTCGGTCAGAAGCGCGCGCCGCCAGCTCGACTGCAACAATGCTGATCCGGAGAGAGACGAAATTGAAGCAACTTCCTAAAGCGACGTCGCCAATGATGCTTTTTGGCGACAACCTCCAGTATTACTACAACTTCAACTAGCAATCCTCAAAAGCAGACTCCAGCCAACAAACGCGGGAGGCGGATTCACCACGCATCGAGCCCCGTTTGGCGTCGGGTCCGCTCCATACACTCTTCTCGGCAGTGCTAGCAAGCATATCGACCAGAGATCAGCCGGCAAGCGATCCCTCCCCTTGAGTTTAATCGATTAGTTAATCAGCCGTCCCATCAATCGGGAAATAGGACGGGCGTCTGCTGTAAGCCCCGATCCGGGGGAGAGGGCTCCTTGTGTGGCTTTCGCCCGACTGCCTCAGCCGACTTGGCACGACTTGGCATCCGGCAGTCAAGGGGGGGAACTTTGGACAGAATCGCCATCTGCAACCCATCGCCAATACAGGCTGCGCTGCAGAAGTTCACCACAGCCAGCTCAAGCCCAGAGCGGCATGTACCAAGGGCGCGCGCGCAGTCTGAGCGGCGCCTCCTGTGGCCACCTAGGCAGGGGTGGAGGGGGCGCCAGGAGAGTGACCGAGCATCGCTGTTGGCTCCCTCACTGGTCCAGGGTCCTCCTTGGGCTCGCCCAGTCCTTGTTCACGGACGGATGTTCGGCATGGAGCTGACTAGCCCCCTGCGGGCACCCAAATCTCGACAAAGACCGGCGGGTGGTGGTTCTGCATCGTGGCTTTCTCGCACCGCGCTGGCTGGCCATGCCTCGGTGATCCATTTCATTTGTTTTGTTTCCAGTGCTGATAGCCGGGATCAGAGAGGCGCGGGGCCGGCCGCGGTAGGCGTTTCGATGCGTCCTTGTTGTACAGGTTACTCCGGAGCGTTTGGTGGATGCCACTCTCGTCCAGCAGATACGAGACACTCGGACTGGCCTTTGAAGGATCGGCGTTGGGGCAGCGAACCTTTTGGCCCACTAGGCACGTGAGGACAAGCGATAGGACATGGTCCGTGGCTTCTGGAGGACCGAGGCAGGCGCTGCTGTAGGCCGTTCCTGCCGCTGTTGTGGCTGCACTGCTCTATCACCATCTTTCCGTATCCCCAATCATCAATTCTTCTCTCTCTTTCTCTGCCTTCCTCCATCACCATCCATCCATCTCTCCATCCCTCCATACCTTATTCTTGCGTGCCTGGGCTGACGGAAAATTTTCAGCTGTCAACGCAGGCCAAGCCGACAGCCGATTCGCCGCCGCCAACACAAGCATTTGCCAAGCAATTGTGCCAAACTCTACTTTGCACAATGCCGGCAGCAGTCCAGCCGAGCTCGGCCGGGCTCAATGCAGCCATCACTGCGACAGGCCCCAGGCGCCGATAGCGCCATCGCTCCACGGTGTCGAAACGGGTAGCTGTGTGTGCACACACATACGGAGTACTATTACTATGCGTTTGTGTGTGCATGTGTGTGACTGGCCGGCTGGGTGGAAGCCATGCTCGGCAAGGCCAGGTTCGCGCCGCTGGCCCTGTTTTTGCCTCGCCAAAGTGCAAGCTTAAACATACAGTATCGAGCCAGCCCGCATGCCCGCATCCCGCCAGTCTGTTTTGGTCATGGCCCGCCTCGCCTTTTCCCTCTGTTCCGCAGCCTAGTCTCCGCTCCAGGGCCGCCTAGCCCAGGTCCCGACCACAGCGCCACCCGGAGGCAAAGACAGCTCTGGAAGGTGGCTCGCCTGCTGGCGCATGAGGACACGGAGTGCGGAAGTATGGGCGCTGTCAGCGGTCAATGCTAAAGTAAAAAGGTTATTGGAAGTGTCGAGAAGCTCTAACGGAGCAGGGTGGCAGCACCATCCAAAAGGTCCTTCTGTCGAGCCACCACACCACCGAAACAAGAAGCCGTGCACTTTGTCTGATACTAAAGACTGCATTGGCTGTTTGGGCTGACTGCCAAGAGTTCCCTATTATTCCGCACGCGAGAGTCGACAGCCAATAGACATTCATACTGACCTCCCAAAACGGGAAAGCCAACGGACTATAGATTGTTATTGTTGCAGCTTTCCCTGATGGCTGCTTGTTCGCATTGACGCCAAACCTTGTTGCAATCCCCTCGTCATAGCGTGTCTCCCACATCCCAGGAGAGGCCGGGACAAGGTCGCTTTCCCATGTCCGATCGCATGTGATAGATACATTGGCTGGTACTGTCGCGCTTATCACGACTAATGATGCAATACCGCATTACCTAAGTCCTGGCGCCTTGTTCAATGGAAGATGGCCGAGCAGCCTGCTGAAAAGTGGGCTGGTTCTAGCCCGGCGCAATATCACTCCAACAACTCGCCGAGCAGCGTCAAGTAAATGGGCCCAGTAGGACTTCATGTCGACATATCAACTCCTCTGAGAGGACAAGAATACGAGTCGGTGATAACAAGTGGCCGCATCTACTCGTACAATTTTGCGGCATTCCGAGCAACGTAGCATTAGTTCAAACTAAAATCTGGCAACATTCGGCACAGCACCAAGTAAGACGCCCAGGAAAGAAGCGAGGCAAGCATGCTCCCAATCGCCCAAGCCATGAATCGCCAGAGTTACAGTACATCTCAAACCGTCGTTCTCCACCAAGCCCACACGGGCCCGATCTCATCGATGATCACGCTCATCAATGCGTGTCCTAAATAGGGAAATGACGGGCAGCAACACACCACATACACACACTGTAGCAACACAACCATTGTCGTCGAGGCAAGACCGTCCTGATGAGGCCATGATGATTTGGATTTGCTGGTTCACATAATCTTCTTCTCAACACTTGCCAAGTCTTTCAGCCTCATCAGAGATGGGTCCAAGAGGGGAGCCATGAGGTCGGAATTTCACCGAGGCATATGTATAGCGGCTGATTATACAAATCCGGAATGTGAAAATGTTTCACGGTGCAGAGTAAACAAACCATGGCTACCTGTGCAAGCTCCGCAGCAAGAACGAAGCTGCTAGAACATGTTTTGAGACGGAAGCACGGCTCCGAGATGTGAGACTGGACTATGTCTCGCTCTCGGAGCCCTACTATTGTATGACGTGGGGGGCCAGTGATCACTTACCAAGGTACTCTGCATCGGATGAACTCTGTATCCCGTCTGGGAGATCCACGTTTGTTGATACCTTGGAATTTGCATATGGCACCTACTTTCTTTGTTTGGTTCGCCACTGTTCCACAGGTTTAACATGATGATGGATGAAGCATTCCCTTTTGCAGCACTATGTTGACCAATTCCTCTTATGCTTTCCTCTGTCCTTTTCGTGAGTTTCCCCTCATATAGATGGTATAGTTCGTGGTTTCCATTCACTGAGCACTGAGCACGGGCCTATAGATCGTGAAGTCTCGAAACCAAAATAGCAACCGCACGTTACTCATTGTAGGGTAAGAGAGGTTGCATTGAATGAGACGCTGCAAGACCAGCCTCGGCAGTGCCTTGCCGCGTCCATGACGGAGGTCGCCGGATGCACGGAAAGCAGCACTTTTACGCCATGGTTCTACATATGCTGGGTAGCATTGCATATTAGTAATTTCCTATTAGAAGGACAATGCCCAAAAGGGAACATGGCGTGCTGCTTCAACAGGACTATAGAGTCGTGGAATTGACTGGATCCACCCTATCTGTCTTCATTTCTTCATGGTGGCGTTTCTTCGTGTGGAACAAGAATTTTTCCACGAACCTTTAGACCTGTCACGGCGATTGGGCCCAGGAGCATAATACTAACAAACCCCCAACCATGACATAGGGAGTGGTGACAGACGTGCTTTGGTTAGAAATCACACAGGGACTTTTGGTCGATTGGCCATCGCCATCCATGCTAGTTGAATGGGAGTTGGAAGTTGGCATATTGGCCGAAGGCCGACGGGTTTCCTCTTCGTTCCCACGTAATAGTTGAGCATATGGTCGATCGTCTGTTCGATGGGACGGACTGGATGAGTGTACTTGATCAGGCCCCTTTTCTTGGTCACTTGATCACGGCCGGACGCTTTTGAGGAGTGCCTTTGCTAGCCAACTTGTGATTTCTTCGTGCAAAATCTTCCTCTAGAGGTACTTACAATTGCGAGGTCGATGGTCCTTGTGTGCCCTTTGCTCGACATGGCTCTTGAGCCAGCACTTGTTGCTGTGACGATGCTTCTTGGGCTAGAACTAAGACGATGGATGCGTGGAATTTGCTTTGGGAGGAGCTAACATGCTGTAGGTGGTACTTTGCGATCAAGCTGCCATTAAGGAAAGACTGAGACGTGATTTGCTATTGAAGTGAAAAACAACAAGAATATACATGTAAGCTACATCGCTTACTTTCTCCTTTCAGATACTTCTTGGTCACTTCGCCCATTTTTCTATACGATAGTGGATAAGCAGTGCCAGGTTTATCTGAATGGAAAAATAAATAGAAGCTGCCATCACGATCTGGCGTAGTATCTTGTCACATGGGCTGCTTCGTCATGACGGATGTTATATTATTTCACTTATATAGAGTTTTCTCTTTCATGGACTTGTTGAGCATCGATAGATACGCTTGCTTTTTAAAGCATTTCACGTAATTTATAGTAATAAGCTAATTGAGGACGAGCGATCCGTTGGTGAGCTGACGGAGACAAAGACCTATACTTGAATCACCGATACTATTATATACCTATGGTGACGAGCGTCATTGAAACGGCGTTTTGTGGTGGTGAACATCAGTAGATACACTAACTGTTACATGAAGGACTTCTACTGTCGTATTTATAATCCTCCCATTGTGCGCTTACAAAAGCCAAAGAACCGCTCCGAGAACCTTACAGACCATCGTGAGTATATAAAGCTCCTTCGCACGCTGCTACCGTGAACAGTAACGGTAAGATGGACATGCTTTCGCTGTCATACTCTCGACAGTCTAGGGTAGAGCGGGATTCTTATGGTGAGTGACATGATTGAGCAAGCTAGGTGTCATGCGGGAAAAAGGTCATGTTTATTTTTGGGTTTGTCAAGTCGCAAAGACTCATAGTGTCCTGTGGATTAACGTAAGATGTTTGCATTGTCAAGCAGCGTAGAGAGGAATGCATGTGGCTGCATTCTCTCAGCCATTCTACGGGTCCCATATCAAGTCGATATTGCTTTGAGATTTCCCGTTTGGGAATTTCCTATTCTGGACGTCTCGTGTACGTCGCAATGGGGATTCTGTCTCGTCGCTCAGATTTCGCAGCATACGAAGGATTACTCATCTCTAGAGACTTGTATACAAATGATAAAGTGAGCCTTTTCAAATGCTTCGCATGATTCGAATAGCAATTGCTTTAAAAGCACGCTTGAATCAACAGAATCTGACGCATCCTTTCATCAAGCAAGATACACAGTGGATTCTCTAGTAAGAGACGGCAAAAAAAAGTTCATCTCTGCTTACCGTCATATATTTCACTACGGCGTGTACCCTGGTGACTCAATATTTATCCAGCTGGTACGCCCTCATCAAGCTATGCGCCAGTCGCATATATCATATAATCAATCCAACCATCAACAATCAAATATTCAACAAGAGAGTAAAAAGCCAAAGCTCACAATGACAAAGATAAGCCGTTCCATCTATCGTCAAGGCACGATATTCTGACCACCGCATCCCCCCAGCCAATCACCAACCCACGAGCCCAAGCTTTCTCCCGTAAACTGCCAAATTAGGAAATAAAAAGGGAAAACAAGAGCCCCTCCTATAAATAGCTCCCCGGCTCGGCTCCGTCTTCCGATCCGCGGGCCCCCTCGCATCGGGTGGAGCAAAACGAACGAAAAACAACCCCCCGGATCTCCTTGCAAACATGTCTAGACCCGAGTCCAGCCGATAGAGGCCTATCCATGTCGACCGTGATGACGGGACGAGATTGAGTTTGCCGGCGGTCTGGTTTCCGTTGTGCCCGGGGTTGGATGATTCTTGTATAACATATAGATAGAAGCGGAGCTTGCTTGTGCCTCTCTCTCTCTCTCTCCTTTTCTTCAAATCTCACCTACGAGATATATAGGTAATACATCGTAGATATCATGGCTCCTAGCGCGACCGACTACGACTACGACTCGCATGCCTACGCCGACGCCGATGCCCTGCGCACGGCCTTCACCTGGGCCATGTCGGCCATGTACAAGGCCGAAGTGCCGCTGTACGGCGACTTGATACGCATCGTCGGGAGCGTCAACGCGTGCGTGCGCAAGGGCGACCTGGATCCGCGCGTGCTGGCCATGCGGCACGGCGGCGACATCGCGCCCTCGCGGCTGGATATCGAGCGGCACGGCGCGATCCGGCTCGGCACGGCGCACGAGCTGCGCACCGTCCGCCGGCTCTTTGCCGTCATCGGCTTGCATCCCGTCGGCTACTACGACCTCTCGGCGGCGGGGCTGCCCATGCACGCGACGTGCTTCCGGCCGCGGAGCGCCTCGTCCCTGCGGCAGAACCCTTTCCGCGTCTTCACCTCGCTGCTCCGGCCGGAGCTCATCCCGGACGACGACGGGGCCCGGACCCTGGCGCTCCGGCTGCTCGCCAAGCGCAGCATCTTCACGCAGGAGCTCATGGACCTGCTCGACCTGGCTGACGCGCAAGGCGGCCGGCTCACCGTCGACCAGGGCACGCGCTTCGTCATGCAGGCCATGGAGACGTTCCGCTGGCACGGCACCGCCGCGTCCTCGCACGACGACTACCAGCGGCTGAAGAAGCAGCATCCCATCCTCGCCGACATTGCCTGCTTCCGCAGCGCGCACATCAACCATCTTACGCCTCGCACGCTCGACATCGCCGCTGCCCAGGAACGGATGAAGACGGAGGGCCTGAAAGTGAAAGACCGGATCGAAGGACCGCCGGCCAGACAGTGTCCCATACTCCTCCGCCAGACGAGCTTCCTCGCCATTGAAGAACCTATCCAGTTCACCACCTCGGAGAAATCGCCAGCAGTCGTCAATGGTTCGCATAGAGCTCGATTCGGCGAGATTGAAGAGCGCGGTGCGGCAGTAACTCCCGCAGGAAGAAAACTCTACGACGAGCTATTACAAGAAGCTATGGCCACAGCTTCATCACCAGCAGAACTAGACCAACAAGTCGAAGTGGCATTCCAGAAATATCCAGACGACTGGACAGTCCTGCGGAAACAAAAACTCGTCTACTTTACCTACCGCTGCACCGGCAAATCTATCCCGGACCTAAAGAATCACCGCATTGACCTGGAGCACCTGTTGCAAAAAGGCATCGTAGACGCCACACCGATTACGTACGAGGACTTTCTGCCGCTTTCTGCCGCGGGCATCTTCCAGTCCAATATCGGGACGCAGTCCAGCTCATCTCAGGCCGGCGGGTCGTTGGCAGACGAGGCTGGCATGGAAAAGGCTCTGGGCATGAAGCTACATGATTCGGATGACTTATACAGCGCGATGGAGAGGGAGAGTATTCTTCAGTGTCAAGGTGAGCTTGGCATAGAAATCGCCGTGTGAGTGAGGTCGAATGAATTGCTTGCGATTGTGTTGTGAGAATACGCCGTGTGTGATGATGTTATGAGGTATGCAAGGCAACGAGTACATATACATATGCTGGCACATGAGCCTATATAATCCTAATGATAATAATATATCCTTCCCAAACGCCATTTAATTCCCGTCAGTGTACGGATCAATCAAGAATCGCTGCCAACTGTTGTGGCCCAGTCCAAACGCCGTATCCCTCAAGGTAGTTATAAGCCATCTATCCTCGAATGCAAATCATCAATCAATCCTCCAGCCCATACTCGTTGTCCATTTCAGGATCATCTTCATCGTATCCTCCCTCGTATTCACCTCCTCCTCCGCCGCCAAACTCCTCGCCTTCAACAAACTCCTCGTGCTCTTCATAGTCCTCCTCTTCGGCGTGTTCTTGCACGTCATCGCCAGCCACGCTCTCCTCGGGGGCTTCGCTTGCATCGTCATCAGCGCCAAACGTACTGCCAGCCAGACTCGTCTTCCGGCTCGTAGCTGCTGATCCGAGCCCTGCATTTGGTAAGTCAAAGATGCTGCGGATCGCGTCGTAGTTGATCCTCTTTGACCAAGCGCGGTCCTTGGCCACGCCAATGGCAGCTTCGGCAGCGGAACTAGCGGGGCTTGTTTGGCCCTCTCCCATCCTGGCGCGCTTTCTCCTCTTACGGGTCTGTTTGGGCCGTTCCGCCTCCATCTTCCGCCGGAACACCTTTTCTTGGTGTTTCCTCAGCCAGTCCTTGTTCTGGTTCACCCAGATAATCTCCTTGATCCGTGCTTCTTCTGGCGACAACAGGCAGTTGATGACCTCCGGGTCGTCGGCAAACTCGTCCTCGGTGACGTCCGCCGACATGGACACCTCCTTTTGCGGCTGTTGTTGACGAGCCCAGAGGGAATGGATGCGCGCTCGCTGCTCGGCATTGGAATATGCGAGAGCATGTTCGTAAGTGAGGGGGTCGTTGAAAATCTCCTCAATCACGCCCTCCAGCTCCTGCTCGTCTTGCTCCCACTCCTCGTTGATTGGAAGTTGGGGTTTGGCACGCTTCCCCTTACCACGACCCGAAGTCTCTCGGTCTTGCTCTTCTTCTTCCTCTAAAGCGTCACCAAATTCTTCGGCGAGTTCCTCAAGGCCATTGATATCCTCCTCATTCTCCTTTTTTGATCCGTTCAGGTTGATATCCCCTTGTGGAATTTGTGAAGGTAAAGGGGGGATAATGAAGCCGTCTGCATCCCGACGGTAGTTCACTTCGGGTGCCTTGGACAAATCTGCGCCACCCTCCAGATGCCGCTTTGCCGGCGCATTCTCTGGACCAGCTGCCTCGGCATCTTCGCCAGCAATGACGCGCTTCCGCTTCCGCGTCTTCTCCTCCATCTGCTTTCTATACTCATCCGACTTGCGGTAGAAGGAAGGGGGATCGTGCGAACTTTCTAGGAAATCTTGCTTCAGAAAATCCTCCACCGACATGCGACTTGACTCGGTGTTGTTGAACTCTTGTAAGCGATTCTGAATGGTGTGATTTGTGACTTTGACAATGTAGACGACTTCGCGAATCGTCCGTCGAAAATTGTGCATACGTGCGGCCATCAGCAGACAGGCGCCACAGATACCAGAGGGACGACGGCCCATGACCATCCAGTCCCGGCTCATGCGCTTGACTAATCGGACAGCATCCTCGGCGACTTTGGCCGTGTCTTGGTGAAATTCCATCTTTGTTGCGAATCGCCAGATTAGGTCTTCGGGGTAAACCGGTATCAGTCCGTCGGCTCCAATCGGTACCACCTCGTTTAGCTTCTTGAAGATGCGCCCCAGCTTGAAAACGTTGAGCTGGACCAAATCGGCGAGATCGATCAGCATGACTTTACAGGGCGGCTCCGCACGGCAGGCCGCGTAGAGGCAAACAGCCGCGACACTAGCCAATGTCCGTCCCTGGATGAAGTTGGCGCTGGACGCGAGCTTGAAGACCTGCGTGCCTGCCGTCACGAGACTGTCGCTAATGTTGAGCTGCTGGGCGTAACCCTGCATAAGGCCTCGTGCTTCCCGAATGCTCTTCTCTCGGTCCTCACTGCCTCCGACTCTGCGGAAAGCAGGTCCCATGCCCCTGACACCGGCCTGATCGGCGCCGACAAACGTTCCCTGCACGATAGCAGCACCGGACGACGTCTCGCCAAACTGCACCTCGGACACGATGTTGCTGTCATCAGCGACACGACCACAGGTCTGACAGGTTCCGTCGACGACATTGGGTTTCGGACAGGCCTTGTTGGCACATTGCTGATGCGCGGGCGTGATGACGCCTGGGCTCTGAGTTGTAGTGTATCGTGCTGCTGCCGCAGCTGCGTGCCGGCGTTCTTCTCGCTCACGGAGGGCCCGGACAGGATTTGGTCTGGCAAACCGAGGTTTCGCAGGGCCGCTGGCCTGAGAGGACCGCTTTGGCGGCGGCGTAAGAAACGACATGGTGGTTCTCTTTGTAGTGTTGAAGCTTGCACATGAAGCTCATGCGTAGGTAGATATCGATAATAGTAGTTGTAAGTGAGCAGCGATTATCGATAAAGAAAAATAATTAAATCGGACCTGCTTCCAGCAGCAGCCTTCTCCCTCCAAAAACAGCGTCTCTCTCGATGACACAATCGATCGCTTTCTCTTGATATGAGCTCACGGTAATAAGAAGATAAAGGCGACCCCAAGGCCGAAGTCCCTGCGCAAGCTATAGCTGCCAGGAAACGGCGTAATCTGCACGGCGCACTCCGGTCGCGCTCGCGAGTCGCACTCTGGTGGGCAAAAAGAAAATCACGAAGCAAAAAAAAAAAAGTCGGCGGGGCAGCGGCGGGTTGCGATTTTTTGGTGGGAAGTGGCCGAGTGGGGAAGACGCACGCCAAATAAGAAGAAACCTTTTTGGCAGGTTCCGCAGTCAGCGATTTGAGTCACTTTTGCCGCGAGCCGCGCCGTGGGTTCGAATCTCGCAGCCTTGACTATTTTTTTCGGGCACCTGAAAGGTCGTAAAAAGCGCTGTAAATAGCCGGATGCCACATGAGACGGTTATGGATGCTGAATACGGTCGCAAAAAAATGTTTGCAGCCGAGTCTTTTGCAGAAATAGATTTAACAGAAAAACTCTCCTGCCATGGGCAAAGCCACATGCTTTTGCGGGAAGTCGCTAGTCGGCCGATCGCTTAAATGTCGGCTAAACTAGAAGCTTACCTCATGCAGTGGTACGTACCTATTCGTGATTATCTTGAGATTCAATCGCTGCTGAGGTAGTCTGAATCAACAATCCATACCTTGGCTCAAGCAAAATAATTATCGAAATCTGGCAGGATATGCAAGTGCTATAAGCCTCAGTCGTCAAATGTAGCCCTGCTACACCACCACCGGAACATCCCTCACCACAAACCGCAGCTCCTTCACCACAAGCTCCGTATCTTTCAAGCACCACGGCTCCCGTCTCGTCCACCTAATATGCACAAACCGATCATTGTTCTCCTTCACCCAAGTCCACTCATGCACCTTTCCATCCCATGCCATCTCCAGCTCAGTGCCTGATGCCGACTCATATCCCGGTGGCGGCGGCAAGCGCCATGCCTTGACGCCCTCGACGACGTGGTCCAGCTGGTCGGCCTTTTGCACATACGTCTCCATCAAGAGCGTGAATTCAAAGTTGGGTGCAAAGACACCCTCGTGCCCGCCCCAAGCTGGAGGCACAGGGTTTGCCAGATCCAGCTTCTTGTCGCTGTCCGGCGCATCTCGAGACCCGTTCCAGTCCGCGCGGTGTATCCTTACCATCAAAGACCGGATGCGGCTGCTGATCAGTGCCTTGACCAAAGCCACATTCACGCCTGGCCTATCCATCTCGGCTTTGAGATGCTCCTGCGCCTCTTGTCTTACTTTTGCCAGGATCTCAACCCATCTGCTGATAATGAAGCCCTCTTCGAGCATATACTGTGTAGCAATCAGTTCTACTCGCTGGGTGAGCATCAGCTGCCAGGCCTGAGGCTGGGGAAACGGGCCCTGCAGGCCCACGGACTGGGGACAGCACCTGTCCCTGACATTTCCCTCAAAGATGCATAGGGGAGTCTGGCGCAGAGGAATGTCCCATGTCTCGAGATAGATGGCCCGGCACGTCGTTAGCAGCTCGTAGTGGACGAAGCGCGGCGCAGGGTTGTCGCTCCTCCAGGGAAGCTGACGGTTCCGTTTGTACACACGGCGAGAGGAAAACTGCGTGGCCAGCACAAGCTGCCATATGCGGTGCCGAATCTCTCGCGGCAGACGAAAAAGTAGACAGGCTGCTTGGGAATTCGTGGTCCGGGAGTCTAATGTCGCGGCCAGAGGCAAACTTCGCTCAGAATGAGAATGTGGAGCGGGATCCTTGTTGTATAGCCAGGGCCATGTGATGTGCTCAGAATACTGAACATCAGAGCCATCTACATGATGGATCATGTCCATACTGATGGTGCCTCAAAACTGATGTGTAGATGCGCTGTCTTATGCCACTCATTGGCGGTTCGACATGTAAGACTCAGGCGCTCCGTCCGAACCAGCAGTAGACTCTTCTCCCGCATGTAATACTCAAGACTTGCCCCTTTGGGATCTGTTCAACACACGCACATATACTTTTGGTAATGTAAAATGTAAAGTTTTGTAGCCACCACCGAGATCCCATCTCATTTGTCTAGGCATAGAATGCGCCGACACTCCCCGCCGCAACTTCCCCGCTTTGCCATTTTCCCCGAATCCCAACGACTTGGCCGGAACCTGCCGATGGCTGCGTGCCAGATCGTTGAATGCATCTGATCTGATTTTTAATTGTAGTATTTGGTAAGAAGAACGGTAGTACGCTCCGGTAAATTAAAGACGACTCTTGAAACTTGAATACTCCGAACCGACAAGTACAAGTAACCATCTTACTACTTATTCCACGTTATAAAGTCCCGGTCGTTCATCCTTCAACACCACGTATTAAAACCTTATATTCTATATTTAATTCATCTTCTCTCATACTCATAATATCAGTCACAATGGCTCCATCAAGCTTCACCGTCTCCGCCCCCGCCAACACCGACATCTGGAAGAAACCCCCATCCCACGACGTCTTCACCGGTAATACCTAACCCCCTTAGTACATTGAATTGCTATCAAAAAGTCAAAAACTCACAATGCCAAATTCTGGACACAGCCCCCTACCGCTCGCACTCCAAGCAGCCCTTCACTCAGTTCCGCTCCGCCACCATCACCTTCACCACCAGCTACACCCTGCAGTTCGACCAAGCCGGCATCCTCCTCGTCTTCACGAAGCCGTCCCTCCCACGCAAGTGGATCAAAGCCGGCGTCGAGTTCTTCAACGGCCGGCCGCGCCTCTCCACCGTCTGCTGCGACAACTGGGCCGACTGGAGCGTCGCCGACGCAAGCTCCGCCGACGACATTCAGGCCGGGCGCAGGGCCGTGACCATCCTGGTCGAGACGGCCACGGGGAGCGACGGCAAGTGCCTCTGGGTTTATCGGGTCGATGGGGAGGAAAAAGTTCCTATGAGAGAGATTTGCTGGCCGTATGGGGACGATGAAGGCAACGGCTGGGAGCTAGAGGTTGGTGCTCTTGTTGCAAGACCGGCCAAAGATACAGAGGCAGCTTTGGAAGTCGACTTTCAGGATTTCAATGTCAAATGGGACACAGCATGAGACATGTAGATTCTAGCAGCATAGTCGTAGTTTACTTTTTATCTTATTAGAAGCCAAAGACAGCTTCCTGCATAAAGCATCATCGTCATCACATTCACGCTTGGCAAGGGAACAAACATCATGAGGTGGCAAAATTGTCTCATTAACCTCGACCCTGACGCGGTGGTCAAGTCAGGGAGGACCGCAAGCGGCCCTGTAGAATTTTTCATCTTTTTTTTTTCTTTGTTTCTTTTTAAAGAGTTTGACGGCTTGCCTCGGAACCCCCAGGGTCGTGCAAGCGTCTCTTCGTGTCCTCTCTCTCTCAAGAGAGTGGAGAAAAAGACAGAAAACAGTCGTTAATTTGCCAATCTTGTTCCAGAGACGATACTCTTGAGAGAAACCATTTTGCCCCTGACATCCAATCCATTCTTTCTTTCAACCTTTGTAAGTCGTGATTTATCATTCAAAGCAAAAGAAGGAAACAGTAGACCTTGAAGCAAAAAGAGAAAACAAGACAAAAGGAAAGCAAAATCGGACCGTGAAGTATTAGTCCTTCTCGCGGTGTCATATGCTGTATGTCCCAATTTGAAAAAGACACCAAAGTTTGCAATCTAGCGCTGTAATCATCAAGCAGTTGTCGAGCGGAGAGACTTGGCATAAAGCAGCAAAGAAAAATGCGAAAAGAACGCTCATCCTCTGCAACCCATGTCAAGGACTGTGGCCCGTAATACGCAGAAAGTACCAGATCGTTTCCAAAAGAAAATTTGCATCCGTCAAAACATCAGCCAGCTGTGAAGGAAGCAATGACCGACAAAGACAAGATCCAACAATATGACAAGTGAGCAAAAAAATGCAATTCACCTTCATCCCCGTCTTCGCAAGCGCATGGTTACAACGCTGTGCCACGGGCATTTCGGGCATCTAAGACGCTCCGGCTTTTTTGGCTTTTGAATTTTTTGCAGTTTTTGCTTTTCATCCCTCACTTTCCAACGGTGCCCTCCTCAGCCGGCCCGTCGTAGCCGCAACTTCATCATACAGTCTTGGGAGAGCGACCATTGGTCACGTCAATGACGTCGTCTAAATGGTTGCACATGGCAACGAATAGATCGAAGAACAGCTTGCTGCCGCCCGCCTCCATCTCGGCTTGCATGGTCCCGCTGCGCTTGAACGTCTTGCGGCAGCGGATGATGAGGGCGAGGTAGTGCGCACGCAGACGGCTGTCCGAGTCAGGGGTGTTGGCATAGGCATACTGGGCAGATCGCAGGATAGTGGCGACGTCGATGCCAGCATGCAGTCCCTGCTTGCGGAGAGCCAGACGCTTCAACTCCTCGAGACCGTACCTGTCCGCGGCACAGTAAATGACCGTGTCACGGAGCACTTCGGCCCCGAGGCTAGAGAGGTAGACGGCAGCGTCCGAGCCGGAGCCTGCGTGGCCGCCCCCGCTGTCGAGGGCAGGCGACTTCTGAGGCGAGGTCTTGATACGGTCCTCGAGCTCCCAAGAGTTACGGTGCCGGTTGTGGACCAGGCGGGGATAGTAGTCACCCTTGTAGAGATACTCGAGGACGGCGGAGAAGATCTCGGGTTCCTCGTCCGGAAGGGAGATTCTCTTGTTCATCGAATCAGAGGAGTCGTTCTTGCACGCCGCCTCGAAGAAGGGCGATTGGCTCAAGACATCCTCGTGCGCCGCAAAGAGACGTCCCTCGCGACCAACGGTGAGGGTGACGATGGGCGAGGGCGTGATTGAGATTGGCTGGGTAGGGGGAGCCGGTTCGTGCTCAGTCATAGACTTCTGCAGCTTCGACACCTTTGTCTTGACCTGTTCCCGAGCAGAGCCGGGCTTGGTCTTGAGTCTCGCAGACTTGTCGACCCGGTTCTGGTCTTGCGACCGGAAAGAGCGCTTGAACATTTTGGCGATGAAGTGCTCCGTATTGTCCAAAGGCGGTGATATCGAACCGCCCAGTCGAGTCGCAACTAGAGAACGAATGAATAGATTGAGGTTTGCTCGGGTGTCGTATAAGAAGACGGGGGAAAGGCCGCCTCTCACAGCTGCTGAAGCTATATATATTGGAATGGGAGAGAGAGCGACGAATAAAGGAAAGCGAGCGATGAATGCTTGGGAGGTGAGATCAAAAAAAGGAATGAATGAATGACGCACAAAGAAAGGGAAAAAGAAAAATTGTCGGGGTCCGGGGCGCGCAAGAGCACCTTCTTATAAGCAAGAAGATGTTCCTTCGCGAGATGCTTTGCGACCCTGTTTGGCTTTGTGTGTGGGGGAGGAAGAGAAAAGGGAAGGGAAGGGGAGGAGAGGAGGAGAGGAGGAGAGCTTCGATCGAGAGCGGGTCCCCACTATTTGTACCTGGTGGTCCAGGTACCGATTGACCGTGAATCTGGGGGCGCCGGACGGTGTCTCAGCCACGGCGGCTCAGTGCATGGCCCAGGTACTCAGTACTTGGGCGGCCATATAAAAAGCTACATAAGGTACCTTAGTACCTTACCTTACCTCACCTTGCCTTCAAGTTGGTTACACGTAGGACTGGAAATCTTGCCTTGCGCCTCCGGTATCGTACTGCGTACTTCGTACACATGGCACCATTGACCGTGGCCGCAGCCATTTGTATGCAGGCCGACATCACCGAGTCCTGGGGCTGGCGGGGATTGAGTGGCCAGCAGCCTTGATAATGGCCATGCAGTCTCGCCCAATGGGATTCTGCTGCCAAGCCTATGCTTTTGCCCCCCCCCCTTTCTCAACCGCTCAACCACAAGAGGGCGGGCTCACGATGCAGCAGCTCACCAAGATGCGGGCAGCTGAATAATAACCCGGCCGAGCCAAATCACGGGGCACCAAGTGTCGTCGTGGTCTAGCCTCTAGATTTCAAGTGGGTATAATCGTAGGCGGTGGTTATCTCTCTGCCTTGCTATTACCTACCTTCTTCTGTACCTCGCCTCGATGCCTCCCAATACAGTCTTCCTTGCGGAGCACGGCAAGCCATTCGTTTCGTTCGTTCATACGACCGCATCCCATGACTGCTGCACTGATTTGTCTCCTCATCTCCCTGCCTCCCTCCACCGGAGAAAGAACGGCCAATACAGCGAGTTACTCCGTACTCTTGCAGCTGGAAAGGTACTAGTCTTAGTAATGCACTGCAACTCTAATTATAGCAAATTAGCAACCTGCCCTCCCATCGAAGCGACCCACTACAACAGCCTTCCAAAGACTGTTACATCTTCCGTAGTATAGTGGTCAGTATGCAAGCTTGTCACGCTTGAGACCCGGGTTCAATTCCCGGCGGGAGAGAAGAAACCGCCAGCTTCGAAATCTTTTTTTGGACCTGTAGTATAATTTGCAATGCTTTCTTTCTTTCTTTTTTTTTTTTGGGCATCTCCTAAACAATATTTTTGCATTTTTGCCTATTTCGAAAAAAAGCCAGCGCCTCATTGGGCGATTGAGAGACATTCTGCCAGTACCTCTACCACGCCATGCCGTCAAACCCCTCCTTGGAACCTGCTGAGACAAAGTACCTGTGACGTGTTCCATGGGAGGGGGGTTCGAGGTCCTCAAACTTCACGCAGCCTCACTTTTGCTGCACTCCGGTACCGAGGTCATGGCAACGTTTCCTCCCCTGCGATCCAAACGTCGTCTGCCACGCATGCTCAGGGGCATATCTCGACCTGGGCAGACTGAGCATCTGATCATGCCTCATGAATATGCCAGCGCGTTTATATCCACCGTCGATTTCTCCACTCCTGTTTCAAAGCGGCCTCCTCCTCCTTCTTCCATGGCATATGTAAGCAATTTAACGACTACGGATTGGTTCTAGCATGGAACGCATACACTTTCTAAAATTGGTTCTAGGTCAGGAACACCATCACACTGCTCTTCCCCCGCACTTGACAGCTCATCAACGCGGCTTTTTCATAGGAGAGAAAATCGTCAATCTAGACCCTTGATGCGTCACACATCTCCGACAAGCTTCTCGGCTCTTAACCCTTGACTCAAAGCCGGGACCGGCTGTCACCATGTACCCCTCCTCATCAGCCCTCCTCATCAGCCCTCCCATCCATCAGTCAAGCCGGGCCTCTTCCAATATGACGCGGGTTCGTGTAAGTGTCTCTCGCACGCCAACAAAGCCCTGCATGAAAATGTACACTGTAATCACGGGTTAGCCGATCGATCAAACGCTCCAACCCCGATTACAGTGCGCCTTACTAATTGGGGCCAAGAGGACGAAGCCGATACAGTATAGTGTCACCGCTTCCTGGGAGCCGACTTCGCTTGGATCGAGCCAGAAGAAGGGGAACCAGCCCGTGGCTGCATGTCCAATAGCAGCCCAGCCCAGGTAGAGACCAGCAAATGCCATGAGGCCGAAGAAATACGCGCCGATTGCCTAAAAGCGTGTTAGTCTGGCTGTGAGTCGGGCGCTCACGCACATTGGCCAACTCACATAGGGGCGCTTGATGCTGTTGAAGAAGAGTATCTCAGTCACCATGAGAAGGGACGCGATTCCGTACAGATTGATTAGGACGAAAGCCTTGAACCACCCTTTACCGAAAAGATCACTGACTGGCCAGCTCGTCAGCCCAACTACCACTTACTCGAATTACGAGGGGGGTTTTTTTCCTACAGGGCGTGTTCGAAAGAGCCGAAGCTGCCTCGTCCCAAATTACACTTTCGTAAGAAAGCTTGTAGATTGAGCTGGGATCTTCTACACTGTTAGCATCATTGTCATTGTCATTGCCACCGTTGTTGTTGTTGTCCAAGTCATGCGGGCGCGTGATGAACCAGTAAATCGCCGTGTTCATAAAGGAGAAGACGACTGTAGTTGCGTAGAACATGGTGAAGTAGAATTGCTTGCGCAAGCTACCCAAGTTTCTGGGCAGCGACATGGCGCTCACAATCAACCACTCGATTCCTCCGTCGATATCATCGGGGTCTGGATAGTAAAGGTGGGTAAACGTCCAGCTCTATCGCCAAGGCCGTTAGCCACAAATCCGTTTGACCTACTACATTGCTCCCGCTCAACCTACAAACGTGATGATATAGTATACAATGACCAAGGCACCGCTGATCAGCGCAAAGTCGAACAAGAGGCGCCATTTCGTCTCAGTGGTGTCTTCTGTAAGCTTATAATCCGCAACCATGGCAGCAACGGCAAGGAGATACGTAAGTATGATGCCTCGAAGGAAGGCCAACACATTTTGCGGTATAAAGCTCCATGGTGAATGACTGGCGCGAAGGAAAGCGGGCTGTTGGGCGGCCGCGGGTTAGCACAGTCGCTCAGCTCTTCGAAAAGCAGGTCTCTCACATGGTCCTGCAGAATGGCTGGGCCCGGAAGGCCACTCGCACCGAGCAACGGGGCCGAGTCCATTTTAATAATTATAATTTTCGACTGCTGCGAAGAAATATCAGAGTAGGTACGTTAGTATAGTACTACTTGTCGAGTTTTAAGGATACGGTGGCCCCTTTCTCGTGACGACCTGGGGCTTGGTGTATAACGCCGCGCAGAGGGTTAGAGTGTATAGAAATAAGATCTGAGTCTCTAAGCTGCGACAGAGGTAGGATTTTAATGATGCGGGAGATTTAAAATACTTCCACAGCCCATGTACTGGGAAAGAGAGATACGGCGGCTCGCGAAGTGGAAGGTTCGAGGGCATCGTTCACCTTGTGGCGTGTCCGTGTAGAAGGAGAGGCCGATACCTCGATATTAGGTTTGTTTGTATTGTTCCCTTAAAAAGAAATTCCATATTTTACATAAAATACATCCCAGCGTTTTTCTGAGTGGAACCCATTTCAACGTAGACGTTGTACGTGGGCGTCTTCATTCGTTCTTGGTGCTGCTCGCAGCTCCTTCTTTCTGCATGCCTTCACATCCCGTCAGCTTCCCAGCCCACTCTTCAGCCTTTCCGTATCCCTGGCTAGGATCTCTCTGTTCGCCCGCTTTCTTCATTGCTGCAAGTCCGGCCGCTTTATCTTGCTCTCCCGAAGAGGTCCAAGCATGGGAGCCGCTGATGCTGCCAATGGTAGACTAGACGGGAGAAGAAGGTGTCAGTAAGAGAGTATCATCTGCACGATTAGACTGTTCAAGATACCTCTGCGGTGCCCTTGAGGTACTGAGCATGGGCGCTCATGAGGCCAGGCTGCTGCTGGTTGTTGTTATTGTTACTGCCGCTGCTGTTCTCCATGATGACTGGGTTATAGTGCTTGAATCTAGGGTAGTTGAAGTGGGTGTGCTGCTTTTAAACACTGTGAGCTTTTCACGTCGGATGGATAGGGTGAAAGCTTGGGAGGGAAGAAACAAAAGTAGATTTGTATTTTCTATCTGCTTTATATCATGAGCCACGAAACTCAAGGTTACAAGCGATGACATCTTCTTGCAACGGCCATCCTGTCCATGACATCAGTCCCCGCAGATCGAAGTTTGAGTGCCAAAAACCTTCAAAACAAGCAAGATGGGCTAGAGAGGTACGTACCGATGCCATCTGGCAGCTCGAGTGGGGCGCTTGAACCAACGTTAATCCCTGATTGGCCCGTGCGCCATCGGAGAGCCACATGTCCAGATCTCCGTTTCCGAGGTATCGCTTGAGCTCGCGTGGCTTCAACTTGGGGTCTGCAGTACGGAGTTATTGTCGACCGATAGACCGTCCGGCATCTTGGCTACCTGCTAGGATATTCGTCAATTCGAGATTGTACAGCACTCGCCAAGTGGTGAGATTGAGCCATCATGCTTTCTGGCCTGCAGAACCCGCGCAATGTGGCCGCGCAACTGATGAACTTTGGCCTGGTGTTGACCACGGCATTCATGGTGCGTCGCGACTCTGTTCGCATCCGCGTTATGCCCTCTCCTTCTACAAGACCTTGAAGCAGATCTGACGTCTTTTTCAGATGTGGAAAGGCCTCTCTCTCGTCGCCGACTCCCCCTCCCCCATTGTCGTCGTCCTCAGTGGAAGTATGGAGCCTGCATTCCAGCGCGGTGACTTGCTCCTGCTATGGAACCGCCAGCTGTTTAGCGAAACTGCAGTCGGCGAGGTTGTTGTCTACAATGTGAGGGATAAAGAGATTCCCATCGTCCATCGGGTCGTGCGCAAATTTGGTCATGGGTAAGTACACAGTTCAGCGCCACTCAAGGAGCGCATCGGACTACGAGGCTGACAATACCGCAGAGACAAGGCAAAATATCTGACAAAAGGCGATAACAACGTGGCTGATGATACTGAGCTGTTCGCCAAGGGACAAGACTATCTGGAGCGAAGCGACATTATTGGGAGCGTGGTTGCGTATATACCGTTCGTGGGCTACGTTACAATCCTACTCAGCGAATATCCTTGGCTGAAGACGGTTATGCTGGGCATGATGGGTCTTATGGTGGTGTTACAGCGAGAGTAAAGAAATTCAATATGAGTTATTGTTCGAGTGCAACCAAAAACGCAAGCAGAGCGATGTATGCGACATTTAGCCGGGGACAGCTTTCTCAGTACGACTTCGACCCTCGCAGGACGAACCAACACTTTTTTTTGGGCACATTTCTGCGTCTCGGAATAGTTTTGACGATGAAAAGGGCCTAGAACTGGGGCTATGCTTTGGCCATAGGCAAGCCCGATTGGTCTGTGGCGGTTCGGCAATCTACTTTTAGCCGCGCGGACGGGAGACAGACATGGTGGCGACGTAGAGAAGATTTGCATTTTCCTTTCGACTTTTAGCGACTTGATCGCCGGACTGGCGCGTTTGCGGCTGTGCTTGGATTTCAATCTAGACGCGGAATTTCCTGCCAGCATGGAATTGCATCGCGTCTGCATTGCACCCACTCAATAGACTAGATCAAAGCTGAAGAGGCCGTTTTGCATATCCGTACTAGGGCCGCATCATGGATGTGGATCCTTGTCGCCGCTATCGTCGTTGGCTCAGCGCCGGAGCATCCTCACGGGGCTCGGCCAATTTCCCGGTTTGACTTGGCGATGGTATTTAATCTAGCCTGTCGGCCCTCGTCCAGGCCTTTGGATGCCTATAGCCTCTGATTTTTGCTGCCAGTCGTTCGCTTTCGTCATTCGTTTTCCGGCGCAAGATTGCAGCTTTGAGACTGGCGTTGTCACACACTCGTTTTTTTGTCGTTTCTGCTCTAGTTGTCGATTCCTGGATAACATTCGTTTAATTCACATACGCAAATTTTTTAAAAATAGCGAACCGAGACACTTAACGAAAGCTCATATACGTTGGCGATCTTTTGACATCTCCATCATCTAATATAATTCAGCCAAACTCGTCTTCCGCCATGGCGTCCCAAGAAGCTCCCCAAATGACGGAGAAACAGACACCAAACACCACGGCTGTCCCTCTCACTGTGCCTGCTCCTGTCCAACTTCCCCAAGAGCTGGTTGCTGCGGGATACCGACCATATGTGCCCTATCCGGGCCAGCAAGTCATTGCGCCGCCTCCAGTGCAGACGAGCAAGTCCGCCGAGATCACGAGGCTGGTGTTTCATGGTATTGGAATCGTCCTCGCAGTGATTGGGTTGGGTCTCTCCCTGTCTACGCTCTCAGACGGAGACCTTACTATTCTGATTGCTGGACTGCCACCTGTACGTTTTTCTACAAGTCTACAATAGTAGAGCATTAGTTGCAGACACTTTTAGCTGACATGAGACATAGAGCGCTCTCGCCTTGCTATGGAGTCTCGCAGATGTAATCACCAGAGCCGTTCGGAAATGGAAAGCTGGCATTCATCCTGGCGCACACGTTGCCATCTGTCTCATCATCTGGATTGCTTCTGGCATCCTGGGCGGAATCCTCTGCACATTCGTCGCTATTGAGTCACCCACCCCTGACGACGAATCGGACTGTTACTACACCACGTACGATAGTGAGGGCAACGCACAGTTGAACGACGCGTGCGACGTGGAGAACAACTACTATCCCAGAGGCAAGGCCCTCGGCGCAGCCGTCATGGTCTGCCTTTTGACCGTGCTGTATTTCGGCCTCTTTATCGATGCTTGTATCGGAACGCACAAGCGCAACACCGCAGCTGCGCGCCCCGTCATGATTATCGCGCAGCCGCAGAACTGGTCTGCCGCTACTCAAGGATGGCAGCAGATGCCGCAGAACGATGCGGCTGGGTTTCAAGATACGTCCAGGCAAGGAGGACACGGCGTCACGGAATATTACGCTCCGAATGGCTCCCAGGCCTGAGGAGCAGAGAGGCCAGTGAAGATGGAACGAGGGGGGGACAGAAGCACCAGACACATTACGGAGTATGATTTCTCGTATTTTGGCAGTATGATTCTATGAAAGAGCTCGGGATTGGGCTGGCCGCATAATTTGATAAGCGTATAATACCTCTATAATGACAACCTAACACATATGATTTCTCCGAACAAGAACGTTCTCCCTGAAAATACGCCAAGATTTTTTTTTCGACCTGGTGACTCCTACGAAAGGATGGCTAGATCTCTGTGGCTGCCTAAGAAAAGGCAGCCGCGCGCTCCCCAAAAAAACTGGCATCGCTTCATCCTTGCTTGCTTCGTGTCAAAGTTCGAGTCACCGCATCCCTGCTTTAACTGCATCTGTCCAAAAGACCTTAATGACTATGCTAAATAAATAGCCGGTGGAACCCCCTCCTCGGGCAAACAAGAAAAAAATTAAGCTACCCCTGGCTCCTTGCCAAATCGGGCAATGGCCGAGTCTGGGATTCGTTTTTTTTTCTCTCTCCATTATAGCCAGCAGCGGGATTTGCACCAATGGCAGACCCTTGTTCGCCAACGAACCCATGTCCTTGCGGTTTTTGACCTCTTGCGCTCGCTCTTTTGGCTCTTTATTCTTAGCGAAATGGGGGTTTGGCTAAGAAGCGCGGCTGAGGGTCGATGCCTGGGCCAAGAGGCCGAGAACGAAAGTGGGAGTTCTTTGGGGAGGAGAATTTTTGCCCGAGTCGCGATGCCTTGGTCCGCTTCGCTCTTTTCATATTTTTCTAATTGTATTTCTGGGAGATGAATCCGTGAAGCTGGTGTAGGTTTGAAGACTGGCTGAGGTTGCTCTGCCTCTTGTCTTTTTTTCTTTCAGCGCAGCGATAATATTCACTCGTTTGGCATATCGGACTTATTTACGCTCGCTCAAAGCAATCTCTTGCGGAGAGACGCTCTTTCAGTCTCTAAAGCCACCCTCGTTTCTGGTTTATTCTCTCTCAACTTTGTTTACAGACATTGCTGCCATGGCTTCCGAAAACACTCCCCAGGTGGCGCAGGAGTCGGCGCAAAACACTCCCACCACTGCCCCTTTGTCTGTGCCCTCCAAACAGTCTGACAGCAGCAGCTCGGGATTCCAGCCCTATGTTTATACTTTGGACGGCGTCACCTTCCTGCCCTATCAGGGGCAGCAGGCTGTCGAGACGCCCAAACCAGAGGTCAACAAGGCGTGGGAGATTGCCAAGATGGCGCTTCACAGCGTGTCAATCGTCGTGGCTGCTGTGGGTGTAGGCCTCGGCTTCTCCCTGATTAATACTGTCTATTACTGGGTAGTCATTGCCGCTGCTCCAGCCGTAAGTTTATCAAACTCTGCAATTCTACGAACCTCATAAACTAACTGCTTTCTGTTCAAAAAGTGCGTCCTAGCTCTCGCCTGGAGTCTGGCCGAGATGGTAGTCCGCATAGTCCACATGTTCAAGACGGGCATCCATCCCGGCGCCCACATCGCCCTCTCCCTCATCATCGTCCTGCTGGCCGTCATCTTGGCGAGCATCTTCGGCCCTTGGTTCTCGGATGACTGGGGCTACGACTACGACAACAGCGTTACTGGAGACCTCCGCAAAGCTGCTTTCAGCGGCCTCGTCAATTCTACGAGCGGAAACCTCACCACCGTTGGCTCCGATGCATGTTCGTACCAGTATAACAATGCTACGGAGAGCTGGATATACATGTGCAGTGATGGTAGCGATAGCGGCGATGACGGCAGTGCTGATGGCGGCGACGAGGGCGATGGCGATCTGGGAACCGATGGTGATGATGGCGATGGCGATCTTGGAACCGGCGGTGACGAGGGCGACGATGGATGCCCATATGAGTATGATGAAAATACGAATAGCTGGGGCTATGTCTGCAATAACGGCACCGACAGCGGTTTCAATGGCGACATTGGCAGTGATGGCAGCGGTAGTAGCAGCGACGGCGACGGCAGCATCAGCGGCTCTTCTGGCTCCGACGATGACTGTTCGTACCAGTACAACGACAGCACAGAGACCTGGGTCTACACCTGCAATGACGGCACGGACGGCACGGACGGCAGTGATACCGGCTCCAACGACTGCTCATACCAGTACAACGACATTACCGAGAGCTGGGGCTACGTCTGCAACGACGACGGCGACTCCAGCGGCAGCGGCAGCAGCAGCAGCAGCAATTCCACCAGCTCGTCTGACGGCATCACCGGCAGCAATTCAACCAGCAGCTCCAGCGGCGATGACAACAACAACAACTCCAACAGCTCCTTCGACAGCCACGTAGCCCACGAGAGGGGCATCGCCCTCGCCGCCCCCATCATGGCATACGTCCTGGCCGCCATCCACTTCGTCCTCTTCGTCGGCGCCTGCATCGACACGGCCAAGCTCAACGCCGCCGCCCGGCGACCAATCTACATTGTTGCCCCGCCACCGCCGCCAGCAGGCCAGTGCCCTCCTCCCATGAGTCAGAAGAACATTCCGACAACGGTAGTGACTCCCCCTCCGGCTGAGGACAACAGCACGGTTCCAGCAGTAGCGAGTAATGGCCAGAGAAGAGATAAGGGCAAGGGCAAGGAGCCCGTCCGTCTACAAGATGTGGAAGAGGAGGGTGAATCTTCTCGGGATGGTGCTGCGCAGGTATAAACGCTTTACGAAAGCTGATAATGAAGGGAATGGTGGGGATGGAGTGTATATATTGGAACAAGTCATGATGATGCGAGCCATGAGATACCCCCTATCGAAATCTAGAGTCGAGAGAGATAAACGTTATGCGTAATAGGTAATTATATAATAATGCAAACAAGCATGTCATAAGGGTTTTCATACAATAAAATAAACACAAAGCCGAATTGTAAAAAAGATTAGAACCCGCATCCCACATTTTGCCCAAGAGAATTAAAGAAAAAAGATCGTCAATCACGGGTATTCCATTCTCCAAAACCCCCAAAAGCCCTTTTTTCGCTTTCTTCACATTAAAACGAAGGTATTCCAAACCATGCCCGAGGCAAGAATCTCAATATATGCGCCGCCAGAAGAGAAAAGAAACGAAACGAGACAGAGGACGCTCGGTATGAGATGGCTCAAAGGTCATCATCGGCGTCCTCCCACCGCTTGGCCACCAACCGACGCACCTTCTTGGGACTGCCGCTGTTGGCGCCGTGACCAGATCGAGAGCCGTCGTTGCTCACCCTCATGCGCTCCAGCTTGCGGCCAAGGCTCGTCACCGCGCCGTCGTGCTTGGACGATGAGCCGCCACTGCTGCCGCTGGGCACGGAAAAGTCCTCGCGCTCTTCCAGCGGTCTCCTCTTCGTCGGGCTGCGGCTTGCCAGCTCCCTCTTGAGAACGGCGTTTTCGCGCCTCAGACGCTCGACTTCCTGCGTCAGATTCTCCACCAAGACGTTCTCCTTGTCGTAGTCTTCATCGATCCCCTGGTCTAGGCCGCGCTCCAAGATGTCAACCTTGCGGTCCCAGTGCTCCTCGTGTCGCTCCCTTTCGATCTGCATAGATGCCTTGAAGCGGGCCAGTTCGACCGCAAGGCGTTGTTCGAATTCGAGAGCGCATTCCTCCCGTACGGCGGCTTCCATATCAATCATCCGATCTTCCATACTAAGGAGGTGGGCTTCGGCTGTGATACGGGCCTCGGTCTGCACATCAATCTCGTCTCGCAACTGGTCGATCTCGTCGCTCATTCTCGCAATTTCCAATGCGGCAATCTCCATCGTCACTCTCTCATCGGTGGCAGTGACGGGCGAAAAGTGACTCCGTTGCGAGCCGAACCCAGCAGTACCAAACGGCCGAGGGGTCTGATGGGTCGGATGGACAGGGCTCACTGCTCTGCCATTCCCTGCCGGAGCGGCCTGTGCCAGGATGGTGGCAGTGATTGAGGGGACGCGCGGAACCGTAACTTCTCTGGCAAGAGCACTGTAACGAAGGATCTGCGATGTGGCGTTGAAGTCGCCCAGCGGATCGGCCGTGACAATCATGACGCCTCTCTGGGGATTTCGCCGCGGAATGTGACTGTACGTCGGTGATGGGGGTGCGAAGGAATTTGAAAAGAGGATTTCAGTGAGCTTGCATTGTCTGTAAGGGACGACGTTGGGCTGCTGCAGCGTTAGTTGGACAACTTTTCCCCGTATTTGTACAGTCCAGCTATCAGGGAGACAACTTACTTTGCCAGAGTTGGCTTCGCTTTGAGTCTGCAGACACTGCCCGAGATACATTAGACTCTCGTTGATCTTGCCCGCCTCCACCAAGGTCGCGCCTTGGGTCTTTGCGTCCCGGGCCCTCTCGCTGCCCGCGAGATCGACGACGGTGAGCTTACTGCCCGTCCACGGGCTATTCTTCTTGCCGCCAAAGACTCTCTTCTTGACCTCGAAGCAGAAGAAGCCGTGGCTCCTGCTAGAGACACTGTTGCTCCCCGTGCCCGTCACCCGTCGCTCCTGGAGACCATTCTCTAGGACCAAGAGCGCTTCCTTGTAGTCAGTGCAGACAACCTTGCGAAGACCAGCAACTACCTTGCGATCGGGAGAAAGCTCGGTTGGCTTGAACAAGAGGGGACGCCGACGGAAGTCCTTGGTGGCGGCCGATTTGCTGGCGGGAGTAAGGAGATCGTAGATGCGGTCGTTGTGAACTTCGTACATGGACACCACAACGACGTACTCGGCGGTTGGGTCGCACGGGACGTCGAAATCGCGAACATCCGGAGACTGAGGAAGTGAGTTGAGAACGGTCGAATGGCGCTGGATGGTCCGTCGTTGACTCGATACAGTCATGGTGCTCTCGCCCTTGATATCCTGTTTAGCAGTTGTCTTGAGGCGACTGGCGGCGGTTAACGACATGAATGGCCTGTCCAATGCCCGCTTGGGCGTTGAAATGCTGGTGACTACGCCGCCGGACTTTTCAATTCCTGGAGCCTGCTGAGCGGAACGGTTTTGCTGTTCCAGCAGTTGCGGCGTCTCCTCGGCTTCACTTGCAAGCTCGACACTCTTCGGGCTCGTCACCGCTGAATCGGGAAATGTGCCTGGCATCTGCTGTCCCTTTACGGGGGCTTTGGTGGGAATGGACGATTTGACAAAGGAAAGGGTCGTTTGGGGTCGTACAAGCATGGGCGTGGTTGAGCGAGAGCCACCACGAGTCGTCTGCGTAGAATCGGCATTCATGACGTCTAGAAAGTGCGGTGCCGTGATGAGCGTGGATTCGGACGGGTCGCAGGCTTGCAGGGATTCGAGGGACGGCGACAAGGCCGTAGGCTCGAGCATGTTGTCGCCAATGGATCGGAAGATGACGTCCATCGCAAGCTGAGTGAGGCCGCGCTGGCTGCGGCTCCCAAGAATCGTGTGTGTCTGCTTTCAGGGTCAGGCAAGAGCGCCAAAAAGAAAGCGAACAAGGGGGTAATAAAAAAAGCAGTGCTCAATCATCTTTTCTGTCATTCTTTACCTTGCCCGAACCGGTGACGCCGAGCGTGGCTACGACACCATCCGTCCCCTCGCCACCCTGAGGCGCCAGGACGCCCTCGATGAGGGACGACGTCCGCGTGCAGTGGAAGACATCGAGCTGGCTCGCGTCCTCTTCAAACACCTGGGTAAAGGCAAACTTCTCAATGGCCCTTCGTCGATCGGGCGGCGGGTTCAGTGTGATGTGTGAGGGGTGCGGGCTGTCCTCGGGCTCCTCGACGTCCAGGATGCGATCCGCCTGTGCTGCTCCTGGATGCGGCGGTCGGAGGCGGAGGAAGACCTCGAAGAGGTTTTGGGACTTGGACGCCGGTTCCATAATGATATGATGGCGGGTGTAAATAGCCCAGTCCAACACTCAGAGCAAAGTTATATTCACGTAGTGATACTGTGAGGGCTTCGCAGATGGGATGGGCTATTCAAAATGATGGATCGCTCGGGCAAAGAAATCAGTTGCAGTCTTGTACGCGAGGGTCTGCTGATGCTCCACTGTTTACCTTCAACCCACGTTTTTTTACGGCTGCTGGCCGGGCAACACCAAGCGCGCACGGAATTAACCGCGCGTCAGGGTAGTTAAGCGCGGTTCCGCGTTAGCGTTGCCGGGTATAGGAAAAGGCCTAGACTCGTTCTGAAGCGGGCGACCCTTTTCAGCCTGAGGCATTGAGGTCCTTAATGGGGCGCGGAACATGTACGTACCTTTTGGGTCAGCACAGCAGACAACTTGCTCTGCCTGAATGCCTTGCTCTCCACCCTCCCTCATGGGCTCCCTACAACTCTAGGACTCAACATCGCACTGCATGTCTCTGATCCAACCTCTTCCCAACTTCAAAAGCGCCTGTACCAGCCTGAGGAGTGTCGAAGAATATTCTAGCATCTTCTTTCTTTGGGATTCCTTCTTTTTCATGCCCTTCGAAGCGTCGATCAAAGGGTGCGCGAACCATCTGTCGGGACACATCCCACGTTTCGCTAGGCAGACTCCGGACCTAGGTGATGATGCCTAGCGCTTGAGGTACCATGTCCTACCATGCAGGTGACCTGCTGAGGCTGGCTGCTCACTACGGCTTCGCTGCATCCGCTTTGCCACTCATCTGATTGAGAAGGAAGGCTTTTGAAATGAGTTGCTTGCATCAATAAACTATTGCTAAAATGGAACAGCAGGCTGCAGATCGCCAAAAGCATATGCATACATGTACATCACATCATCTCAACAAACGCCATACGCCGTCCCCCCGTTATCGCCACTTCGGCCTCATGTCAATCCCTTTCTACGTCACTTGGTCACTTAAATCGCTCTTTCACTTGCCTAATCCTTGAACTTCATCCGTTCAATGTATGCCATTGCATATTCCACTAGCCACGGTCAGCAACAAGCTCCTGAGAGGATTGGGGCTAGCACCCAAGGGTTAACTCACGCTGAGTGTCCATCTTATCGTTGGTGGCCATGTGCCATGTCTCGTTTATCCTATCATCCTCATCCACGCAGCAGGGGCAGAAAACGAAATGTGTTGGCATGGGCGAGAGTTCAGGGGCCGGTAGCAGCCGATCCCGTGGGGTGCTGGGCACCCTAGATCTGCCTATCCTCCTGCTCGGAGAAATCTCTTCGCTGTGATAGAGACTCTCGGCCAAAAGCTCTTCACGAGGCACTATGATTGGATCGCACCAAGCCCCAAAGCCTCGAAGATCGCGACTTCTTTGCGCTCCGGTGGCGTGGGTGAGGGGCTCCAGCTGGTCACGCCGGCGTCGAAATTCCTCCGGAGGAGGAGACGGAAGAGGAAGTCTCTTGGACTTTCTGATTTCTCTCGCGAAATCTTGGCTCCTCGTTCCCCATCTTGACTCTGGTCCTTCAGTGAGGACCGAGTTGTGATCACGTGAGGAGCTTTGTGACGAGAGACGATGACCAACAGCTTCACTAGCCGCTGGATAACGACGACGTTTTCTGGATGGCTCTGCATGATAGTCTCTTCGACTTCTATGTGACTGAGAGCTTTCAGTGACGGGGCTAGGGATTGAATGTTCAATGCGGCCTTCATGACCCCTCCTGCTGCTGGTCTTGTGAGTGTCACGGCTCATGGTGAGTTCCCTGCAGGAAGCGGGCGACGGTGTCTTTCCCATGTTGATGGAGCTCATGGTATGAAGCAACGAGAGAAGAAGAGGACGCTATGCTGCAGTGCATGTGCACAAGAACAGTTCTTTAGGGGGAGGCTTGCTATGACAGGCAAGAAGGGGGGGTGAGGCACAGCTAATATGCCCAACAGTATAAAAGTGTCTTAAAGGAGTCTCAAGGGTGAAAGTCAATTAAACTGGGCTTTTTGGCAAGTTTAATGGATGTTTTCTGATGAAAACCAGACTGTTGAGATGAAAGAGGTGAGAGTGCTGGAAAGGAGGGTAGTCGAGGGGGACGGCTTATATACCCTTGGGACTCTGAGGAGGGAGCCCCCTCGCTGTCAGCCAATGAGAGCCCCCTACCAGACACTACCTCCTCCGACCTACCTCATCCTCCTGACATCTTTGCACATGCTACTCAATGCCATTGCCGTCCTTGTACTTGCATCATCGCTCTTTTATGCCATCTTTCAATTCCTGCAGGTCTTCCTTGTGGTCGACCATTATATTTCCCCTGATGCACTTATACAGACATGCTCTTGGGCGACTGACTGTCGTCTGGCTCAGTACACCCCGGACAAAGACATCAAGTGATGATATTACCATTCCAAAATTTTATCTACTGGATATTCGGATTCATACAGACCCAGATACCTTTTTTCCGGGGGATTTTCTATGTTCGTCATGCTGTCGTTGGGTTTTGTCCTTCCCTCTCCTTGTCAGTCCTAGGCACATTCTTGTGTTACATTCTGGGCTTACGACGCAACGACGCAGCCCTACGAAAAAAAAAATTGTACATTCTGCTTGCTTATCGTTCTTGATCTCATATAGTCCGTTGCATGGCTCCTCCTATGTTGGGAATTAGAGACTCTCCTTTATGTGCTCAAGAAAAAGTGCAGGAGGTGTGGTACTGCCTAGGGTGCTATGAGGCCTTTTCTACCCCAGAGTGCCGGACCTTGCCATTGCCTATTATGATACATCAATCTAGCCAGTATCAAACTAACCATGCATCTACATCTAGACCAATGAATTCCCGCTTTTGCGTCTGTCTTCTCTATTTCCCTTCAAAACGGTTTGAGATAATCTAAGCCATCACGGACTGCCGACTTTTCGTAGCACAATTGTATTGTCTGCTTTAAAACTGGTTTATCTTATTATGTCAATACAACTATTGAATTCATCTTCCAAAGGAGGCTATCCCAATTTCCAGTCCTGTGCATCCATATAAGGGTCGTCGTTCCGAGTATGAAGTTCAGTTGCGACGAGGTTGTTCAGCGGGCTGACTCATCATCAAGGTGATTACGTAAACCCCTCACCACTTGCGCGGTGTGCCTAATTAGGAATTAGCCTCAATACCCTCTTAGTCAGCAGCCGAACCTAATGCTTCCCCAGCCTCGGAAAGACTACCCGAGTCGTCAAGACATGAAAGAGTCTGTCGGGGTTCTCAAATCGCACAATTGCAAGAATCTCGTCATAATCTTTGCTCTCTTCTCTTCTAGATCATCTTCCATAGCAGGAATACTATTCGTCAAAAAAAAGATGCTTGGGCTGAAAAAAAAAAAAATTTCCCACGTGAGGCTCTGCAGCCATCAAAAGCGGAGGCCGCAGGGTAGGAAGGCCAAAAAAAAAAAAAAAAATGACGTAGAAAAGGGACGATAATTGAGAACCCCCCGGACCAATTATGGCAATTTTGGGGGGTGCGCTTTACGGGCTGTTCCGGGGAAACTTTGCAACCCCGTATTTTTTCGTTTCGCGGGCGGCTATGCATTAAGGCAGGAACGCGTGCTCACGGACGCGCTGCCGCCTTCCTGCCATGACACAATCGCTACCTTAACGGTCAGGACGTCATAGGGTGTGGAAATATCCTTTCCCAATCTTTCTTTTTTGTTTGGTGGTTTTAATATATTTTCCTTATTTTTCGACCCGCTGACCCCCACGTCATTAAGCATGCCGCCGAGGAAGCGTGCTAGGGACGGTGATGCTGCTGCTGAACCTCTGGCCAAGCGGCGGTCGTCCCGTCAAGCAGCCGTGGCCGCGGCTGCATCCATAAGGGAAGCTAACGACAAGGCAGAAGCAGCGGTGGATCAGAAGAAGAAAGCTACGCCGGTGAAGAAGCCGGTGGCCAACGACAGGGCCAGCAAGGGTGGGGAGAAGAAGAAGAAGCCTGCGACTAAGGTAGCCACAACTGATGAGACAAAGAAGGCTGTCAAGAAGAGTGGCAAAAGCAAGTCAAGTGATGAGGTTGCGGATGAGGACAATGAAGCAAAAGCGTCAAGTGACGAGAAAGCAGGCAAGGGTGGCGCTCAATCCTCACGGGCCGTATCTGAAGATCCGGACGTCGACTCCATTCCGGCCATCAATCCGGAGGCACCACGACATGAGGGCGAGTGGTACTGGCTGATGAAAGCTGAGCCCGAGTCTCGGTTCGAGAACGGGATTGACGTTCGGTTTTCCATTGATGATCTTCGGGCCAGGGAGAAGCCCGAAGGGTGGGATGGTGAGTTCTTTTCTTTTCTTTTTTTTCGGCGTCTATCTGAGATTAGGCAAGATCTACAGATGTGCTGACGATGTCGTCTTTTTTTTTTTCCCTTTGAGCAGGCATCAGGGCGTATGCGGCTCGCAATCATATGAGGAATATGAATGTGGGTGACAAGGCCTTCTTTTATCACTCCAACTGCAAGGAGCCTGGCATTGTTGGCATCATGGAGATTGTCAAGGAATTCTCCGAAGACAGTGAGTTTACTTTCCCATTTCATAATCACCCTTTATTCTCATAAGATGGCTGTTGAAACTAATAACGCAATCAATCCCCTCAGGAAGCGCTCGCCGCCCAGGGACTCCCTACTATGACCCACAGTCCACGAAGGAGAACCCCCGTTGGAGCCTAGTGCATGTCGAATTCCGGAAGAAGTTCGCCGTGCCTATCGGCCTAAAGGAGCTGCGTGACTTGGGCAAGCCAGGCGGCCCTCTGGAGAATATGCAGATGCTCAAGCAGGGACGCCTTAGCGTGAGCAGGGTGAGCACGGAGGAGTGGAAGGCTCTCTGTGACGTTGCAGATAAGAAGGCTAAAGAGGCTGGGCTGGAGCATGAGACGACAAAGTTGGCTAAGTGAGGGGGCTTTAATGAAGACGAGATGAAGAAGGGGAACATGTTCAGAGAGGCGAGTGGTATGAGCGTCATGTCCAGGTCGATGACGGGAGGCTGTATTTTAATGTGCTGAGCGAGGTGTCGGTAAATATTGCCGCTATACAATAATTCTTAATACTGTATAATGCAAAGGAACGATGCTTCAGGGGCCAAGCTCGTTGAGGTTTTCTCTATCTCTCAGACCATCCATACAACGTCTGCCGGAGATGCAAAATCTGTCCTCTCTACAGGCAGTTACACTGCCTTTTTCTTTTGACCGATGTCAAGGCCATGCTTAAGCTCGCCGTGGAACGAGTTGCACGGCGCTTTAGTCGTACGAGGTCGGCTACGATTGGCTTGCTTAAGTTGAAAGACAGTGTGAGAAGAATAGACCCTCATGAATGCTTTTAGTCCGGCGATGCCTAGCAGAGAAGCTTGGGGATTGGGCAGCGGTGGATGATGTGTGTCTGTTGGTGTGATGGTCAGACTTGACTAACGGCGATGTACAGATAGGCTGAGACTGTCACGTCAAGAGCTACTAGTAGTTATCTGGGATCGAAGAATTGCGAGGACATCGAGTTCTGAAAGATGGGGATCCAATAGTCGATGAGTGGTATCAGGAATCAGAGTGAGAGAGAGATGTGTTCGATGTCTTTTTAGTTGCCATCCTCCCACTCTAGGCTGTGAAGTGTTGCACCGCAGAAAGCGGAATTATGTCGAATTGAACGTGAAGAAATGCATCCTTGGCACTGAGCAGAGCAGATGGACAAGGCTAGATCAAGTCAGTGTTGCTCCGTTTGTCTCGATTGTTCCCCAATCATGTGAATCCAAGCTCACCAACTGATAGGCCACATGAATTGGATCGTGATGCTGCCTCTGGAGACGTGCTCATGAAGGCTAGGAGCGGATGAAGCTTCGCATCAAACCTCACACACCACAGGGAATCTCTTCCACCTATGCATCACTTCCTTGTCTTACACTCGGCATGCATCTTTCGGTACCCAACCTTTCTTCTCTCTAGCTTACTCGGACATTGACCAATTTCATCGCTCAGGCCGAGTCTGAGAGAATGCTTAAACAGAAAGTCGAGATACACAAACTAGACCTCCAATGAAAGCTCACCACATCTCCGCCAATCGTCCTCCGCTTTTCACTTCAACATACAATGCTCTTGTATCGCTAGCTCTGATATTTGTCGACTCTGCATGTATGTATAAGCTTTCTAGGGGAAAAAAAAAAAGGAAGCGTTTGAAGCATGACCTCGATGTGAAAGATGATGCTACATACGCATGAAGAGGTAAGAAGAGTCCGATGTGGAAGACGGCCAATGATTGGCCTTGTCTAACCATGTCCATGCCTTTAGGGAAAAAAAAAGATTGCTTTTGGTTCGAGTAGCTCACCGAGAGGCGTAATTTCGATCGCTGCATGTCGCCTCCGATCGTGTGGGCGATGCTGGAGTAGTACGCCAGCCTAGTAGAAATGGGATGGGCAAATCGAATCCCATGCTGGGAATTCGATATCTGTATCGGTGTGCTCCGCCACCAACGGGGAATACCATCCGCTGTAACAGTCTCTTTTCTAGGAGTACTGGGATATTGGAGTTCCTCAGAGCGTTCAAGAGTAGGTAATTAGCCGACATACATGCCAACTCTCGTTCTTGCTGGTTTCGAGGCATTTCAAATCAATATGACTACTCGACGGCTCGGCACAAGAAACCTCCTTGGTCTCTATCATGTTAGCCTCTGCCTCGTATTGGTCTTCTTTTTTCATCTTGTCTGAAGTTTTATTCCCGCTCCTAATCTGGGTCGTCGGCGTTAGGGCAGGTCTGTTGAACAGTGGGCAACACAAGTCTTACCATCCTGCCAGTCATGACCGAGCCAAGTGCCACATATGTGAGCTAATACATACGCTTAAAGTCTGTATCCTCACAGGTCAAATGTCTGTGATGCCACATAGGTCTGGAACAAAGCTGGCTGAGCCTGAGGGGAGATTGTTGATCTCGTCTGTATGTAACCGGGTCCGGAGATACTCGTATCATGAGACAGTCAGCTTTGTGGAGCTGTAAGTGTCAGGTGAGACTGAATGGTCCGGCGATCCATATATCTTATGGCCGCTGCTCCCCCAACTCATGCTTCCCTAGATCCACGCGGAAAATAGAAGCAAAGCACGCCACTCTACGTACTCATGGAACAAATCTGAGTAACAGAAATCCACATCATCAGCCTACTATAAGACATCTCCTGGATCTATAAACCGACAATGGCCGTCATGAAGGCCACAAACAAGAGTATAGACGTAGCTCGTCAACTGGTAGCCAAGTCAAGAGCCGCCTCAACATCCGCCGGGATCGCGCAGACAGCCTCTCGACACAGCATTCCACCGGGATTCACCGCCCGAGTCGGCCGGTTACAAACCTTCAGTCTTCCAGAAAAGGTTTCAGGATCCATATCCGACAAGCTCATAGCAAAAGCCATGATTAGCGCCTGGCGCCGGGATGGCATTCTGCAAATCGGCATGTCAAAGACACAACAGAGGCTCTACCAAGCTGCCAACGCCGCCAGTAGGCTTTTCTTCTCCCGACCCTATGCTCAAAAGCAAGCCTGCGTCGATGACCTGAGTTATTCAGGATACATCGCATCAGGCGAGGAAATCACTGATGGGGTCGCTGACTACTCCGAAATCTTCACCATCACCAAGGATCTTCCGTATTCCGACGAGCGGGTCGCACAAGGCTGGCCTTGTCACGGACCGTGCCCTTGGCCAGACAAGGACATGAAAGTCGTCATGAACAGGTACATGGCTGACTTGGCCGAATCGGGAGAGAAGCTACTACAGCTGATCGAGATGGGGCTGAATATCCCCACTGGATCTCTAACGAGATACACAAATGATGGGTGGCATCACATGCGGATTTTGAGGTAAGCATCTTATAGACGGAGTCGTGTAGGCTCTTCTTCATTGACTTCCAGGAAAGCAAATTGCCGTAGGATTGGCCAGAACTAAGTGCGTGACGCTTCTAGATTTCCGCAACAAGATAGGACCAATGGGAAAGGCCGAAAGGGTCGCGGGATTGGCTCGCATACAGATTATGGGCTGCTTGTCATTGCAGCTCAGGATGATGTTGGAGGTATGAAGTGGATTTCCTAGCGCATACCTCCTCTCCATTTTCACCATGCAAACATCCGCGAAATCTGGCTAACGAGATTTGCCCATCCAGGGCTTTTTGTCCGGCCACCGCGTCGCAATGAACAGTTTGCAAACTGGGTAAAAAGCTCCGCTGGGCTGAGAGAAGACGAGCCGGGATGGGTATACGTGCCCCCCGTTGCCGGGACGTTCACAGTCTTCCCAGGTAGGCCGCCTGTATAGAGACCTTCCTTGAGATCATAGCTGATGGGTTCATTGATATCCTCCCCAGGCGATATGATGCAATATATGACCAACAGGTTCCTTCAGTCAACACCGCATAAAGTCGGGCTGAACATCCGCGAACGCTTCGCTTTTGCGTATTTCCACGAGCCAAGTTTCAAGTCTGTTGTGAAGCCACTTCCTGGTTATGACGCCGGACAGTCACCAATTGGCGGAATTCACTATGGTACGCACTTTACCAACATGTTTTTGAGAAATTACCCTGAGCGCATTACCACCGCTCGGCTCCGAGTGGAGGGCCGGTATCATCTTCTCGGTTCGGAGGCGCTTCGGAATGACGATGATGCACTGTGAGATACTATGGGTCATGCGGTAGATAATTGGCAGGCGCAATTTCTTTTTGTTTGCTTTCTTTTTCTCCGATTTTCTAGATCTTGTCATTGCTATCGCAGATAATACCTCTTTTTTTTTTTTTTTTTTTTTTTTTTTTTCTATGTTTGTGCCTTTTTGTTTAGACATAATCTCATCTGCGAACGAACATTTTGGCAGAACACTCGGCATCTTTGTAGAAACAGCAAAATGTAATGCAGGTTTGCCTAAGCGGGAGCGAAGCGCAGGCAAAAAAGTTCCATGGACTCATTTTGACATATACCAAACGATTGTAGATATCGATCGCATAGACCTACACAGTGTTAACCGATTTCACATAGTAATCGCCACATGTCCTGAGACGTGCACCGTGTAAAATGAACATCTGTGCAGGCATGGCGCCGTAACATTAGCAACAAACGGCAATGGGGTTGCGTCTATAGAAACCAAACTTGATCCATCAGGGTGCCGGAGAAGTAGGCATGTACCATGGCAACCATGAAAGAGATTTTCGTCGGTGCATAATGCTGTAAGACATTGGGTCCCGTATAAGTGGTCGCTGGGTTTCTTTTTTTTCTAGCTTCGGTGAGACGGCTGCGAATATGAGCCATAGTAGGTCATAACCACCAACTTGCTATAGCACAGTAATAACATTCTATAACTTGAAAACCAGTGGAATATTGCGACGCTGCTTACTGAAACTATGCCATTACCTGTGGATAGTGGGCATTGTTTAATCTCGGGAGGGTCAACACCTGCTTACTGCGTGATGGGTTAATGTGAAGTACACGCCTGGCGGTACGTGACGGCAGGACAATAACCCGAGAAGGATATGTGCGGCTTTCGAGTCTTCCACCTTCAATCGGAACACCCTCCTATTCGATTATACGAAGTGGACAATCTCTTCTCACCGCATCTTCTTCTCAACTGTATCAGGGCAAGCAGTTTATCACGGTTGGCTTCGTTGCTTCATCAAAACCCTCAAAACCCTCATAGTAAAAGACATAGGGCAGCTTTTGGTTGGTAGAGGAAGAGACTCGTCGTCTCCCCTAAGGTGGCAATACATTATACATATGCAGCTGTGGCATCAGGCCCGCATCGGAGACCTAGGAAGAGTTAGAACTGTAGAGGCGAAACGAATCACGATGTTGTGTTGGACGTAGCATGCCCGCGTTCAAAAGCACGACCGGGGGGGGGCCTGGGGGGGCTGTAAGCTGTGTCATGACTGATAGAGGATGGATACAACAGACTTGTCGGCCGAGACAGACTTAGTCGAGCGGGCCAGGCCCGCCTTTGGGCGTAGACGTGGATTAGCAGCCACCGGGTGGCCAGCGAGTATAAAAGTCACGACAACGAGCCCGAAGACGAGGGGGTCGTCGAATCCTCCCTCTTTGCTTGCCTCGTCGCAGAGAAGACGCAAGGACGTTGTCTTGAAAGACTGTTTTGGTTCGTGAACCATCGACCAGAGAGAGAGAGGCCATTGAGAAGAGCGCCAGAAGAAACGCCACGTGCCGCTGCAACTGCCCGCCCGCCTTATCGGGTTCGTACTCGTATCGGGATAAGAGGTCCGGCTCGGCTGTACACTAAAACAAAAAAAAAAAAAAAAAAAAAAAATTCAAGAGGCCAACAGCACCAAAAAAGCCATTAATTTCATTTTCATCGCCCACCGCCAGTCGGTCTAACCGTCATCTGGGCAAATCACAGCCGTTGATTGAGCTGCCGCCTTGCTCTGATTCGATCACGAACCCCTTCCGAGCGCCACATCGATCATCGAGGCCTCGCTTCTTTTGGGTCAAGCGCTGTCGGCCGTGACCCCAAAATCTATTACCCGATTAGGTGGCGACCTTTAATTTGCACTGGTGCCAATCCCGCAATTCTTCTTATCGTCAGGGGAGCTTTCAGTGGCCTTCCCGACTTTTTTCCATTCTTCGCCGCTACTTCTCCCGTCGTCCAAGAAAGGGGGGAACTCAGCCTGCCTCAATTCTTTTGCTCTGTCAATCCAGCGCATCTAGAGACGCAGATTGGTTTGCTGTGGCTCAGCTGATCTGACGTCTTGGTTGCCGTTTGTTCAGCCAGCTCGTCATCAATTGGCGTCAGCATCCTATTGTTCCTGGAAGGCTAAGCACAGCCTTCGGTGTTCCCTATCCCACCATCTCAGCGGAAAGGCAACAAGCCCACCACCACGGTTGGCATTCTTGCTTTTGACTGTGGCCAACAGCATCGATCACGAGGTGAGTAAAAACCTAAGCCTTACTTCAGCTCCTACAAGGCTCTTGCCGCGCTGCCCGGTCTTTCCCTTCTCCCTCGCTATAAGGGCCCGGCTGTTTCCCCCTTTCTCTGTTGCCGCAAGATGCTCACAAGACCTTGTTGCCTTTAGACCGTACAGTGGAAGATTCGTGCGAAACTTGCCAATGGAATAGTCGCGACGAAGCACCTCTCGTAAACTTTCAACATGATTGCCTCAACGCTACTCCCCCGCCGCTTTCGCGGAGAGCCTGCGCCGAACCAGGCTCCTGCCCCGTCGTTGCTCAACAAGAAGCTCACGCCGCTGATACAGTTCTTGGCAAAGCTTGCTTGCTCCCATCCCATCCATACAATAGTCGTCGTGGCCCTCTTGGCTAGCACTTCCTATGTCGGCTTGCTCCAGGAGAGTTTGCGTGAGGGCACTGCCAACCTCGGCAAGGCTGAGTGGCCGTCCCTGATCGAGGGCAGCCGAGACTTGGTTGCTGGTCCTCAGACGGGCTGGAAATGGCAGAGCGTTGAGCAAGGCTCAGATGCCTTCGAGGAAGCTGACCATCTCGCCCTGCTGACGCTGGTTTTCCCCGAGATCGTTTCCGCCGACTCGGCTGCTGCCGCTCCTCTGGCCCATGCCGTACCCACTCCCAAGAACCTGACCATCACTACCCTGCCGGCCACCATCAACTCTTTCGCCGCATATGCGCACGATAGCGTCCTGGCTTATGCCGTTCCCTATGATCAAGCGCCCGAGTTCGTCGCTGCTGCGCAGGAGATTCCCCTGGAGGACGCTGAGGAGGCTGAGACTCTGCATGGCCGTGAGAAGAAGATGTGGATCATGAAGGCCGCCAAGGTCGATGCCCGCAGCAGTCTCGTCGCGTGGGCCACCAGCGCATGGTCCAAGTTCCTTGATCTGCTCAAGAACGCCGAGACACTCGATATCATCATCATGGTCCTGGGCTACCTGGCGATGCACATCACCTTTGTGTCTCTGTTCTTGTCCATGCGTCGTCTGGGATCCAACTTCTGGCTGGCCATGACCACCATCTTCTCCTCTACTTTTGCTTTCCTCTTTGGGTTGGCCGTCACTACCAGCCTGGGAATTCCCATTAGCGTCCTTTTACTTTCCGAAGGCCTTCCTTTCTTAGTCGTCACCATTGGTTTCGAGAAAAACATTGCCCTGACCAAGGCGGTACTGAGCCATGCTATTGAGCATCGCCCGCAGGAGACCAAGAAAGGAAAGAAGGAATCAAAATCGGAAAAAGCCATCTCGTATGCTCTCCAAGCCGCTATCAAGGAGAAGGGTTACGACATTGTCCGAGACTACGCCATCGAGATTGTGATCCTCGGTCTTGGCGCCGCGTCTGGCGTTCAGGGTGGTCTGCAACAGTTCTGCTTCCTGGCTGCCTGGATTCTCTTCTTCGACTGCATTCTTCTCTTCACCTTCTACACGGCCATCCTGAGTGTCAAACTTGAGATCAACCGCATCAAGCGACACATTGAGATGCGCATGGCCTTGGAGGCTGACGGCGTTAGCCGTCGCGTTGCCGAGAATGCTGCCACCAGTGCCGACGGCCCAATTTCCAAGGACGAAACCTCCTTGTTTGGACAAAAAGTGAAGAGCAGCAGCATTCCCAAGTTCAAAGTCTTGATGATTTCTGGCTTCGTCTTGGTCAATGTTATCAACATCGTCACCATTCCTTTCCGCAACGGCGCTTCCTTTTCCGGTCTCAACCTCCGCTCCCTGGCTGGTGGTTTGGGTGGCGTTGTCTCGACTCCTCCTGTTGACCCTTTCAAGGTGGCATCGAATGGTTTGGACACTATCCTGGAGGCTGCCAAGGCCAAGGGCACTGCCGTTCTCGTCAGTATCCTCACTCCTATCAAATACGAGCTTGAGTATCCCTCGGTTCACTACGCCTTCCCCTCAGCCGCTGCCCCATCTGAAGGCCGCATCTTCAACGTGGGTGGCCGTGTCGTTGGCGGACTTCTCAAGAGTCTTGAGGACCCTGTCCTTTCTAAATGGATCGTGGCTGCCCTTGCTCTCAGCGTCGGCCTCAACGGCTACCTCTTCAACGTCGCCAGATGGAGCATCAAGGACCCCAACACTCCAGACCACCAAATCGACCGAGCCGAGCTGTTTCGCGCACAGCGCTTCAACGACACTGGCTCAGCTACCCTGCCCCTTGGTGAATATGTTCCGCCAACTCCTCAGCAGACCCAGCCGGCTACTCCTGCCATTACGGATGACGAGAGTGAGACTGAGTCTCAGAAGAAGCCATCCGAGACGGAGAACCGAAGCCTGCCAATCTTGGAGAAGCTACTTGCCGAAAAGCGAATTGAAGAAATGACCGACGAGGAGGTTGTCGAACTGTCGATGCGTGGCAAGATCCCCGGCTATGCTCTCGAAAAGACTCTCAAGAACTTCACCCGTGCCGTCAAAGTTCGCAGGACCATCATCTCTCGCACCCGGGCCACCTCTGAACTCACCAGCGTGTTGGAGAACTCTAAGCTTCCCTACAGGCACTACGACTGGGAACGCGTCTTTGGAGCCTGCTGCGAAAATGTCATTGGTTACATGCCCATTCCCGTTGGTGTCGCTGGCCCTCTTGTTATCGACGGTCAGAGCTTCTTCATCCCCATGGCTACTACCGAAGGTGTGCTTGTCGCCAGTACCAGCCGAGGCTGCAAGGCCATCAATTCTGGCGGTGGTGCCGTGACTGTCTTGACTGCCGACGGTATGACTCGTGGACCTGTTGTCAGCTTCGAGACTCTGGAGCGTGCCGGTGCTGCTAAGCTGTGGCTCGACTCCGAAGAGGGCCAGACCGTGATGAAGAATGCTTTCAACTCCACCAGCCGATTCGCCCGACTGCAGACTATGAAGACGGCCATCGCTGGCACCAACCTGTACATCCGCTTCAAGACGACGACCGGTGACGCCATGGGAATGAACATGATTTCCAAGGGCTGCGAGCACGCTCTCCATGTGATGCAGACCGAGGCTGGCTTTGAAGACATGAACATTGTTTCCCTGTCTGGCAACTACTGTATGGACAAGAAGCCCGCTGCCATCAACTGGATCGAGGGTCGTGGCAAGAGCGTTGTCGCTGAAGCCATCATCCCTGGTGACGTCGTCCGAAGTGTGCTGAAGACGGATGTTGATTCCCTGATTGAGCTCAACACGGCCAAGAACATGATTGGATCTGCCATGGCCGGCTCTATGGGTGGTTTCAACGCCCACGCTGCCAATATCGTCGCCGCCATGTTCCTCGCCACTGGTCAAGATCCTGCTCAGGTTGTGGAGAGTGCCAACTGTATTACCATTATGAAGAAGTAAGACTTGACTCTCTCTCTCTTTCCCTCCCCCCCCCTTTATAATTTTCTGTTACTCACCGATGAAACCGTCGCAAACACATGTGCTAACATTTGTCTTCCAGTCTCCGCGGCTCTCTCCAGATCTCCGTCTCGATGCCCTCCCTGGAAGTCGGTACCCTCGGTGGTGGTACTATCCTGGACCCACAGGGCTCCATGCTGGAACTGCTCGGCGTCCGGGGATCTCACCCCACCAACCCCGGAGACAATGCGCGCCGGCTGGCCCGAATCATTGGCGCCGCCGTCTTGGCCGGTGAGCTGTCTCTGTGCAGTGCCCTCGCTGCTGGCCACCTGGTCAAGGCGCACATGGCGCACAACCGAAGCGCTGCCCCTTCTGCGGCTCCTTCGAGAGCCATGACCCCGGCCCCCTCGTCAGTGTCCTTGGCCATGTCCAACGGATCTGCGAACCGGAGGTAGATGATAAAAAAAATACGCTTTTTTAATTAATGTCTGTAATGTCAAAGAATCAAGCGCAGCAACATGGGCTTGCGCGGTTGGGTGTTGGCACGGAGTTTTTTTCTTTTGGATGTTCTGGGATCAGGGCAATGCATGGCGTGCTCTATAGACGATGTAGACAAGTATATAGTTGCAACGGCGGCGAATGACCTTGCTTATGACCATATAAGTTTTACTTGTTTATACTAGGCTTCGTGATGCTTGAGATGTGGGATGCTGGACCTCACCTCCCTGATGTGGTCGGAGATAGTGATGAGAGCTGTCCGCAGTATTGGTCATGACGACTAGTAGCAACATGAAGGTATCTGCAAAATTGTAATGGTAATATCAAGTAGACGCGGGCTAATAGCGCTACTTTGTTGCTTATGAGACAGACTAAGGTACCTCTACGTTCTGAGTGCTCTAGTATAAGTGCCATGTACTCCGTACTCTACAAGTAAGTACAAGCGATCTAGTAAGACACGACAGTAGCTCTCACGTATCATGACCACTGATACTTTATATCAGGACTACGATGCCAGTTCCATTCCGTACCTAAGGTAGCTTCTATCAACCAATAGATGTACATGCGCAACTACACCTAGGTACTCCGCACTCGAATCTCATAGTCCATGTGTCCGTCATCTGGCTCCTTATCAAAGAAGCGCAATTCAGCACAATCCACGCCACTGACGCCGAAAAAAGGCGGGGCTGATTCAGGCACCGTGAACCTTCAATCTCAACCGTTGCCCATCTTTCCCCCAACACGGGGGCGGCTTTTCGCCACTCATTCACTTTATCATACCTAGATCACGCCGTGAGATCGGAACGGGAGCATCAGCATTTAATCTGACCAAAGAAACAAAAAGTCGCAGTCGGCGGCCATGTCTGTCCAATCGGCGTTTAGGCCTGCGCTCATCGTTGTTGATTTCCAGGAAGACTTTTGTCCACCGGTAGGTGATGAAAAATCTCGGCAGCTTTTTTTTCTGAGAATTGTGTTTGATGGCTCGTTTCTGTAGAAAGGCTCTCTGGCCGTTCCACAAGGCCGCGACATTGCGCCCGTGGTCAACGCCCTGCTCAGCCTGCCGTTTGTCGTCCGCGTCGCCACGCGGGACAGACACCCGCCAGACCACGTCTCCTTTGCGGAGAACCACCGGGGCGCCGTGGCGCTGTCCTCGTACCACACCATCGTCCACCCCACGGACCGGACGAGGACCGACACGACGCTGCTGTGGCCCACGCACTGCGTGGTGGGGACGCCCGGCGCCGAGTTCGTGCCCGAGCTGGACGTTGCCAAGGTGGATGTCGTGGTGGACAAGGGGCAGAACCCAAACGTGGAGATGTATTCGGCTTTTTACGACCCTTTCCGCCTCAGCGTGAGCTCCTTGGGGGAGACGCTCAGGGAGAATGAGGTGACGGACGTGTTTGTCGTTGGCCTGGCGTTGGATTTTTGTGTGAAATCGACGGCGGTGGACTCTGCTGCTGAAGGGTACAGGACGTATATCGTCGAAGAGGGGACGCGGCCTGTCATGCGGGAGAAGTGGGAGGAGAGTGGGAGGAAGGAGGTGGAGGAGAAGGGCGTCAAGATTGTGAGCGTACACGGGGAGGAGATTAACAGAGTGAAGGCGTTGGCGTGAAAGGATGATGTCGAGCACAAGGGATCTAGTTGCAAAATAGCCGGCGATGATATTTTATTACACTAAGTAGAGATTTGCATTCTATGCAAGACAGCCAAATGACACAAGTCCTGCTTGAAGGCGGACTTTTCGTTGGCTATGAATAACGAAACAAAAGAATCAAGCGTACAGATCAAGGTCGCTTCTCTATCATCACATGCAGTGTAAATGCTCAAGATGCCGCCCATAGAACTTTTGACGCGAAGAAAAATGTCAAAGGGAAAATCATAGCCACCCGCATCCCGTCTTATTCCTTCTCGCATTTTTCAGCCTCCTTTTCGGGCTCGTCCCTCTTCCGGAGGCGAATACGTCTCTTGACCCTCGTAGTTTTTCCTACTCGCCATCTTTCTTGCCTGTTACGGTTCTTCATATAACGCTGTCTTTTACCATGGTTGTCAGTAAGAGGGGATTTCGACGCGAGCCTGAGCTTGATATACATACATAAGAAGAGGATCTATCTCAATGTCGTTCCCATCGGCATCCAAAATGCGGTGGGACTCACTGCTGGCCGAGGCATGTTCTTGCTTTGGCGGAGGCAGGTAATTCTGACTGGGACTCGCGCGACGGATGATGTTGCTTCCGTCGGACGACGATATCTCATGTGCCAATGTGGCCGCCGGGGGGCTGCTTTGGTCTTCCCCAGACCCGGAGGATTCTGACCGCCCAGACGCTATCGATGTCGATACGGTAGTTGACTCCTGGTAGCCCCTCTCGTCGCTGTCTGTTTCCATGCCGCGGCTGGCTTCCGCCAGGGACATGTTGTCGGAAATGTTTTGCATCACGTCGGGTAGGTACGTCCTGACCGTGGCCCTGCTTGCCCCTAAGGGAGGCACTCCCAAAGCACATCTTTCATGGCGATGTTCTTCTGCCAGGTAGGGTTCTAGGCGCCGTGACAAGAGCGACGAGCTTTGACTGGCCGGATTCATAGACCCATGGTCGACAAGCGGTTCGTCTTGCAGAGGAACGAGCGTCGTAGAAATGTCGAGAAGGGTCAGGGGAAAAGAGTTAGATCTGACCGGACGGTACGCCTCACCATGCGGTCGGAGTGTAATATCGGCCTCTGGGCTGTTGGATCTATGAATCACAAAAGTCAGCTCACGGGACAAGGTTGATGGGGGAAGAGGGCAGAGGAATTGGAGGCACGGGGACCTACTCACCTCGGAAACGTCCGGCCATGGTCGTCCAGGCTGATACTGCTGCTGGGACTGGCATGATCATCTTGAGTCGCCTGATCCACCATGCCGGGCAGTAGACGGAGAACAGGTGTAAAGGGCGTAAAGCAAAACACAATGAACTTGACAGCATAAAACTAGGAGAATGAAACTTTTGACATTCAGAACACACCTCCCCCAGCATGTTCCTTATGCCCCCTTTAAATCAAATGAGCAAGCTGAGAAGCTGTTCCGAGACAAAAAAACATCTGGTTGCACTCCTACTGCGTGGTTCGCGGCCAGAAGCAGCACCCAGGAACTCGGAGCCAACGGCCTAAATCTACAAGCATCAAAGCCCAGTGCTGCTGCATCTTACGATATTCATCTATTGCCGATACAGCCCTTTCACCCCATGTATCACGGATCGGCGGCCAGCTTTCATCTCCCTGAACGCTAACAGCCACACCCCCCCCCCCCCCCCCTTCTTCTTCCCTCCAAAGAATCAAGCCCATGACTATACGGTGATAAAAGGAGGGGCGTGGAGGGGGGAGTGGTTTAGGAAAAGATAGCGTGGGGGGAAACGTTAGAAGGTGTCGCCGTGGTGCCGTCGGAAGCAGACTATCCCTTTTCTTTTCTTTTCTCTTGTCTTTGCTTTTTCTTTCCGTGCCCTTGTTTCATTATTTGCTTTTTCCTCGACTTTCTCGACAGGAGGCGTATCCTAACCGGTTTGGTGGGAGTGCTGATGAGAAGCATGTGTATGTCTCAAGCCTTCAGGCCTTCAAGCCTAAAAAAGAGGCAAAAATAGCAACGCGTTGGGAAAGAAAAAGTGATTAATCAAGCAGGCGTGGCAGTAATTCCGCAGTACGTTTTGGGAGAGCAGGCATTGCATGCTGCAGCCGTCCAATGAACTCGCTCGGCCTACATCATACTGAACTTCCCTCGTGCAGCCCCTTCTTTTCTCCAAAGCGCAGTCTCTCCTTGCCACCAGCCGCGGCCCTCTTCTCCCCCCCCCCCCCCCCCTTCCAATCCTTCCCACAAACTTCACCCGCTGTCCTAATCCCATCTCTGTGGATGCGCTAATGCACACCTGCGCGTCCTAACGAGCCGTCCGCCCCAGAGCCTGGGTAGGAAACCGGTGGAATTTTGTATGGAGGTTTGCAGCAAGCTGTTGGTCCGCCTATTGAGGGCGTCCATGGACTGCCTGGGGTCCTTCAACGGGGAGAGCAAGGATACCAGGGGCCCGACGACACTAGCCCGCCAACGCTCCCCAGCAAAAAGGTGATAGCTGAGAAAAGTGCGGCACGCTCCGAAGGCCTGGCTAAAGTGCTCAGTGAAGCCGCCATAGGATGAACCAGCCACCAGGCGGAACGATAACAGACGCATGGCAACGTGCCCAATAATGACTGTATCTGTCTCTGTATGCACATCCTCGGTGCGCGGCTTGCTTGCTTGCGAGCGAGATCTGCCCCCTTATTTCGACAGGGAGGGACGGATGATGAGCCACATCTCCGCGGCGGATAGTTACCACCGCGCTGGGAAGGCAAAACGGACCGAGAGGCGGGAACATCGAGACAAGGATGCAAGGCACGGACTTGGTTCGCACTCAGTACGGAGTTCAAATCGTACACGACGCAACTGTCCTCGAGACGTTCGTAGCGGACAAGGGCATTGCGCCGCTGACCTACCTTACGTGTATGTGGTCTTTCAGCGTCTCACTAATTTCTTCGGCCAACTACCGCGCCGTTGGGCCCGAAGAAGAACACACGGCGAAACGAGGCGTGGCCTTGCCTAACAAACCTGGTCCATGCACCAAGAACCAACAACCTTTTGGAGGGTACCGATTTCGCGAAAGTAGGCCAAGGAAGGATAGCCCAGCTGGTGAGGCATGGGCGGGTGCTTCAGCTTCTAACGGCGGCCGTATGCCATCCATGCCGTGCATACCCTTGACCATCGCTTGTCATAACCCGTGGCCTGGTGTCAAGGCTGGTCGGTCCCAAGCTGGCGGTATCCCGTATCGCCTGGGAAGCCCCATGTTTCCACTCATCATCCAGAGTAGAGCACCAAGTAAGTTGTAAGCGGTCACTGATAGTCTTTTAGCCCCCATCCATGGGAACCAAGGCTGGGATGCTCAGACCAGCTGCCGCTGCTCAGCGCCTGTCTTTTTTTGGACTGATATGTGACCTGGCTGGTGAGAGGAGAAGCGACTCTTGCGCCATAAGGTGAATCACCGTTCAGCAGAACCAGTATTGATCCCCCTGTCCCCAAAAAAATGAAGGCCCCCCCCCCCCTCTCTAGCAGCATTGGTCCGCTTAAGGCGGCGCAAGCTAGAGCTTCTTGCGGACTCTTGGCTTTCAAAGGGAAATCTGATCATCTCTTCCTCCTGCCACGCCTTATTGCCAACAGGTTTTACCATCATAATTCTCGCCAGGCGAGCTAAGACCGTGTGGGGGAAGAGTGCATGCTGGCAGGATGAGCTTGTGTACGACAGGCCAGTCAGGTTGAGAAGCTGGTGCCTCTCTGTTCTCCGCCCACAAGCCACCGTGAAATATGTCTTACTTGATACGTAAAAGCAAAGTCTACTTGACGCAGCGCATAATCTTAAGGCTAAATGACTGCGAAGAGAAAGATAAGAGAAAAGAAATGACGGAAGGATCCTAAGGAAAAAAAAGAAAATCTCAGCCCGGTGCCGAGCCGGCTTCGTAGGAAGGCGCGTATGGCAGAGCGGACCTATAGACAGAAGCGATTGACTGGCTGAGATGAGGAAATGCCCCGATATGAACGCGCATCGAGAAACTAGACGCTCGAATCCCCCAAAACCAGCTTTTGGGGAGTCTCAAGCTGTGGCTTACACCCCCCAGCAGCCCGGCAACCTCGCATGACTTGACAGCTATGCGTCCTGCAAATAACTTGCTGGTTGTGTTTCCGTTCTCCTACGCGCACGCCGGCCAGGATGACAAGAGATGACCTGCAGGGGCCGGCGCGTATTTGTCTCAAGTCGCGACTTGATTGCGGTGCCCAGAGGGCATGAGGGATTGTGGCCGACCACGTACAGGACACCGATGCCCGTTCTTCGTATTTAGACCTATAATCGCCAGCTTCGTATTGGTAGAGTCAAACAAGGTATCGAAGCATGCGTATGGTCGGCAGGGCTGCGACCGAGGCCGAGCAAGGGCACTGCGATTCGCTGAGGACCCCCGGGATGCATGAATCTCAAGCTGATCAATCGAAAGAGCATCTGGCTTCCAAGATTAAGTCCGCATAAATTAAGGATTAAGCAGGCAACAAAAGCAACGAGGTAAGAATGCCGGACTTTGTCGCTTCGCGGGAGAAAAGCTCCGCACCATGTCGGATCGCAGGTCTCGAGATCCGAGGACCGTCGGGAAGTCTCTTTCTAGAACGAATATGGACTTCATATGAAATACTACCCTAATTCCGTTAAACTGGAGCCCAGCTAGCGGGCGGGGTCCCCACGCTTTCTGACAACCGAAAGGGCGAGCCTTTTGACGCCATCTTGGCTAGTGAAAATGGCGAGATTACGCCGGTGGAGATAGCAGGTGTCTGCTTTGTGAAAGTGTTGTGCATATAGCAAACCGTGGCCTCTGGGAGCTTCTTACTGCTTCGCTACACATCAGAGGTCAGATAATAAAGGCAGAGAGAAGATTGAGGGACTGGAAAGATGGCAAATTTGTCAACAACCCTCCCCTTGACGCGGGACTCCGTCTTCTGGGCGCACAAGGTTGTCAAGAACCACGTTCATCGCACGCCGGTTGTCACCAACCAGACGCTCTCACAACTAGCTTCAACGCCAAGGACTACAGAGGAGCTCGAGGGCACGAGGTTTGCAGGTAGAACGCCAGCAAAGCCTGTGCTCAGACTGTGGTTCAAGTGCGAGAACTTGCAGCGCATCGGAGCGTTCAAGGTGCGTGGAGCGTTTTATGCACTCCATAAGTTATCGGAGGAGCCTGGTTGGCTTGAGGGAGGAGGCAAGGAGAAGGGCGTGGTGACGCATAGTTCTGGTAAGATGGTGTCTTTTTTTTTTTTCCTTTTTCCTTTCTCCGTCATCGTCCAGTTGTGGCACATTATCTCAATGAATGAAGAGCTGTACAAAGTTATTGGCCACGTAGTACATCTTAATTCGCTCTCAAACTGTTGCTTCTGAAAATGCTGCTCACACACAACTGCAGGCAACCATGCGCAAGCGCTCGCTCTTGCAGCCAGAGAAAACGGCATCAAAGCCCACATCGTCATGCCAGAAATCTCCATCCCGGCCAAGATTGCCGCCACCAAGGGCTATGGCGCCAACGTGGTCTTCAGCGGCAGCACCAGTGTTGAGCGTGAGGCTGTCACCGCGCAGGTTGTCGCCGAGACTGGTGCTCGATTGGTCCCGCCGTATGACCACCCCGATATCATGCTTGGCCAGGGGACCCTCGGACTGGAATTCCAGGATCAGGTAGAAAGCAGCATTGCCTCCTCAGTCACGCCTGCTGGCCAGGGCCTGAAAGGTTTGTATGCGGCTTCCCAGAAGAAGACAAAGGGCAACGTTGAAGGGCTGGACGCCATCATCACCCCGTGCGGTGGAGGTGGCATGCTCTCAGGTGTGGCGCTGAGCTGCGAAGGCACCAATATCCGAGTCTTCGGAGCTGAGCCGTTGTATCAGGGAGCCGATGATGCCAAGCGAGGCTATGAGTCTGGCCAGCGCATCCCTGCTGTCTCGTCGCTGACCGTCGCCGATGGGCTGCGCACACCAGTAGGTGTCCACCCCTGGAGCGTCATCTATGAGCGGCGTCTGGTAAGCGGCATGTTCAGCGTGACGGATGAAGAGATCTTGAAGGCCATGAGGCTCGTGTACGAGAGGATGAAGCTGGTTGTCGAACCGAGTGCATGCGTCCCGCTTGCGGTTGCCCTCTTTGATGAAGACTTTAGAAGCCTCGTCGAGAAAGAAGCCGGCGAAGAGGGATGGGATCTGGGCCTTGTCTTCAGCGGCGGGAATGTCGCGGTCGATGCCCTAGGAAAGCTGCTCGCGGGAGAAAAATAAATCGGACGTGAAGCTATTGATGAGATGTGTCATGAAGAAAGATACATGGAGGCGGTAGCTTTTTGGATTGGGTGACGTCGCCCTCCCGAAACATGGAAGGAGCGAATCACCAATGACAGGAGAGGAGCAACAAGTCAAGTGATATAACCTCATCTGAACTTGAAAGGTGCATGACAACTAGGAAGCGAACACAGAGATAGACAAAAAGACTATGATTTTCTTTATAATGCTATTACTACTAGATCATTACATGTCTTTCAACGCTTCATCCATCTTTATCCTCCACCGAGCCGCATTCTTTCTCAGTGTCCAGACACCGATATAGCCGGCTATCATGCAAAAGAGAGCCACCGTTGTGAAAACCCATCCCACACCCACGGCATTGATCCACGGAGCTGCCACAATGACACCGACGCAGCTGAGGATGTTGCGACAGAAATTGTTAACTGCAACACCTGCAGAACTCTTCTTGCGGACGAACTCGGTGAGCATAGTGGTGGCGGCAGACTGATGCAGGTCAAACTTGTCAGTACGGGCAGATAATAAAAAAAAAAAAAAAAGAAGGAGAGCCGCATTGGAAAGAAAGTAACTCACAAAGACGAGCATGGAAGAAAAGCCAAAAATAAAGTTGCCAATGGCGGGAGCAATGAATATTACCCCATAGCGCAGCGTCCATCCGAAGATGAGCAATCCCACGGGATACATCGTGTTGGCCAGCCACATATTCTCTCTGAAGCGGTCCTCCGGCAGGTAGATGAGCTTGCCCTTTTCGTCGTACCGATTCGCCTTCTTGGCCTCTCTGGCCATGATGTGATCGATCCACTTGCCGCCGATAAGAGAGGCGATAAAGTAGCCGAGACCCGCGGGTAGGTAGAGCAGGCCAACAATGATCTGACTATAGTTGTAGGGCGGCCGCGAGAACTCTTGTTGAACGGCGATGTTGCTGATGAACATCGCCCCAAAGGCAATGGCGGCGGTGAAGACGGTGATGAGGACCGGCGGGAAGCGGAGGAAGAAGAGCACGGTAAGAGGGTCGATGAAGATGCGTTTGGCGCCGGCAGCGAAGTTTCGAGTCCTGACCTTGGCGGACTCGGCGGTGGTCATGCGGTGGATGGATTCAGGCGCCGGTTCGGCGGCAGGCTCTTCCACCGGTTTCCGGGCCAGCGTCTCCGGCAGGAGGAACAACAGCATGAGCCAGACAACGAGGCCGTAGATGGCGAGGAACCACATGGTGGCCTTCCAACCGAAACCTTCAGCCAGCGCGCCGCCGACGATGGGCGCAATCATGGGCGCGAGCAGCGGCCCTAGGTAGAAGATGCCCATGGCGCGGCCGCGCTCCCGCGACTCCCAGACGTCGGCGATGGTGCCCGCGCCGACGGCCTGGACCGAGGCAGAGGCACCACCGGTGAAGATGCGGAAGACGATGAGCATAGCGATGTCGGTGGAGATGGCACACAGGATAGCGAAGACGAGGAAGAGCGCAAAGGAGATGAGATAGATGGAGCGTCGGCCGAACTGCTCGGAGAAGGAGGACCACCAGAGCGGGAAGATGGAGATGGAGATCATGTACAGCGCGACGGAGAGGTTAGCAATGTTTTCGCTGGTGTTGAGGTCCTTGGTCATTTCGGGGAGAGCGGCTGCGTGCTTGTTAGTACTGTTGTCTCTCGGACCTTTGGTTCATGTCTTGAAGAGGAGATTAGAAGCGACATACGATAGAAGATGGAGGAGCCAAGGGGAGCGGCGGCGGTGGCCAGGGCAATGGTCAACGTGATGCCCCATTTGGTCGAGTTCTGGTAGTCGTACGGGCTTTCGGCCTCCGGCACGATGGCGAAGCGACCCAGCAGTCCTCGGCGCTGAGAGCGAGGCACGATGACGAGCCTCTTGGAGCGGGTGGTTGAAGCACGGGAGCGGGAGCGCTTGGCTTCTTCATGTCCGGCGACGTTGTCGGTGGGAAGCTGTGTCCCTATGCTGACGGTTGGGATAAGAGAGTCATTATGGGGGCCTTCTTCTGCTTCCTCGTCTTGAACATGGTTGCGCGCAGCTTTCTTTTCATCTCGGGAGCCGTGGTCGTCTGAAGGCGCAGAGGTGATGCTGTCGTGGGACGAATGGATAGATGGAGCAGAGGGATGTAGTGAGCCCTCGGCCTTTTCTGGATCTGGTTGTAAAGACATTATAGATGGAATGGGGAGCGAATGTCGTGTTGTTTAAGTTTGCATGAGCCGAGGCTTGCAGTCGGGAATGAGATGTGGCCCGGCGGAAGTATTTCAGACGGGGCCGCTTCTCCTTCTCTTATAGAAGTCTATATAATGACAGCGTAAGCAGAGTAGAATCCGAAAGATGTAATCAGAAAACCCAACAATGTTGAAGCATCCCTCATCGCTCAACCGCCGACATGCTCATGAACAAGACAAGCGAAGTGCAAACATGATGAGGACACCGCATGGTATTTGAAGGCCAACACACGGCCCGATATTTTTTTTTTTTGACCCAACCCTCCTTGAACTCGTTCCCCTGGCCCATGTCGCTTTTTTTCTTTCTTTGTTTAGTCATTTTCTACCATCTCCGTAACAAGTGGGCCATCCGGCCACGCACCGGCGCAGATTCGATGGCCGAGGTCCGCCTCGCGGGATGAGGCCGGGCAATGGTGCCATGCCTGTATAAGCTGGTACCTGTACGTGTTGGTCTTGTGCCTTGCTTTAGTAGCGATTTACATCATATTGGTCAACTCGCGTCTTTGGTAGAGGATATGCAGTGTGTGACCAAAAAGCTACATGTGTATACCTACTCTAAAGATAACGTCCGACAGCGGGAGGATTGGCACACACACACACATACATCACTGACTACACGACATACATGCACCATTGCCGCAAAAGCCAGCCATGCAGGAGAACGGCTTAGCCGTGCCGTCGGGAATTAGCCGGGTGGTGGAGTCGTGCAGCCACTGAAAAGAGGCGCCGACGGCGGGGGGGGGGGGGCTGGGACATGGGAAGAGGGCTGACGGGGATCGATATGAGGGCGTTATTAGTAATGAATTGTCGGGGTAAATATGAGAAGTTGGGGTAAGTTGGCGCTTGGGGGTGGAACGGGTGTGTGAGAGCACAAGTTGATTTGCAGCTGGGTATAGAGTATGCCGTATGTATTGTTTAGATGAGAGTTCGCTTTGAGATTGACAGCCTAGGGCAAGGATCAATGGGACGAGCGGAGTTAAATCGGAAACCGAAGTTGCGATCAAGCATCCCTGCGTGGTCGGATCTGAACGTCTCGCGATGAAATGCGATTGGAGGTTGTTGGATCTTCTAGGATTGGATTGACTCATAAGTCCTGATGAAGGGGATCATGGTAGTTTGTGTCATTACAAAGCAAGGAACAAAGATCAGACGCGAAATTGCTAGAAAGTGCTGATGTTGTATAGAACAATGCTAAGTCATTATCCTGGCTTTCACCCAAACGAGCGTTATTCCTCCGGTCAGTCAACGGCAATGCATGTATAGCCAACATATTGGATGTCAAGCTCCGATAGATGGGAGAGCAAAATCCTTGCGAATAGCCAATAATTTTTCTATTGGCCAATGGCGTAGATGCATTCAGACTGCCAGACTACACAACATAGAACCTCAAACTAGATAGTCTCAGTGGCATTCATCCAGGAATTCTCAAATCCATGGAGAATAGTACAATCATCATTGACTATCTAAGAGCTGCAGTTACAGATCATTTGTTCCAATGTGGGTATCTTTTAGCTCCGCTCAGCCTGAAGATACAACTCTCCATTATTTCCTGCTAGTTACTAGCTACCCAGTGTATGACCGATGTGATAATAGACGTCATTCTTTTCTCATCAATCATCAAAAAAAAAAAAAAAAAGTACCAGCTTAAACCCAAGATACCATGGAGTTGGCAATTGAACATCATCTGAAATAGGTGTTGCAATGTCCAGGATGGAATCCTCGTCCTGTCATCCTTTAAGCAAGTTTCTAAGTTGCTGAGGCCATCAAGGTTCTATCGCCGACTGCTATCGGAGCCCGAGGCAGACATTTCGGAACGCATTTGCCGATCCAACATTGAGAACAATTTCCTTTGCTCTAAGGAACATCCTTGTGACTCGAAAATCGCCAAGTCCTGCCGTATTCGAAATTTTGCTTGGATGGATGTTGAGGTGCAGGAGATTGCTTTCATGAGATATGATGAGCCGAGCTTGTAATGTCAAATGAGTCACCCTTCACTGATGATTGTTACATTGCATCTGACTTCATCCAGCAGATACGGAGTATGCGAGACGCATGTCGCATCTCTGTGCCCTTTTCGTACGGTCCAATGATGCATGTGTCGATGATAATCTCGAAACCGAAGAATACGAAGTAAACGAACTATACGTTGCCATATGCTCGGAGATTATGCTCGGCGGAACTGGATACTACTGAACTGCTTTCAAAGGGCACATACCAATTAGACTCCATCGCTATGAGTGCCGCTACAAGGCATGAAGGTGTAAGGCTGGAAAAGAAACCATTCAAAGGCCGTCTTCAAATTCTCAGGTAATACAGTGAGCATATAGAGGCAGAGGTGGATATAGACCACTGCCTTCCTTTATTCAGCTCATCATCGTATGATGGGAACTAGTACGAAATAGACCGACGCAGTATAGACCTGAGCCAGACTGTCTACGGCGTGCAGGCAATTATCACCTTGTACAATATCAAGAAAATTAACGCCTGTATGGTATCCATCTGGAGATTATACAAAGCGCTACTGACCAGTAAATGCTACGCGTGTCACGCATTGTTCCTCATTTTCCAAGTGATAACGAACAACGAGGTCTGGTGGACTTCAAGACCTGTTTCGACCCTTATAAACACCATTAAAAGTGGCAGATAAACTCTGCTTGAGATTTATGAGATACGCATCAGACGGTACTATGATTATTCCACCTAAAAGAGGCCTCAAAATATCGTGTCGCCTACAGGCTTCCATTACATGAATACGGAGGGATTCTCAAAAGCTCAGTCAACACAGACTTTCGGTCTTTTGACCAAACTTTTTGGAAGAAAGGCCATCTCATCAGATAATACCTTATTTTGACACATTTACCAGAAACCCTGCGAAATCATTGTTGATATCAGCATTCTGGAATATCAAGGCTATCCCGCCCTATTAAACCCCGTCTAGACTAGCTGTGCGACAGCGCACTAAGCGACCGTATCGCGTTCACACCTAAAAACCCAAACCATCACATAAATAAAAAAAAAAAAAAAAGGAATCAATTGTTACATGAACACATACATCACTTGCTTACTGCTGCAGTCTATAATAATTGAGAGCCGCTTTCGGTCTGGCCGCCACAGCGATTACCGTATCGGGTAAGAAATGGGTCCCGTCTCGGAGGAGCCACAGGCCGATATTTGGATCTGAAATCAAATTCGTTTCTGACTGTACCTGAATCAAAACCCGTCTGGGCTGATCTCATTCTCATCCGCGCACCCTCGTCTCATCGCTTCCTTTTTGCCCTCATCCGCTTCTCACATAACTCTCTTACGACAAGCGAAGGACAAAGGCAGGCAGAATGTCTCTCACGAGCGCATCCCCCGAGGCCGCCGCCAGCTCCGCCAAAACGGCCTCCTTCACCCTCGCCTCGCTCCCGACGTCGGCGCGCAACGAGGCGCTCGAGGCCATCCATGCCGCCCTGACGGCTGCCAAAGACGAGATCCTGGCGGCGAATGCGCGCGACCTGGAGCTTGCGCGGAAGGCGGCCGCCGACGGGACGCTCAGCCAGGCCCTGGTGTCGAGGCTTGATCTGGGGAAGAAGGGCAAGTGGGAGGATATGCTGCAGGGCATATTGGATGTGAGGGACTTGGAAGACCCAGGTATGTAGTCAAACTTTTAATCTTCTTCCTTTTACCTGCCTTTATCATACGCATTTTATATAGTGCCTGTCTTGTTGCTTTTTCTACCTTTTAGCGAAGAACACGCCATTCTAGACGAAAATTTAGATACTGAGTCACGGCTAACTCTCATCGACACCAGTGGGCAAGACGCAACTGCGAACAAAGCTCGACGATGACCTCATCCTCGAGCGGGTTTCATGTCCCATTGGCGTGCTTCTCATCATATTCGAAGCCCGTCCGGAAGTCATTGCCAACATTGCCAGTCTGGCGATCAAATCCGGCAATGCTGCCATTCTCAAAGGTAAGAACGCCATCTCAAATCTCATTTCATCTCATCTCATCTTATACCGCCGTTCTTTGAGTTGAATAACTCACAACAATATGACATGAAACAGGAGGCAAAGAGTCAACAGAATCCTTCATCGCCATCGCACAGGTCATCTCCTCTGCCCTGTCCAAAACGCAGGTGCCCAACTCGGCCATCCAGCTCGTCACCACCCGCGACGTCATCTCTCAGCTGCTATCCCAGGACCGCTACATCGACCTGGTCATCCCTCGGGGCTCCAACGAGCTGGTGCGGTACATCAAGGAGAACACAAAGATCCCCGTGCTGGGCCATGCCGACGGCCTTTGCAGCATCTACCTCACCGCGACGGCAGACAAGGAGAAAGCCGCCGTGGCCCTCGTCGACTCCAAGACGAGCTACCCTGCTGCCTGCAACAGTGTAGAGACTTTGCTTGTGCAGGACAAGGCACTGAGCACCGTCTTCCCCAGCGTGGCGACAGCACTAGCCGACAAGGGCGTGACGCTCCGCTGCGACGCAGCCAGCAAAGCCGCCCTCTCCTCCGTCTCCCTGCCCGAAGGCACCGTCCTGGACGCCAAGCCCGAAGACTACGACACGGAACACCTGGCGCTGACGCTGGCCGTCAAGACGGTGTCTTCGGTCGAAGAAGCCATTGTGCACATCAACACCCACGGCTCACACCACACCGACTCCATCTTCACGTCGGACGGGGCCGAGGCGGAGCACTTTATGAACCAGGTCGACTCGGCCGGCGTGTACTGGAACGCTTCCACCCGCCTGGCGGACGGCATGCGCTACGGCTTCGGAACCGAAGTCGGCATCAGCACCAACAAGATCCACTCCCGGGGACCGGTCGGCCTCGACGGACTGACGATTTACAAGTACAAGATCAGGGGCGACTACCAGCCGACGACGGCGTATGGCGAGGGCGAGGGCAAGAAGCCGTGGAAGCATGAGCGGTTATTATTTTAGGCAGGGGCATGTCATGATTCATGAGGCGGCTAGGTTCTAATAGGAGTTGGCAAGGGGGAAAACCATTTCTTTATACAGATCAAAAGGACAATAGCATCTACAAAATTCATGTCGGAAAAAGGATGTTTGCTCGGTGAAGCGGATCGGTCAAGAAGCCACGCGGAGAAGACGAAAAAGAAAGACTCTCCTTAACCAGGGTTGGAACAGGCCCCGTGCCGGAGTGAGAGGCTCGGAGCAGCTTCTCGAAGATCCCCCTTATTTATCGAGGCGAAAAGAAAAGCACGGTGTTTTTGTTCCTGGTGAGACCAAGGCAACGGGAGGCTGGCGGCCCCTGTTGCGGTCGGACCAAGTCGCGGCGGGCAGGTTTTGCGGTGACGGCGATATCCCGAGCCGCCGTTCGGCGATGGAAGCGGAGTGGAAGGATGTGGAACTATTTGTGCAGCGTACAAAAAAATTGTGTTTTTATGCCAGTTGTTGTGGGCATGTCTGATGAAAAAGTATCTAAACTGTGATGTGACATGATCATGCCATGGATCTTGGCTTTCCGCTCATTCTCGGCCTCTAGCTCACCAACGGCACATCCTGACGCACATTGTCTATGACCGCATTACCCAAGCAGTCTATAAAAAGCGCAAAGTCGTATTATGTCCGTAAACAGGCACACAGCGATACGGGACCACGAGAGGTAGTAGTGTGCCTTTACATACACATCAACATGCCACACCACATGCCAACATCCACCACTCCATGCGCGCTTGTCCCAAGACATCTCCAGCCAAGACCAAGCTTAATCTAAATGCCTGTCTTCAAACCCCCCTATTAAGCCGGGGGAAATACGAGCAGACGGCGGGAAAAGACCAATGGCCCTTTAGCTGGGGGGGGACCCGTCCTTGGCGTGTCCAGCATTTTCACCTGACTATTCTGGCTTGGGCGCGTTGTGTCTTGCTGATTGGTGTATTATTTTCCCATCTCGCCTTTTTGATTTTCTCCCATTCTCTCTTTCTATGGTCTCTTGTCTCTCCTTATCTTGCCGCGGTTATCATGCACTGGATGTGTACAATACACTTGTATCGTCGTAGTTTGTCTGCCAGCACACTCTGTAAGGTAGTGGAGGGACCCTTGCGGTGATATTCGCATCACCGCTTCTTGTCGGCCCATCGCATCCCAGCAGACGATTGATTGATCTGTGCTTGCCAAAGTACCCCCGTCCTCTCGGCCCAGGAAGAAAAAAGAAAAGTTTTTAATACTCCACCCGTCTGTCTTCGCTCTCTTTCCCGGTTTGATGCCTTTCGTGTTGATATGAATTCCCACTTTGCTCTCTTGATTTTATTCAGAGCACAAATGTCGGCATGTACATACATACAGGTTCACATTACCTAGGCGGCGGCATGTCGGGGGACCGTAAGCGACATCCATGCTCGCGACTCCATCAAAGCCACACGCCGGGTGCCTCAGAGAAACGACGGCCCCAGCGCGGCATAGCACGTTAAAAAGTCTGACGATGCAGAGTTGGGAAGGCCGTTAGTGCCTGATGTAAAGGCAGTCATTCAACCTATGGGCCTCTTTACCTGCCATTAAATTACTCCGTACCTGGGAGGAAACATGGGGATATCGTAAAAGCACCATGTGACTTTTTTGCCTGAACCACAGCCCAATGCTTGCTTCCGTTACAGCATCATGGCCTCTCTTGACATTTTGAGCAAATACGAATCACACTTGCCACTGGACTCGGGCTTGGCCTCTGTCATGGGCCGAATAGCCACAATCTTTTTTTGGCATCATGTCGTCACGCTGGAAAATGGGCTGCCGCTTCGTGGGCGAGCCTCATGAAACACAGTGTAGTACAGTGTGGTAGTGTCATCCGATGGCCCGTCGGCGATGGTCAATTAGGGCTCGACAAGCCTGAGCGGGTCTGCTAAACTGCGGTGACAAGGCCGTGTAGCTCCGTGTATATCCAACATGCCTCTGCACTGTATAGGGAAACGTTGCGTTCGGCAGCCGCTGCGCCTTTGTGATGGATAAATTGCTGTGAGGCGGTACCTTTTAGGTACGTACCTGCACCTTTTGCTCCGTATTGGCAGGGAGCCGCCGACAAACGTGGAATTTTAGCGGGGCGATGCTGCGCTATGACGACATGTCGGCCAATAGCACGGCAATTCCTCTGTCAGCCTGCCCAAAGAGGCTTAGCAAGCTGTAGCCTAGTTCCAGTCAGCCATGAGGGGAAATATGGAGAGAGCTCTTTTTCCCTTTCTATTTTCCTCTCTCTGCTCTGCTGTCATTAGCCACACGTTGATCCTTTTTTTTGTTTCCAGCGAATCGAGAGGTGCGAAATCTCGTATTGCTTGACTAGCCATCTTCTTTTTCGCTGCTACTTTACTACTTCTCTGTGCGATCCGCCCCAGCCATGCGGCTTTTGCTCTAAATCGTGTGGCGCCGGTGCTACCCACGTTTGCTGGCTTTGACACACTTGCTTTCCCTTCTCGACTACTCATGTTTCTTTTCTTGTCCTCCTGTTCGGGTCACAGGGTAGCATGGACGAATACAGAACACGGAGTACTCGAGAAACATTAGGAACAACTCAATGGCCGCGAGTACAACTCTGTCGGATGCCAGTAGCAGATACTTCCGTTAACCGGGTGCTGGAGTCTGGTGGGACGATGCCCAGCCTTGGACCCCTGGTTAGCACCATGACAAGTCGGGCATGGGGGATCCTGGCCTGACTTCATCCCCACGGCAGTTTTTTCTTGCACTTGCAGTGCGTCTTGTGCAAAAAGTGCTATGCTGGATAGATAATACGAGAAGAGAGAGACACAAAGTCCACGAGCTGGCCCCTTGTCCTGGCCTCTCGATAGTTCACAGAGCAGGTCATCACATGGGATGGGTCCCTGGAGGTAGATCCAGGCTAAATGGTGACACCGATGAACAAAGCTTGAGCGGAAGCAGAAGGAAGAAAAGGGACCAGGGGAAAAGGACTTGCCTGCAAAAGAAAAGGGAGAGAGACATAGCTTCAGCCCCCCCCCCCCCGTCACACACGGACACAAGCAATGCTGGTACACGCATGTTCCCGGCACTCGATGGGGAGACCCTTGCCTCCCCTGCCTTGTTTGGGTTGATCGGGGAGGTATCAACGCATATGTAATGCATCTCCAGACGTCCGTCCACCTCGTATATATAATCAGCTCCCGTCCGCCACACCTTCTTTCGTTCTCTTCGTTTCTGGTTCAACCGTGAAAAGAAAATAACGAAAACAACTACATTCGCTAGTTAAGCCTCAAAGCTTTTGAGCTGTACTCTCGTTCATCAGACAGCACTATACTATACTACACCCCCTCCCAACCGCCTAATATCTTAATATCACTTATACCCTTCTTATAATACACCAACACACAGTCACAATGAAGACCTCTGCCATCTTCGTCGCTGCTGCCGCCGCTCTGGCCAACGCTCAGGCTCCTCCCGAGGGCACCAACGCCGTCACCTGCGCCAAGCCCAACGCAAACTACTGCATGGGCGGCGACATCATCGTCCGCTGCGACGCCAACGCCATTGGCACTGCCGGCCGATGCTCCGACAACGTTGCCGGATACCCTCCCCTGGGTGGTGTTGCCGAGTGCTACCAGAGCTCCGAGACGGCTGGTGATGCCGCCTGCCAGAAGAACGTAAGTTATTACATATTTATCTCAATCATGCTCTCCTCGATCATGAAGAAGAAGCAATAAGCTAACAAGACATTTTTTTGCACCAGTGCGTCGTCTATGCTCAGCCTTCCTTCACTTTGCCTGCGTCTGAGTGCACTCCCAGCTACACTGCCTCGGCCACCAGTGGTCCTACCGCCACCACCTTGGAGACCAGCGCCGTCGTGACCGCGACGGTTGCTCCCTCTGGCACTGATGCTCCCGGCAGCACTGCCGTTTTCACCACCACCGTCGTCAACGGCACTGTCACCTTGACCGTCCCCTGCAGCAGCGCCGCTGCCAGCAGCACCGTCACTGCCATTGTTCCTCCCCCGATCTCGATTGAGACCACTCTGGCCTCCGCTCCGGTCACCGTCGTGACCATCCCGGCCTCTGCCCCGGCCAGCACCGTCACCGGCGTTGTGCCCCCTCCCTTCACTCCTCCTGCCAGCAACCAGACCGCTCCCTCGGGCACCAACACCCCCGTTGGACCTACCCAGACCACCGGACCTAGCTCCATCCCCACCGCCGGTGCCGCTGCCAACCAGGCTGCTGGTGCCTTGGCCGTCCTGGGTCTCTTTGCTGCTTTCTTCATCTAAGCTAGAGAGCCGCATTGGATCGGTCAGATGAGATAACGTTTTTTAACGACTGACTCTTTTTTTTCAACGTCTGGAAAAATCTCATGAGTTTGGGAAGCATGTTCATGGAAATGTCTGGTGAAACGAGGAAAAACTTAATGTGCAGCTTGTCATGGACTTGATGGCTAATATGAAAGGGGCGGGGTGAATATTTTATATATATACCTTGGGAAGTTTTTGGTTTTGGAACTCTAGGAGTTTGCTTTTTATTTAGATACTGACGTGGTATATACCTATGCATGTGCGACCATGCTATCAATGATATCTTAACATTCATGACTCTCTTTAAAAACATTGGTTGCCTCTTATAACTTGTGTAAATTTCTGGAACTCTTTTGTGGTATAATGTATAGAAATAAGCTAATTTGTTTTCACTGATGCTGAGCCCATCGCTTCGTGTTCATAACCCACAACTGCGGCGCCTCGCCCTCGCCGCCGTAAATGTAACTCAAGTACAAGGCATATCGAAACAGTGCTTGCCGAAGCATATCCTCCGTCAGGTCATCCATGCCGATGCTGCGGCCGAAATTCCACGCCGTGACGCCCTCGTCCGCCACCGACGAGATGTCATCGCTGCTGTCCTCGCCGTCGCTCCACGCGCCGCTCGCCGACGATATCGACGAAGCCCTCGACGTGGCGGGGGACGGGCACGGCGTGCCCCGTAGCGCGCGATGCATCGCGAACAGGAAGCTCTCTGGCACGGGCAGGTCCCTTGGCACGGAGCAGCCGGGAGACCAGATGGCTTTGGGCCGCTGGCGCAGGTCGGAGGCCATCTTCTCGATGGTGTCCTGGGCGACGGCCGGGTCGATGAACTTGGCCAGGGTGTGGAATGTGGGCTTGGCCAGGGCGTCGTTGAAGGCGTGGCACGTGAGGCGGGCGGATTTGTAGTCGTTGGCCGGGAGGTGGTTGAGGATCTGGGAGACGAGCTCAAAGGGGAGGGAGTCCATTGTGGTAGATTTGTATGATTATGGTCGAATTGGGTATCAATGTATTGTATTTCGTGTTGTGTATCGTGGTATAGTGTATCGGTGTATTGAATGGATAAAAGGCACGGCTAACAAAGAGGCTGGAGTGAGGCGGAATAGCTGCCACTTTTACACATCAACAACCGCTCCTCCAAAAAGGCAAAAGACCCAAAAGACTTGCATCATCTGAATGCATAATTGAACAAATAAAAAAAAAAAATAAGCCGAGCATCGTGGGAGCAGCGTCGTACGTTTATATATACCAGCCCGCCCCTCGTCTTACGAGTCTCACCCTCAAGGTCCCCCCCGAAAGCCTGCAGCAACCCCCCCGGGTATCGGTTCCCGACGCAGATCCCCCATTGCGGAGGCGGCGTGTTGGTCGGGAAGCCCTGCAGATAAGCTTTCTTCTTTTCCCCCCTATTCCCCCTTCTACTGCCCCCTTTGGGGAGAGCTCAGAGCTTGTTGGGGCTGCCCGACGTGAGAACGTGGTGGTAGGATGGCGAATCTAGGACACGCAAATGCTGCAGCTAAATGAAACCGGTAATAGCAGTCACTTCATTCCCCCCCTTCCTACTCGCGTGGCTTCGGGACCGTAACTCGCTGAGTCAGGCCATGGCGCCGAGGTTCACGTCGTTAGGGCTGACGGCTTGGGCCGAATGAACGTGACTATTATGGGAATTGTTCGATGGGCATGTAAGCACTTCGGAACTTTAGAGGCTGGGCGGTGATACTTGAGAGGCATTAGCCAGTATTTGGATTCCTTGAATTGTATTTTCCATCTTCTTGATATCTACCTGATGCTGCCTAAACTAAATTGTCACGACTCTGTGAATATCTGTCACGCCGACAAGTGCCAAAAGGATGCCATCCAAGCGCAGCTCATGGGTTTCCCCACGGAAGCTCCATTTCGTTTCCCCATCACGCGGCCCCAACTTTTCTAATTTAGCTGGATGGGGCTCCTTCATGTCGGGCGTTTCCAACGTTCTCGCGACGGCTATTTTGCATCCCCTTTGCCATGTCCCAGATCACTTTCTCACAATAGCTAGCACGCACGCAAGAGACCAAAGTACCCACTGATTGTCGCTACTCAAGCTATAGCTCCTTCTATTATACCGCATCCAAATCAGGACACCGCATCGCCACTCAACCGCTAAGAGGAGCTTGATGTACATGGACCCTTGTGTGCATACTAGCTAGGGTGTAACCTTTTCGTTGGTGATAGGAGACAATTTAAATAATCCCTTTGCACATTCCGGTAAATGGGTTAGCCTCACTTTGGCGGCTCTCGGGATGGCAGCGGCGGCTTTGACTTTGCGTGGTTGGTGGCCAAACTATCTTATCCCGAATTATTTCCAATTGGAGAAAACCCGCCAGATTGGGAAGGTTTCTGCGATTCCATGTGCCCAACTATCTTGCGCAGCCGCCGTGTAATTCCTTTCAATGACTCGTAATGGCCAGGTGACTCACCAACCCGTGAAAAGAGTACATGGAGATGGAAAATACTCGGTGGAGAGATGATGCGATTTCCCGAGTATGGCTCGAATCGACGACTTGATGCGGCTTGACGTCCCTTGGCGCACGATAGTATAGAGAAGCCGTGAAAGGGTGATACTGGCACACGCTTCATACTGTCAGACAGCCGGTTCGGTGATCTAGAGTTGCACGCGTCAGGAATGATATCTACCTTGACTATCTGTCCATATAGTCAAATCCTGTTAACTCCCGGCATCATCGTCGATGTTGGTTCCACTATGCAGAACTGGGAAATATGATGACGGCTCACAAGCTGGTGCGGCAGGAGTTGCCATCAACATCATCATCAAGTCCATGGCACACCCAATTCTAGCACGTTCGACTGACATTGCATGGGCATAGACTTGCCGGTTCGATCCGAGGCATGTATAGTTCATAGTATTTGCGTAGGATACTTGCGGCAAGCTGCGGCGAAGCACAGATTGATAGTCTGCTAGCCAAGAGAGTGAACCGCCTCGATGCAAATCCAGAGTCACCTCAAGTCACCTCGACGCTCGTTATTCGTATCGAGTACAACGAGTGACCGGTAATCTTCTAACGTTCAATACGCCACTTCTTGAAGATTCCATTCCCTAAGCATGTCGACGTTGGCTAGAACCCTTGGTTCAGAGTTGGATAACCTATCTTGTTCAACTCCGGTATCTCCGCGCTTAAACAGCTGTAGCTGTACTTGGTCATATGAAATCGACTTTCAGTCATACTATATCGATTCCATTTAGATATTCATATCCATCGTCTTGACATGTCCAGTCACCGGGCAAGGTACATCTAACATCATCGTGCTATTCAATCAGTTCTAGCATCTATAGCTCCACAAAACAACTGCAACAGAAATGGCCATCTTTAAGACATAAACTCTATTAGTCCCCGTTTCATCCTTCTTCCACAGTATAGAAACGCTCCTTTACTCAATTCCCTCCGTTTCCAATCGCCACCACTCTTGCATCAGCTTCATCCTCTCCGTCCTTTCCCGTGCCATCTCCCTCCCCACGTCCGTCTTCATCATACCCTCCAACTTGACCAGCTTTTCGTCAAAATGACCCATCGAGTCTCCCAACGTCCTCCCCTTGGCCCCGCCAAACGTAAACGCTCGGCCGATGCCCACCGCGCCGATGGCGTCCAGTCGATCTGCGTCCTGCACCACCGCGAGCTCCGGATGCTCCTTGATCAGGGCCTGTACGCGAGCCAAGTCCTTGATCTCGCTTGAATAGCTCACTCCGAGGCAAATGGTCTGGATCTTGTCAGCCAGAGACTCCGGTGCGCCAAGGGACGTGAGAAGCTCAAAGATCATCCGAGAGGCGTCCTCGCCTGGCTTAAGGTACTTTCTGTCGCCTACGTCGTGGAGCAGAGCGGCGAGAGTGACAATGTCGCGGTTCGTGTTGGGCACCTGTGCTTGGATGGTGTGCGCGAGGTGTACCACGCGCTTGATATGGTTGTAGTCGTGCGATGGGTCATAGTTGGCCATGTAAGCCTTGATGTAGTCGGTCACCTTGGCGATGAGTGCCGGGTCCACGGTCAAGGTAGAGCTCATGATGGGCACTGGGAGCACTAATTCAACGTGCGTGTTTGTATGTGGGTTTGAAGGGTCTCCTGCAAGCAGTAGATATGTCTCCTTTTCTCTATTTATTATCGAAATGATCTTTATGAAAACAGCTTGTTCCCTCTTGTCAGATCACTCGCCCAATTTGCCCATCGACAAGTCTCACAGCCTAACCAATTGCCCTTGTGTCTGTAGATTCAAAGGCTGAAGATCTGAGAAGCACAAAAAATCGAACGAGACGATAATCGATCCGTCTATATATACCTGTCCGCTCAGCCCAAGGATCGATATTGCGCTGCTCTTTTGGGCTCGCCGTGTGGGTAGTGTGATGGTTCTCTTTTAACACGACGCTTCCCGGCAAGTGAGTCAGACGGCGAACGATGAGCAGTCACGTGACCCTGACAGTTGGAGAAGGCTCTCCAGGGTAGGCTATTCACCATGATGCTGGAGATGCTATGAGACGCCAGGAAGAAGAGATGGCTACGGCCAGGTTATGAGAAGGAAAGGGTCTATATTGGTAATTGTACGCTTGGAAACTGCTTGGACATTGTGACGAAGTTTTCGGATGGCCTATCTCTCTAAAATTCCATCATGGTCGCTATTGATGAGAAGAGACTCTGCTATCCGAGTATTACTTGCTTCCCTTCGTCGTACCTCTCGAGGCCATGCTGCTCCCGTGTGTACAAGCCAAGACATGACTTATCATTTTGCATTCGTCGCTGGGGACCTCGGAAGATTCTTACTGTGAAGAAAACTCACAACTCACCTTCATTAACCAGCGTGTGCTTCGTGATTGATTAAACAATGCTTCTGTCACTATCTGACGTGCTTACCCGCCGGAGCTAAGACGCTCGTCACACCGACTACCTACCTAGGCAGCTAATTTGCAGTAGCCAGCCACTGTGGTAGTCGAACTTACGACGCAGCAATCGGATAGGACGCCGCTCAGTAGGCAGAGCCTGAGAGGAGAGGGGAAGTTTATGCAAGGGAAATAGTATCGCATGGGTACACACAAAAGCGAAGGAGGAAACTCGCTCTAGTCTGGCGGTCGCCATTACGGGCCGCAGAAGGATGCGATGCTTTTCTCTCCGTCCATGCGTCCGAGAAGGATGGTTATGTGGAGCTCCGCCCGCAACGTAGGCAGTCCTAAAAGCCGTAGAGTCTCTCTCTGCATTAGAGGATGCGACGGAGGCCATGAGAACAATGGATGATCCATGTATCGGCCAAGGCCAGCATCGCCTAAGGGCGAATAGCGGACGTAATAGAGGTTCTAGTAGGCCCTTATAGTCTTTCACGCTTAGGTCGCTTCTGACGCGACCTCGACGGGGTGATGCGGATGCTGCCGTGGTTGGTCTCTTAGCCGGCCACCTGATATGAGGACCATCAAATGATACGATGGCCGCATGCATGCCGCTACTTTTTTTTTTTTTTTTTTTTTTTTTTTTTTTTTTTTATAATTTGGTGGGG